>CM053581.1:45900223-45921765 GCA_028627135.1 Pseudochirops cupreus
AAAGAAAGAAAGAAAAAAGAAGGAAGGAAGGAAGGAGGGAAGGAAAATTCCTGTTCTCAAGGAGCTTACAGTCTAATGGGGAGACAACATGTAAACAATGACATACAAACAAAATATTTACATTTATATAGTGCTTACTATGTGCCAGGCATTGTGCTAAGCGCTTCGAAATTATTATCTCATTTGATCCTTACAACAATTGTGGGAGGTAGGTGCTGTTATTATTCCCATTTTACAGCTGACAAAACTGAGGCAGATGGAAGTTAAGTGACTTGTCAAAGGTCATATATCTAATAAGTATCTGAGGTCACATTCGAACTCTGGTCTTGATAATCCAGTTAGAGGAAACATAATAGCATGAAGGGGGAAAGGAAAAGTTTCTTGCAGAAGCTTTATTGAAACTAGAAGCTAAGTCATCCTACATCAATAGAGAGAATTTCCTCTCTTAAAAGGGTCCTATAACAATGAAAATCACAAATCTAGTCCTTATCCCTATTCTCTTTTAAATTCAGAAACTAGGCTTAGTTCTCAGTTACCAAAAAAAAAAAAAATCAAGGAGATCTGAATATTGAAAAGGAAACATTGACATTATGAGATAATCTAATCCACTCAGTTAAGTAGTTCCTGCTCTAGATAGAATCAAACCCAAGTTCTCCCATTCCATCCCCCAAAAGTCACAACTAATAACCCCTAAACTTATTGAGAATTGTTGTAGTTTCTCTCTCTGTCTCTGTCCCTATCTTTCTCTCTGTGTGTCTCTCTCTATTTCTGTGTCTCTGTCTTCTCTCTGTCTCTGTCTCTGTCTCTCTGTCTCTGTCTCTCTGTCTCTCTGTCTGTCTGTCTGTCTGTCTCTCTCTCTCTCTCTCTCTCTCTCTCACACACACACACACACACACACACACACACACATTCTTATGAAGTGTGCTGCATCCACCTCTTTTCTCTCTTCTTCACCTCCTTACCCAATAGAATCCACATTGCTACAAAATTGATATCCCAAAAGAACTGATCCAACCATGTCACTCTCTTGTTCAAGAAGTTCTAATGGCTCTTTATTGCCCTTAGAATGAAATTCATGCTCCTTTATTTGATATTTCAAACTCTGTATACTCTGGCTGCTGTAGTTGACCTTCACAATGTCTACATTCTAGACAAACTGTGGGCTTCCTTGCTGGTCTGTATACATGTCATTCTGTCCTCTGTCTCTATGTCTCTGACACTTTTTTCCAATATGCCCAGTTGTTCCTAATTTCAAACAAAAATTATGTGGTATTTTTTCTTGTATTTACTTATTCTGTATATAGTGTATGCCATAAGTAGACAGTAAGCTCCCTGAGGTTAGGTTTTTTGTCTTCATAGTCATCTAGTAGTAGCTGACAATAGGAATTTAATAAATGCTCACTTATTGAATTGAATGTATAATAAATCTTATGACTTTGATCTGGAAAGGAGCTTAGCTAGATTAGCTGGCCTCTTGGTTCCCAAGCTCTTTGAAGATGAGAATCCTTTTACAATGTAAAACAAGTAAACAAAGAAAACAAAAATAATAAAAAAAAAAACCCACTACATTTTCATAGTCACAGTAAGATCCTTGAGGGTAGTTATTCATTTTTGTTCTTGTGCCCCCAATACTTAGCACTAAAAAAAAGATACTGATTAATTAGAATTATTAAATTGAAAATATATGATGACATAAAAATCACTTTAGAGTTAATGATTTTTAAAATAATTTGTATTTTACTCATTACAACCATTATGTACATATCTTTTTTTTAAATCAATTCCTTTTTAATCTGGATATAGCCATCCTTACTACAAAGTAAACTTTTCTTTATAGCAAAGAAAAACAATTTTAAAAACTCACTGTGACCAGGTCTAACAGTATATACAACATGCTGCATTTGTAGTGTTTCAACCACATTTCTACCCCCCATAAAAAGAAAGACGGACATTGACTCATCTCTTTTCTAAGACCAAGTTTGGTTGTTAAAATTATACATGCATAATTTTAGTACTCTTTCATTTCCATCATTGTAGTCCTTGTGTACTTTGTTTTCTTGGTTCTGTTTAATTCACTCTTGTATCAGTTCAGACAAATTTTCCCTTGCTTTTCTGAAAAATTCTTAGTCACTATTTTTTACAGTACAATAAGACTCCATTATAGTCATATGCCACATTGTGTTTGGCCATTCTTCAGTTCATGGACACTCATTTTTTCCCAGGTTTTTTTTTCCTTCTCCCAAAAGGATTTCTATGAGTAGTTAAATACACAGGGGACTTTTCTATTTTTGAACTCCTAGTGGTACATGGTCAGCAGTGGCATCTCTGGAACAAAGAGTGTGAACAGTTCATTGATTTTTTGGTCAAATTTTGTTAATTCTATCTATGTAAGATCTCTTACATTCATCCCCTTTGATCTATTCATATGGCTCCATACTCTACTCACCAAACCCCTCATGTCCTTTTTCTCCTCAAGTAGTCCTCTCTTTAGTCCAATTCCAGATTGGGAGCTCTTAGTGAGTCTATAGCTAGCTCTCTTTTCTGCTGCCAGAGGTCCTGCTCCTTGCAGTTACATCCTCCCTTAAATGACTGCCTCTCTCTGTATCCTTGCCTGTCTGGAGTGTGTATCTCTTCTTTCTCACTACAGCTTGAACTGTCTCAAATTGATTCTCCAAATGCCGGATATCATGTCTCTTTTTGGGCAAATAGCTCTGCTGCTAGATGACACAGCTAATGGGGTCAGAGAGAAGAGAGAAAAGTCCCTCCCCATAAGAGGTAAAAAGCTGAGTTCTTCCCCAGTGGGACTGCCTGACTGTCTCCAGGGCTTATCAATTTAAAATCACTGGAGCATGGCCAATATTTTTTCCTCTTAAATGACCATGCTCCCTTTAATTCCATCCGAGAAAGGTGTTCACACTTCATAAAGGGATCACTGAGTGTTAACACCTTTTATTACATTAACACCTTTGTCTTCTGTGACCAGATTCTATCACTACATCAAGGTGGGGAAGGGTAGTAATTCAGATCTCCCCATCCCTCCATTTCAAAGTCCTTCTGGTTATCTCTTAAAATCTGTGCTTGTTTGTAAGGGCAGGTACATTCTGTTTTAAGCAAATAAATGAGAATTCCATTTCACAATAAATGAAGTAAATAGATGATTTTTCACTTTATAAAATAATTATCCTCTAGAAAAGATTTACCATATTAATTCCTTTCAATAAGTGAGCTCTCCCAGGGCATTTAAAACATGGTCCAATTTGCATCAACTGTTACTCCTGAAAATTTGTGAATAAATCATCTGTGGTACAGAGATGGCAGAGGATATGTTTTGTGTCTGGCTTCCTGGCTGCCGGGAGATCCTGTTGACTTTTCAACCTCCTTAATACTTTATAAATCAACAAACAACTCAACATGACTTTGGGAGCTTAGGGACTTACTGTTTCCATGAAATTAGCCCCTCACTCCACCATACATACACCTATAATGTCATTTCATCTAATACCACATTCTTACAGATAATGATGATAACTATACAAATGATACTTGAAATCATGCAAAGTACTTTACATTCATCTCACTTGAGTCTCTTCATCAGGCTACTTCAGAAGGGCAGAGTGGTGCATTGGAGGGCACACCGGATTTTGAGTGAGAAGATGTGGGTTTAAGCTTCTACTCTGCCACTGACTACAGGTGTGATGAAGGACAAGGTAATTTACCTTAGAAGTATCAGTTTCTTCAAGTGCTAAGTTGGGGGGTGGGGGGTGGGGGGGGAAGGGGTGAACTCTATGACATGTAGAATCTCTTCCATCTCAAAGTCTTTGACCCCATTACTATTCTCATTTTACAGTTGGGGAAACTAAGATTTAGTGAGATTGAATGACGTGCCCCAGGTAACACAGCTAGTGTCAGTGGTAGATTCAATTAAAGGTGATATATGTTGAGTGGGGGGAGGCATGGGAAGGACACAAACCTGTGACTTCATAGATATGAGGAAGTCCTGATGAGGAAACTTCTTGCCAGTACAAATCTGCAACTTGTCTCTTTTAGCCTTAGAAAGTTGTTCCAGGGTACTAAGACAATAAGTAGCTTGCCCAAGGTCACATTTCTGACATGCTTGGGTTCTGGACTTGAACGTAGGGCTTCTGGACTCCAAGACTAGCATTTCCCTTTGAATTTTAAAAATCCAATGAAATGGTGTTATTAAAATTCCTCAAGTGTTTGAATAGAGATCATTAGTAATATCTTTTTGCTTGTCTAATACATGACATTTTTCAAGAAAAGGTTTGTGTTTTATTCGGAGGTAAATTTGTACTAAAAACTCTTATTGTGATAGTTGGAGACTTTGACATGTTTGAGGGTTTTGGGGGCTAAAATTGGTTTCCCCTAATCATCATCCTATCACTCTCTGGGGTAAGGCTGAGGAATGCCTTGGCTCAACCTCACAACCTTTTCCCTAGACCCTCTCCAGGTCCTCTTCTGGTCACCCTTCCCCTCTTCTCCATGTCACTACCTCCTCATTATCTAGGAATCATCCTCTTCCAATCATGGAACTTTGGAGTTGAAAGGAACCTAAGAAACTATCTAGTCCACACTGCATCTGAACAGGGGATCCTCTTTACAATGTCCCTGAGGAGGGGCCATCCAGCCTCTGCTGAGGTGGCCTTAAGTGAAAGGAAGCTCGCTATCTCCTGAGCCAGCACAATATTCCCCTCTCCCAAGACAGTGACTTCCCAAGGTCACACAAGTAATAAGCAAAGGAAGGATTTGAACTCCTGTCATCAAGTTCTAGGTCTCTCTACTGTACTGTGTCCAACTGAGTTGAGTCACTTCACTGGACAGCTTTCCATTTTTTCCCAGAAGTCTCTGTGGAATAAAGAGCTCCTTCCCCAATATTTGCATTCTTGGATTTATTTAATGCCAAGCTGCTATGTTTACTTGTTTTTATATTTTGCTTATCTTGTCTATTCTCCATTTTTATCTAGTGCCAGACAGTTTTTAATAATTATTGCTTTGTAGTACAGTTTGAGAGCAGCTAGCCAAGCCCCACCTCTTCTTACTTTCCATGATATTCCTTCATACTCTTGACTCTTTATTCTTCCACAGCAATATTGTTATTATTTTGTCTAACTTTATAAAGTATTTCTCCAGGAATTGGATTGGCCAAATCACTGTCTGTGGAGTAGTCTGGTAGTATTGTCGTTGTTTTCTATACTGGCCTGATTCAGGCACAGACAGTAAATGTCTCTTCAAGAAGGGGTTAGATAATAACCTATTATGAATCTGTCTCCCGAGGAATGGAAGATTGGAGACCTCGGATCTTTGAAGATTAATATCGTGGAAGGAAAACACACTCTCTCTAATTATGTCCCCATGACTGTTGGAAGTGAGAGTACTGGGATAGAACTGACTTATTTTCTTTATTATAGGACTGACTTATTTTCTCTTTTTCTTCTGTCCCTAAGAATAAAAATGGGCTGATGGTTCCTTGACCATTTGACATGTAGCCATATTGTTTTTTCTATTAAGAGGCTTAGGAGTGAAGCCGGGCCAGTGGTTTTCAGAACATAATAATTTCAGGCCAGAGCCAGTGGTCAGTTTCAGAAACATGCTGAATCTCTGCCTGAGTCCTGAGCAAGCTGGGTCATATCAGCAATTCCATCCTGAAACAGTATGACCAGAGGTCAATTTCCAAAGACACACTGTGACTCCATGTTGTTTTCCTTCCTTGATATAGTAGACACAAATTCATCAAGATGCTATAGCCCATGCAGTCCATTCTCCTCATCTTATAGATGAAGAAACTCAGAGCTATAGAAGGTAAGGAAGGTAAGGAACTATCCAAGCTCACACATCCACAGTAAATGCCAGTCATTTCTTAACTTAAGATATATGATCACTGTAGTATAAAAGAGAAAGCATTTGGAAAGTTAGGAGAGCTGGACTCTAGCCCTAACTCTATGACCCTGAGTTGACCTCCCAGAGCTGGAAAGGACATCTAGTCCAACACCCCTCCATTTTACAGATGAAAAAAAGTAAGGTTCAGAGATTATAAAATAATTCACATTTCTTTAAAAAGTTCTTCCTCCACAATAATCTTTGGAAGTAATCACTACAAGCAGCATTTTGACCATTTTATTTTATCCACATGCTGCTTCTTCCCATTATTATATGGATGAATTTGAGGCGGGGTGGGGTTCCATCACATTTATTTTTTTCTATACCCACTAATCATTAAATCCTTCCTTGAAAAAACAAAAACGTTAGACAAAACTGATCAACAAAAGCAGATAAAACATTCAACTCCTATAGTTCCACTTCTCCATGTGATCCATAGGATTATACATTTAAAGCTGGGACTATGATTAGTTATTGTACATAAACCCAGTTCAGCTGCTTGTTAGTGTTCTTTTCATTTCTATAATTCTAGGCACTTTCTCTTGGCTCTCTGATTACATTATACTGTGTCAGTTCATATAAATTATCTCATGTTTCTCTAACTACTCATGTTTGCTGTGTTGTATAGCACAATAGTATTGTGTTGTGTTAATTTACTACTATTTTACTGCTATCTTTTGCCTTTATATCACCTTCATTTATTAGTGTAACACTTCTCCTCCCTTATGCAACCATATTTGGAACAGAGATTTTTAAAAAGAGGAGAAAAAGTGCAGTTTGACCACACCAGACAGCACATCAACCATATCTGATAATATATGCAATGTTCCACACCCGTAGCAGGCCACCCTCCCACCCACCCACACACCTTTGCAAAGAGAGGAAGGAAGTGCATTGTCTCAATTCTTCTCCAGAACTACACTTGGCCATTCAGGTGCATTTTTAATTTTTTTCCATTTACCTTGTTTTGATCATTGTTATATATTGTTTCCCTCATTCTTCTTGCTTCAATCTGTATCAACTCACCTAAGCCTCTTCATGCTTCTCAAAAACCTTCATCTTCATTATTTCCTAAAGCATATTAATATTCCATTACACTCCTGTAACCCGATATGTTTAGTCATTACCCACTCTGTGGGTTTTTACTTTTCAGCTATTTCTTTGCTACCACGAAAAGTATTAATATTTTGTTATATATGGGGCCTTTCTATCTTGAATTCTATTATGATCGTTTTATAGACACTCAACCAAAAGTATTTATGGAACACTTACTCTGTATCAGACTGTATTAAGAGTTAGAAAAGCAAAGTAAAGAAAAATGGCTTAAAATGTTCATAGAAGGGAATTTCGACCTTTACATGAACTGACTTGATTGAAAAAGAGAAATTGACCTGCCCAAGGTCATATAGTTACTAAAAGGCCAAATTGCTTAATCGGAGCCCTAGTGTTCCGGTACTAGTTCTGCCTACTTACCACCTGTGTGTCTGTGAGAAAGATATTTTATCTCCTTGGATCGCAGGTTCCTTATCTGTAAAATGAAACAGTTGGAGTACGTGCCTCTGTAGTGCCTTGTAGCTCTAAATCTATGACCCTATATTTTAATCCTGTGATTCTAAGAGACCAACCCAGTGTCCTGACTGTAATGTTACAGCTGCCTCCTCTATTGCTCACATGAAAATAATTGTATTAGTAATTTCTCTGTCTCTAGGTTTGCTCCCCGTTTAATAAAAATCTTTATAGCTAACTGGGATATCAAAAAAGTGAATAAAACTATATTCATGGACATGGTAAAACACGGTCACTGGAGACACCGGTTAGCCATATAAACAAAAGATGGGTGGCAGACTCTGAAGTTTTTCTATTTTTTTCTTCTCTTTGACAGCCAGTGGCAGCAGTGATGAATTTGTTAAGTTATCTAATTTTCCACTGTTTTAATTAGAGGCCTAGTCTATGAAGCCTAACAGCTGGGTTCTTTGTACTGCTTTCTGTTGCCTGACAGAGAAAAATGTCTCCTGCAGCGTCCGCCAGGCTCTCAGCCTGGCCTGAGCAAATGCAACTTCTGAGATCCATAAACTTGTGGTCTGGAGACAGAATGCTGTTTGAACTGTTCTCCTAGCAAGGCCGGCAGGCAAGATTAGCAAGTCTTCCAAGGGGCTCGCTGGCACTGGGTTTGTGCATGGGTATGACTCTTTTGGGGATGTGTGTGTGGGGAAAGAGAAGCCAGAAGACATTGGGAAAGAGGAGGGATGGAGCAAGTGATTATTGGCTGATTAAAGCCCGGATCAAGTGCAGTCTGCCTCACTGCTCCTTGAAATCCACCCCAGAGTTGGAAAGGATATTGCTCTTGGTCTCCAAGACGATGCCTTTGATTGCACGGTGTATGTATGCACTGAGTAATTTAATTTATTGCTCGCTGTTTGCCAAGCCATCTTTTATGGTTGTCCCTAAAATGAGCACACAAGTAGGGAAGCACCAGTTCTGCTCCTTTGGGATCTCTGGCCTCATCTTATGAGGGTCTGTGGTGGCTGTAGGGGATTTGGAGGCCTTACTCTCTGAGGTTGGGAATCCCCATTATGGGATTCATTGTATTAACCATGAACAAGTCACTTTTCCTCTAGGGAGCAGGATTTCATCATGTGTCAACTAGCTGATCCCACAGATCCCTACTGGCTCTCGATCCAAATATTCATAGGAGGATGATGATGATGATGGTGATGATGGTGATGATGATGATGGTGATGGTGATGATGGTGATCATGATGGTGATGATGGTGATGATGATGATGGTGATGATGGTGATGATGATGGTGATGATGGTGATCATGATGGTGATGATGGTGATGATGATGATGGTGATGATGGTGATGACGATGGTGATGATGATGATGGTGATGATGATGGTGATGATGGTGATGATGGTGATGATGATGATGATGGTGATGGTGATGATGGTGGTGATGATGATGATGATGATGATGGTGATGATGATAGACTCTTTCATAGAATGTTAAAGTTTATAATTCACTTTATATAATAAAATGACTTTTGACCCACATGCATCCTGCCCCAAGTCACCAAAATCACAATGATCAACCCTGAAGGGAAATGAACTCTTTGTCTTCCCATACATTATCCCTCTGCTGCCCTCAACTACTTCGCATTTGTTGTCTTTATATTTATTCTGTATGTATTTCTATTTCTGCTGACTACATCTTCTGTAAGAATAAAATCATCACAATAATAGTTATTATCCATTATGTTGTTTCAGTTGTGTCTGACTCTCTGTGGTCCCATTTGGGGTTTTCTTGGCAAAGATACTGGAGTGGTTTACCATTTGCCATTTCCTTCTCCGGCTCATTTTACAGATGAGGAAACTGAGGCAAACAGGATGAAGTGACTTGCCCAGGGTCACACAGCTAGTAAGTGTCTGAGACTGGATTTGAACTCAGAAACAGGAGTCTTTCCTCACTTCAGGTCTCATATTCTATCCACTGTGCTACCTAGCTGCCCTGATTAACTACAATGCCTCATATTTGTCATCTTCATATTTATTCTGCAAGCATTTCCATTTGTGCTAGTTGTCTCTCTTGAAAGAATGTAATAATATTAACAATAATAGGAATGACTATAAGCTATTATTATACTTTGTTTTCATTCTTTCCACATTTGTCTGTACTTCTATATATATATTTGTTGTCTCTCCTTTAAGAATTATAGTAATAATAATAGTGTCCTGTAATGATCTACTAAATGACAATCATTTTGATTACTATCATAACTTCATTTTTCTCTCTTTAGGAGTTTCCCAGAGATTAAACCTCTCTCTGAATGTGAGTCCAGAGCAGGAGGGCCAGGGTTGCAGGTCCCATCCCTGCCTGAGACTCAGATCAGTGTGAAGGCACCAAGCCAAGGCAATGTGGTTTCTCATCTGAGAGTGAGGGGATAACACCTGGTCAACCCCAGGTCCTAAATCCCTTGAGGCAGAGCTCCACATGGTCTGGGAAGCTCTGTAAGGACCAGGTTTCCTTCCAAAACATGCAATCCATTTTCTTTGCTCTTGGGTGCAGAAAGACTGTTCCAGGATGAAGTTAAATACTTGTTGAGTATTAAGCAAGCAATGACCTTGGATAAATATTGTGAAATGTTCTTATTCTGTTGAATCATAAGAGATTTTATGTTTGGGCATAATTGTGATGTTGGCCTGTTCATGTGTAAGGCTGTACTGAATTGACTATCCTGAGACTCTTTTCAATATAGTATTGGGAAAGCTAGGGAAAATACAATATGCCTCCTCTGAGAATCTAGAGGACTGTTCTGGATTAGGGGGCATGGATAATGTATTTAGAATGCACTTTCCTTCCTTCCCTCCCCCCACCTTATTTACCTAGGACAGCAAAATTTTCAATGGGGGAGTGTGCAATGGGAATATGGCATATGCAGCTTACTCAGTTGATGTAACTTCCCCATATGGAGAACCTGGAAAGCATGCTTCCAGGAGAATTATGTTGACATGTAAGGAAAATACACTGGAGAGGCTAAGGAGAAGGTATAAATATTTTGTCACTGATTTCAATTGTCTAACTGTGTGGTTGGGAGGAAGTTTTCTCAATTAGCTGGGTAACTGGAACTCCCGGTGTCTTCCAAAAGGCCTGAGTCACCTTTGGCTGCCTTATTGTTTCACTGGAATCTGGGTTGATTCAGTGACTCATTTGCACAAGGCGCGTATCCAACCAGTCATTCAGTCATCAGGCATCAAATCTATGTTGTTCCAGGCAATGTGCTAAGCCCAAGAGATACAAAGAACAGAAAGAAAACAAACCAGCCAACCAGTCCCTCCTCTCTAGGAGCCCACAGTATAACACGGGAGACAACATGTCAACAACTTTGCATCAGTTCATGTAACTCTTTCCATGATTCTCAGGACACATCGTGCTCAATATTTTATGGCACAGTCATATTCCATTATATTCATGTACCACAAATATTTACTCTATTCCTCAACTGATGAACATCTACTTTGTTCCAAGATTTTGCTACCAAAAAAAAGGGCTGCTATAAGGATTTTGGTGTATATGAGAACTTACTTTTTCTCAATGACCTTCTTGGCGTATATGCCTAGCAGCGGTCTCTGGCTCAGGGGGTTTATGGATATTTCAGTTATTTTATTTGTATTATTCCAAATTGCTTTCCAGAATAATTGTGCTCCATGACAACAATACCAACAGTGCATTAAAAAGCCAGACTTTCCACAAGCCCTTCAACACTATTTCCTGAAAAAAGTTATCAATGTCATTTAACATAACATGTGATTGTTGTTTTCTTCTTTCACTCCTAGAACCTAGCACGCTGACTAGTACAGACCAGAAGCATGTTCATTAACCTCAATGAGCCTGACTCTCCTCCTCTACCAAAAGAGGGAGGTGAATGAGATGGGCTCCAAGGTCCATTCTAATTCTAAAATCCTGTGATCTTACTTTGACTTAATTAGGGAAATGTTTGTTAAATGTTCAAAGCCTGAGTAGATTCTTTTCTATTGTATCCAGTGTGAGTCTTTGGGAGGAAGATTCATAGAATAAGATGGCTTTGATTTTACCCCAGTCACAACTTTTTCCCACCTAGGCCTCATACTCCTCTATCACATTTACCAAAGGGCAGCTTGCAGCTTAGTGGATAAAGTGCCAGACCTACAATCAGGAAGACTTTAATTTGAATTTTCTCTAAGAAAGACTCAAGTTGTGAGGCCCTGGGAAAGACATTTAACTTTTTCAGTCTTAGTTTCTTCATCTGCAAAATGAAAATGATCATTGCAGGATTCTTGGGAATTCTAGAAGAGATACAACATATTTTGCACACATGTGAGCTACTGTTATCACATGATTTTAGATTTCAAAGGGCCTGTAGAGATCATCTGGTCCAATGGCTGCCATTTTGTCATTTGTAATTCCTCACGATGTTGTTCAAGAGGTTTGTGCTAAAATATACATGCATGTATATGTATAATTATTATATTATTATATAAATTAAAATTCCAATTTGAACATTTTATGGGGAAAAGTTGACATTTTATTTACTTAAATCACTTAATGATAAATCTAAAATAATGTTATGAGAGGTGTATAAAATTACCCCGGGAGCTCACAATCCGATCTGTTATTGTTGACTGAAAGGAGTTCAATGGACAAAAGACACTAGGAGCCATTGATCTAGTAGGTTTTCCAAATTTGGCAGAGAAGGATATTGAGACTTTAATCAGGTTGCCCAAGGTCATACATATACATTCTGTATCAGAATCATACTCCTTTGCGATTTTTCCTCCTAGTAAATGTCAAGCTCCTTGAGGGCAGGCACCATGTTTTGTCAAAATTTGTTATTTTGTCAAATGAATTGAATCTAGCCCTGCCCCCTCTTTCTTGCAATGAAGAAAATGGAAGCCTGGAGAAGGGAGGGCCAATGGGTGAGTTCATGGCAGAAGGAGGACTAGATCTCAGGACACTGGACTTTTGCAGGCCAGTAAAGCATGCTGCTTCTAGACCAGAGTTCTAAACCAATGAAAAGACAAGAGATTTGGGACTGGGGCTGCAGACTAACCAGACTAACTCAAGAACTGAAATCCCCAAGTAACCAGATAGTTCATTAAATCTACCTCATGTGGCAAAAGAAGTATGAGGAAAGACGAGGGTAAAAACTCAAGGAGGTTAATGGTGATTTCTCTCTGGAGCTCTTACTCTTCTTAAGTCAGTCAGACTGATCCCTATTCAGGGAGCAGGGAGGAGAGGAAAGCATCTTCCTTCCATTTGGACCCAAAACCCAGCCCTGAAAATGTTAAAAAAACAAAGTAGTCATTATGATGAGGTGCTTGGGTTTCCCTTTTTAACCCCAGTAAGAAGGAAAATCCAAGGAGAACATTTTGTTCCAGTAATACCAAGGATGCTGATATCACTGACTCATAAAGTATGGATTGGGGAGGGGAAAGGCTGTGTAGGTTATAAGAAAACTGGAAAGGCGAGGGGACTGGAAGACAGATTGCAAAGAGCTCTGAATGGCAAATAGAGAATTTTATATTTGTACTGGATGTGATAAGAAGTCACTGTGGTTTTTTGAGGGACGTGCAAGACTGGCATTTTAGGAACATCACTTGGGTAGCTGAGTGAAGGATGGACTGAAGTGGGGAAAGGCTTGTGGATTGAGAACCAACCAGCAGGCTATTGCAAATATCCAGGAATAAAGTGGTGAGAGCCTGCATCTGGGTGCTACTAGCATCAGAAGAAAGAAGGGAGAATATTGGAGTGATATTATGGAGGTAAAATCAACAGGCCTTAGCAACAGATTGGCTCTGGTTGATGAGGAAGAGTGGAGATGACACAGGCTGTGAGCCTGAGTGACTGGGAAGATGGTGGTACCCTCAACAGTAGTAAGTAAATTGAGAAGAGTGAAGGGTTTGGGGGGAAATACAGTGAGTTCAGTTTTGGACGTGTTGAGCTACAGACAACTATAGGACATCTTAACAGTTAGAGTTGAGCTACTGGAGGTCAGCAGAGAGGTCAGGGGTGGGCAAGTAAGTATGAGAACCAGGAGAGGAAGCAGTACAATTCTCTATTTGTTAGAAGGGTGCCTTTCAGATGTCCACTCCACAAGCCTGACTTAGGACAGTTCTCTATCCCTTGCCTTGCCCAGAGAGTCATCATTTGAGTCTCCTGACCCACAGTGGATTTGATTCTTCTGGTCTTAGTTCTATTATCAATTCATAAGGTAACTAAATGAGTTATTTCCCTCACTCTGGACCTCACTGGTCTGGAGAATGAGGGGACTTTGATTTCAAAGGTTCTTTCTAGTTCTTACATTCTATGACCTTTGATGGAAAACCTCCACCTTTTGCCACTCCTCCTGCCTTAAAAACAAATTCAAAGTTCTCATTCCTACACTTACGATAAACACGCCTTGTCTAACAGAAGAAATAATTTTCTCATGAAGTAGCTGCTTGAACCAAATACAGAGTCCATCTGACCTCTACAGGATATGGGACTCACCCAAGGTCATCCAGCTTGTGAGAGTCAGGAGACGACATTACTATGGAAAAGTCACTTCCTTTCTGGTTCCAATACCCTCGAGGATAACAATGCTTGCACATCCTACCTTCTTAGGGATTTTGTGAGGAAAGCCCTTTGAAAACACTGTTATTAATAACGCAGCTAAGTGGCACAGCAGCTAGAGTGCCAAGTTTTGAATAAGAAGGACTAAATTCAAATCTGGCCTCAGACCCTTACTAGCTGTGTGATCCTAGACAAGTCACTTAACCTTGTTTGCCTCAGTTTCCTCATCTGTAAAATGAGCTGAAGAAGGAAAAGGCAAATCCCTCCAGTATTTTTGCCAAGAAAACCTCAAATGGGGTCATGAAGAGTTGTACATGACTGAAATGAATTAAATATTCAACTACTCAAATGACTCTGTGATCTTTTAATATGGACATGCCTACCAATCATAATCCATCTGTGCCTGTCCCATGACACAGATCATAACCCATTCCTGCTCATCTATTGGGGCTCTTGCACATGCCCCAGGGGGGAAGCACTCACCATGCTGGGGGCCTTCCTCAGTTTCTCTCTGAGACATAGCTAGAGGAAACCATAAGAGCATGGGGGTGGTTCATCTTACATCCTTTGCTCTCATCATAGAGAAATGCAAATCAAAGTAATTCTGGTTGACCAGTCAAGTCAATCTTTTTTGATCATGCATTTCTTAGATTATATCCATTATTCCAGTCTTTCTTAATTCCTTATTTCCTATGTGTCAAAGCTTTATTACAAGCCCATAAAAGTAGTGAAAACATGTATAAATATAAATTTATTATTAATTTGTACGGGATGACCCGAGAAATAATATAGGGGAAATGAATAACTTTACTAAGCTAAGTAACTTGCATTAAGCAACAAGAATTTATTGTGCTCCCAGCACTATGCAAGGCATTTTGAAGGAATCCCCCCCTTCCAAAAAAGAGGATATGTCAAGGAGTTTGCCCTTAGAGAGTTATAGGCTAAAGATGCAGAACTCACACAATCCCATCTCCTCCACTCCCCCCTTTTTGACATATGACTAGGCTAGTAGATCAGAATAGTGTAGATACAACTATCAAATTGATTTTTCTAAGGCACAGACAGGTCTAACTATGTCACATACACAATTCACCTCCTTATCCCTATTCAATGAACTCCATTGGCTTCTTATCACCTCAAGGATCAAACATAAAATCTTCTATTTTGTGTTTAAAGCTTTTCACAACCTGTCCCCTCCTATCATCCCAGTCTTGTTTTCTTTCAAAATTTTCTTTTTTTAAGCATTTTGTTGATGTGTTTTGTTTTTATGTTCCAAGTATTTGCAAATGACTCCTACTTTTTGAGAGATGCTTTTGTAACAAAGAAAAAACAGTTAACTTTTTGTGTATAATTCCAAATTGCTTTCCAGAATGGCTGTCTCCATTCGTGGGTCCACCACCACAATACATCCATGTACCTGTTTTACCACAGTCCTTCCAACATTTATCATTTTCAGTTTAAACCAGAATGAAAAAAGTAGAAGAATCAGAAATCCCTTTGTTGTGTTTAAATTAAGAGAGGCCTGGTGCAGAGTAAGAGGAGCCCCTTCCAACTGAAATGGAGAACTGGGTTGTGGATAGGGTAGACCAATAATAAAATAGGATCTCCAAGAGTAACTACTAAGAAGAATTAAAGAAACATTGGAATGGGGGGAAGAGGAGGCAAGGGGAGGACCTCTGCCTCCTTCCTGCCAGGCTGCATTCCTGAGAGAGAAGAGACAATGCTACAAAGGGGAGGGTCTTCAGGCCCCCCCCATTCAAGGCCAACATGTGACTCTGTACTTTACCACTTTGTCTCTGTTCTTTCCTGTTTTAGGTAAAGGAGATTTGGAGAGGGCCATGACCTTGGGAACTTTGAAAGGTCAGGAGATGCAGCAAAGATTAGAAGAAAAACAGCTAACTGGAGCAAAAATCTTTTCAGCTAGTTTCTCTGATGTCTCATTTTCAAAAATACATAAGAAATTGATTTCAAATTTATAAGAATAAGAGCCATGTCTCAACTGATACATGATCAAATGGTTTTGAAGAGGTAGTTTTCATAGAAAGAAATTCAAGTTATCTGCAACCATAAAAATTACTACAAATCATTGGAAAAGCTTTAGTCATTTTTCAGTTACATCCGCCTCTTTGTGAGCCCATTTAGGGTTTTCTTAGCAGAGATACTGGAATGGTTTGCCATTTTCTTCTCCAGCTCATTTTACAGATGAAAAAACTGAGGCAAACAGGGTTAAGTGACTTGCCCAGGATCTCACATCTAGTTTCTGAGGCTGGATTTGAACTCAGGAAGAGGAGTCTTTCTGACTCAAGGTCTGACAGCACTTCATCCATTTTGCCACCTAGTTGCCTCACTAATAATGAGAAAAATGCAAATTAAAGCAACTCCAAGGTTCTATTTCCCACTCATCAGTTTAAAAAAGGAAAACGGTAAATATGGGAAGGGCTGAAGAGGAACAGGCATTGTTGACGAGATTGTGAATTATTTCAGTCATTCTGGAAGACAATTGGGATCAATACTCAAAAAGTTACTAACCTGTGTCTAACCCTTGACCTAGCCACACCACTATGGCTAGGCCTCTATCCCAAAAAGATACAATAAGAATAAAAGGATTCACATGTGGATAAAAATATTTAAAAGAGCTCTTTTTGTGGTGGCTAAAAACTGGAAACTAAGGGAGTGCCCATTAACTGAAGAATGGCTAAATATATTATAGCATATCCCCAAAGAGATCAAAGAAAGGAGGAAAGGGTTCATATATACACAAGTATTTAGAGGAATTCCTTTTTTTTTTGTGGCAGCAAAGAACTAAAGATCAAGGGAGGATTGCCCCACAATTGAGAAATAGCTGAACAAATTATAGCAAATGAATAAAACAATATTATTGTGCTGTAAGATGTGACAAAGGGGATAGTTTCAGAGAAAAGTAAGAAGAGTTGTAAGAACCAATGCAGACTGGAAAGTAGACTAGGAAGAACAATTTGTCCAGGAACAATAACATTGTAAGGATGAACAACTATGAAGGACTTTAGAACTCTGATCAGTGTAATGACAAAGGAAGATATCAGAGGACTGATGATGTAGACTACCTGACAGAAGAACCCAAGAATCAATCTTTTTTGTTGTTGTTGATTCCTTTCAGTCATGTCTGACTCTCTGTGATCCTATTTGGGGTTTTCTTGGCAATGATACTAGAGTGGTTTGCTGTTTCTTTCTCCAGCTCATTTTACAGATAAGGAAACTGAAGCAAACAGGGTTGAGTGACTTGTCCAAGGTCACACAGCTAGTGTCTGAAGATAGATTTGAACTCAGGTCAATCTGATTCCAGGCCCTGCATACTATTTACTATGCAACCTACCTGCCCCCAAGAATCAATCTACTTTGGCTAAAATCTTCTGCCTGACAATCTGAAGTAGTCAGGCGTTAATCCTCCCTAGCTAGGAGATCTCTCATATGTGAGCAACCCCTAAAGATAGTACCAATCAGAAAGAGTCTAAAGAGACATAGTCTCATGTGCAGATTTGTGGCAGGGATTCTCTGCAGCCCAGGAAAGTGCCACAAACCACTTCTGGGACAAATGGCACATTTAGTTGGCGGGGAAGGAAGAGGATTTCTGGGAAGTAGGGCAGGCTGGGAAATTCAACCCCACTCACCACGTGGCACCATTCCATTCTTGCCATTCATATTAACCCAGGGCTAAACTCTCTGTTTCTAAGTTGCAGAAGTGCTATGATTAGTTGTAAATACTGACAGTGGCTTGTATATTTGGTGCTCTCTAAATTGATCACCCTCTAAATATGGCACCCCAGGGCAAAGCTGCAGCTGCCTAGTCCCAGTTATAGCTCTGCATATGCACCCAACTTGTGGGAGGAGTTGCTCTAATTCTTTGGAAAGAGAGGGCATGCAGAGTGTGAGAAAATGAATGAAAATCACAAGCACAAAAGTGGAATTTTAATAAGCCTGATGTTGCTTGCTGACTCCTCTACCAATTAAGATTGACTATGACATATCGGAATAGCCAGATGAAATACCATGATGAAGCTGTGACTTGGGAAGGATAGACAAGTGCCAAACAGGAAGTCCTGGGGAAAGGGTAAGCACGTTAGCAGAGCGAAAAACCGAAGCCAGTGAACTCCCTGTGTTTATAATGATCTGTTAAAGGAATGCTGGATAATTACAACTAGCTAGGCAAAGGCTGCTCCAGCCAGCCCGCTGTGTGGTCATCGAGGATAATTGGAGAGTAAAGAGAAACAGACATGTTCCTGTTCCCTCAGAATAGGCAGGTAAGCCATGGACCCAGCTCCAGCTCTGGACTAATGAGAGATTCATTGCTTCCTGATTGTTTAGTCTTTGGGATGCTAACATAGTTTCCTATAGCCTGTAAAGTTTCTTTTATGGGCAGCCACACCTGGAGGAGATTCAATCCGATTGATTTCCACCAATAGTTACACCTATTACACTTACTAGCTGTATGACCATGGGTAAACTCTTTATCTCTTCCTGCCTCAGCTTCCCCAACTGTAAAATGAGAGCGCTTGATAGCAGCTGAGATCCTTTCAAGCTTTAAATCTTGGATCCTATCCCAAGTCTTCAAATATCGATTTCTATTCAAAAAAAAAAGAAAAACAGAATCTCTAAGATTCGCTATTTTGATCTCTACATACAAATTTTGAATCCAAAATCAAAGAACTTTGGAACCAGAAAGGAATTGCCCTTTTCCAGATGGTGAAATTGAGGACCAGAAAAGGGAAGCAATTTGTCCAAGATTAAAAGGTCAGTTAGTTACCAAAGCATCCTGGGAGAGCCAGAAGTGACTCTGGAGACCACTTAGGTCGTTAGAATCGTTGCTTTGTTGGCAGGCACTTAGAGGTCTAATGCATTCACCTTCTTTACATGTGAGGAATCTGAATACCTTTAAACTGAAGGATGTGACTGATTTCCTCATTCCCATTCTACAACACCAGAATCCTGGTGCCATATTTGGTTTCAGTTCATAATAATATTGCTGAGCATTCCACAATTTTTGGAAGTGCTGATTGCTTCCTGAACCTGAGGCAGATTATGATAAGTGAAGAACATGTGTTGAATAGGTAGAGTACTAAACCTGAATTCAAATCTCAGTTTTGTTATTTCCTATGGTATAATGGGAAGAACATTGAATTTGGAGTCAGAAAAAATGAGTTGGAGTCTCAGCTGAGTCATTTGATACCTTACATGTGACCCTAGGTAAGTCATTTTCCTTATCTGGGTCTCATTTTCATCATCTTCGAGGTTGGTGAGTCATACTAAATGATCTCTAAATCCTAAATCCTCTGATACTATGATCTTCTAACTAAGAACAAAAGGAAACCTGGAAAGACATTCATGAACTGATGCTGAGTGAAGTGAGCAGAACCAGGAGAACATTGTACACAGTAACAACCACATTGTGTATTGACCAGCTTTGATAGACTTAGCTCTTCTCAGCAATGCAATCATCTGAGACAATTTCAAAAGACTCAAGATGGAAAATGTTCTCCACATCCAGAGGAAGAACTATGGAGCCTGAGTGCAGATTGAAGCAGACTATTTTCACTTTTTTGTTTTTCCCTTTTGTTCTGATCCTTCTTTCACAACATGACTAATATTGAAATATGTTTAATATGACTGTACATGTGTAGACTATATCAGATTTCATGCCATCTTGGGGAGAGGGGAAGGGAGGGAATGGGAAAATTTGGAATTCACAATCTAATGAAAGTGGATGTTGAGAACTATCTTTAAATGTAATTAGAAAAAATAAAACAATTTATTTTTAGAAAGTGAGTGAATTGAGAATAAAACATTGCATATGATACAGGTGTGTGTGTGTGTGTGTGTGTGTGTGTGTGTGTGTGCAAATCCTCTCTACTTTACATACTAATTTGGATTGCTTAGCATTTTAAAAAAATGTGAGAGTGTTTACACCTCTCACATCCTAATCACCTCCCTGATATTTCGATAGTGGTGAATCTTAACAATTTAACAGCAATGCCCAATTTTCTTTCCCCCTACTGATTACCTCTCTTTTTACTCTATATATGTCTTATTTAAATGTAACTGTCTGCACCTTGTCTCCCTGATTAGACTCTGAGTTTCTTGATAGCAGGAACTGGTTCTTGCCTTTCTTTCTATCTCCAGCACTTAGCGAAGTCATTGACTGACTTTTCTGAATAACTTCTTATTTTAGACAATTTGTTTTACTTACCAGTTACTTTTCCTTTCTGATCTTTCTTGCCAACTACCTTCTCCTTTTCCTTCTCATTGAGAACTCTTTATTTCCTTACTCCTTACTTCTTTTCTTCTACAGATTGATCCCTTCTCTTCCTTCAGTTCATATTGTTCTCTTCCATTTTATCAAGTTCTCCTGAATTTCTCTTCTCCTAAATTCAAATACAAATCCAACCCTCTGAAAATCACCTCCAAAGTTTCTGTCTCTTAATTCTGTTTAAGATCTTTTTTCTTCCACTGTTTCCTTCGCAATCTCCCACAGAAGCTGTTGTGTATTGTGATAGCAATATTGAAGAGGAATGCACTCTTTCCTAGAGTCTATGATGGAGAAAGGGAAGAAAATCAGGTACTATCTAATCTCACAGGCATCCTAGATTTGGGAAAAGCATATTTCAAAAGGTCCAGAGGAAGAATCAAAAAGATCTCATGGACTAAAAGTGCACAGCCCAGGAAAGATGGAAAATTAGTAGATTGAATTCTAAGGACACACGACTTGGAGGAAGTATGAGTTTGGGGAAAGATTGAATGAATTCTATTTTAAACATATTGAATTTGAGATACCCATGGGATATCTAGATGGAGATGGAAATTGATAATGAATGACTTGGAACCCTATATTACATGAAGGGAAACAATTGTGATGAGGAGAAAAACATAGGAGTTATCTGAATCTTATTTCAAACAACTTACATTTTAAATATATGTACATATTTACATATATTTGCCATATATATTTTAAATATTTATACTCACATACATACACACATACAGAACTTGGAAGCAGTAGCAGGTAACAATGAATGTACGTGTTGTGCAGTCTTGTAAAAATATCAGGAGTAAATGCTTAATAAATGCTCCTTGAGTGATTAATTGACAAAAGCTCATGATAGGCAGTTGTTGCAAAAAGCTAGACAAAAAGAAAGAGAAGTTGGGACAGTGATAATTTACAACAAATAAAAGACCTAACAATTAATTCCTATTTTTTACTCCCTTTTCCCTGCCAAGGATAGTGATCTTTATCCTGGAAATGTCTATATTTATCAAGGATTTGATGCCCCAATTTCCCATTAAGGAGATAGTAAAGGTGCCCTAGCTGCCCTTAACGAATTTAAGTCACCTGGTTCAAATGAACTACATTCTCAAGTATTGAAAGGCTGGTAGTATGTAACTGATGAGACATTGTCAGTGACATCTGAATGATCTTTAAGAAAAGGGAGAGGTTCTGTAGGCCTAGAAGAGGTCTGATGTTTAATGTTTTAGAAAGGAAAGAGAGCAGTTTTCCAGCTCTAGTCTTATACAGAGGTGTCAACCATA
>CM053581.1:45922265-45950779 GCA_028627135.1 Pseudochirops cupreus
CTATCCATCCATCCATCCATCCATCCGTCCATCTTTCTATCTATCTATCTATCTATCTATCTATCCATCCATCCATCCATCTGTCCATCTTTCTATCTATCTATCTATCTATCCATCCATCCGTCCATCTTTCTATCTAGCTATCTATCTATCCATCCATCCATCCATCCATCTTTCTATCTATCTATCTATCTATATATCCATCCATCCATCCATCCATCCCCATCCACCTTTCTGTCTATGTATCTATTTCATTTGTTTATTCCTTTACCTCTCCATGTATTGATCTACTTACTTTCTTATTTATCTCTCTGTTCATTAATTTATGGGCTTGCTTATTTATCTATTTACCTCTCTCTATTTAGTTACTCAATCATTTATTTTTACAACTGCTTTTCAAATGAGAGTGCAAACTCAGGAGTATAAAACAGCTGAAATACAACACATAAACCCATGATGTGATTCTGAGGAGCTCAGAGCAGGGTGGGAACATTTTAGAATGAAAACAGTGGCAGCATAAAAGCACTGTATGACCTTGGGCAAGCCCCTTCCTTTCTGTCTCTGTATCTGTAAGATGAGAGGGTTAGCCTGGATGATTGCTAAGGACCATTCCAACTCCAAGTGCCCCAATTAAGATTCCAAATCACTTTTTTGAGCATCAACTGGAGGCAAAATATCCTTATGGGCATTTTGCAAATAGGAATCAATTAATCGATCAATAAGCATTTATTAATGGCCTACTATGTGCCAGACTGTTGATGGCCTGGGATACAGAGGATGACCTTGGCCTTTCTAAATTAAGGTTTTTCCCAGACTTCATTCTGTATGAGGTGGCTTCCAAAGTGATCTTCCTAAAAGTACTTCCCTCCCTCCTGCCCCTGTTAAGAACTCTAGTGGTTCCCTATTGTTTCTATGATAAAATATTATTTAATCTTCATTTTGTTCTTTTAAAATTTCTGTGTGTTATAATATATGTATTACATACAGTGGTGAGGACATGTAATTTAAAAATAAACACAAATCTACAGATTGAGAGTACATGTTCAAAAAGATGACTCTGGAGGAGAGAGTGGAGCTAAGACTGAGCAGCTCTGTATCCCTTCAATTCAATTCATGTACAAGTTAAGACATCACTCTCATGATGTCACTGTTCCTCTTCAGGAGCAAAGGACCGATGACAACAACAACAACTATGGGCCAGTAACTGGAGACACAAAGATGGAAGGGAAACACCCTGTCCTCAGAGAGCTTACACTCTAGGAAGAGATGGGCACAATATCAGTAAGTTTTAATGAGGTCAAAAAGAAACCTGAACCACATGTTTACAGTTTTTTGTTGTTATTTTTCTTCTAAGGTTTAGGGTAGCTCATAATAATAATAATAATAATAATAATAATAATATCTCACATTTATATAGCAAATTGTCTTATAAGGTATTTTCTGTGGTGTAGCAGAAAGAGCCCTGTATAGGGAGGGAGGAAAACTGAGCTTAAATCCCAGTTCTGGCTTAGTTACATACTAACTTGGGCAAGTTACTTAACTGCTATGATGCTTGATTTCCTCATTTGTAAAATAATAATACTAGACAAGGTACTTACAAGAAAATTTGAGAAGGGGTCAGAAGATCAAAGGGTTATAGATTTAGGGCTAGAGAGGATCTTAGATGCCAGAAAGAATCAGGAAGGGATTCATGGAGAAGATGGCCTTAAACTTCAGTTTGAAGGAAAAAAAGTCATTGTAGAAGATGGAGTGCATTCCAGGCATGAGGTATAGCCAGCAGCAAAGGCATGGAGGTGAGAGACAGAGTGGCATGTGTGAGGAAGGTCAGTTTTACTGTCTGGACTGTAAACTGTGGGATGGGTAAATAAAATTCCCTCCCTTCTATATTTGAGGCAGACATCATATCATTCTGGTGCTTGCTGCCCATCAATCAATCTCTCAAACAACAAGTATCTATTAAGCAATATACATATGTACACATACACATTCAAACAAAATATAGTATGTTGAAAACAAATACAGGATACTTTGGGTAGATGGGAGAGATGCTATCTGACTTTGTGTAAACACCCAATGGTTCTCATATTTGACCTGTGTTTTTTTTCTTTAATAGTATTTTTTTTTCCAATTACATGTAAAGATAGTTTTCAACATTTATTTTTGTAAGATTTTGAGTTTCAAATTTTTCTCTCTTCCCCCTTACCCAAGACAGCAAGCAATCTGATATAGGCTATACATGTACAATCATGCTAAACACATATCCACATTAGTCATGTGGGAAAAGAAGAATCAGAACAAAAGTGAAAAGCCATGAGAAAAAAACATACAAAATTAAAAAGTGAAAGTAATATTCTTCAATCTGCATTCAGACTCCATAGTTCTTTCTCTGCGTGTGAGTCACATTTTCCATCAGGAGTTCTTTTGAATTGTCTTGGATCTTTGTATTGCTGAGAAGAGCTAAGTCTATCATAGTTGATCATTGCACAATGTTCTGGTTCTGTTCACTTCACTCAGCATCAGTAAGTCTTTCTGGGTTTTTCTGAAATCCGCATTTGGCTCATTGTCAACTGGTTCTTTCTGAAATATGTGTATGGCCCAGTCAAACATTACCTCAACCAACTCAACAGTGTGGTCTCCTACTCTTTTGTGGCCTTGATTACCAGACACTTTGAGTCTCCTTGGTGACTAGTACTGGTTGGAGGGGGAGAGATACGGG
Organism: Pseudochirops cupreus; assembly: GCA_028627135.1. Taxonomy (NCBI): domain Eukaryota; kingdom Metazoa; phylum Chordata; class Mammalia; order Diprotodontia; family Pseudocheiridae; genus Pseudochirops; species Pseudochirops cupreus. The sequence continues at coordinate 45,924,982 of CM053581.1, forward strand.
GTGCTTTAACTTAGGTATCTGATGACTTCTTTCATAACTGACATCTGCTGACTTGCTCTGGTGACCTGATCTCTCTTTTAAAAAAATAGCTCCAAGCATGTCAGTAATTTGCTTCAAAATCTTCCATCGCTCCTACTGTTACTAAGACCAGACATAAGTGTCTCAACCTGGCATTTAGGTTCCTCTGCAGTCTGGTTTCTAGTTACATTTCCAGCCATATTATCCACCATTTATGCCTCTCAAATTGAAATCAAGACTGTTTCTCAGACTCAGCCTTTCATTTCCTGCCTCCATGCATCCATCCCTAAGACCTAGATACATTTGCTCTCCTCACATTGCTAGCTATTGAAATCCTGCTTTCTCCTGAAGGCTTGGTTCAGGGACCACATTCTCCAAGAAGCCTTCTCTGTTCCAACTCAGAATGATCTTTCTGACCTCCAAGGGCCCTTCTAACCCAAAATCTAAGACTCTTTGATCTCCTGACCTCTTCTCCAATCTTCTTACAGTACCTTGTCTGAGTTTCTCTTTTGTCCCCATCAAACCTTACGTTGCGTTATATTTACCTTATGCGTCTATTAAATCCTTCCTCGTAGGACTGAATGCTCTTGAGGTCCAGGACTGACTTTTAAAAACCTCCATGCCCTCAGCCCTCAAAGCAATGCCTCACAGCTCAATGGGGTTTTATAAACATTTTCTGAATCAAATTGAAATCACGTATTATCTGCCCCTCACATAACATAAACAGTAACAAGAGGGAAACCTGATTTACTTGGCTGGAGTTAAGCTATGTCCTTCTTCACACATTTATGGTGTCAAAAGGAGGCTAGAGGAAATGCTTAAGAGTGAAGGTCCTTTGACCGGGGTGCAGACATCCACGGCAGCGTGGTTGGGGGAATAACACTAAAATCCAAACACTTACAGATTGAAATCTGGCAGGGACTTTGGAGGTCATTCAATCCAACTTCCTCATTTTACAATGATGTGAACTGACTTGTCCAGGGTCACGTAAGTAGTAAGAGGCAAAGAGAGGAAAGGAACCTAGGTCTGACTTCAAATCCAGTTTGTTTTTAAGAGCCAGAACTGGGTTTGGATTTTGACTCTGTTGCTCATTAACCATGGAACCCCAAGTAAGACACTTAATCTCTTTGACCCTTAGTTTCCTCCTCTGTGAAATGGGCACAGTCCTTTTCTCCTGAAGGTAGGAGATAACAGAGGGGAATGGGGTTTTGAGGAAGTCTGAGATGTTGCTAATAACACCTTGTCTCTCTACAGCACTCTTCTCTCTCCAGGCCCAGGCACCAGCCAAGGTATAAATAAGTCAGTACAACTCAAGAGAGTGACTATTGCATCAACACAGCAGATCCTTTCCGAAGAAAAGAGCCAAGAAATTTTTTTTGAGTTCAGGATTTGGCCTTAGATTGCCTCATGGATTTCTCAGCTGGGGAGGCTGTTTCTTCTCATGGAAGGACTTGACAAGAGATGATACAACACGGTATGATGTGGTGGGCAAAGAAAGAAGAAAAAAACCCCAGTGGAGTGTCAAGGGAGAGTTGAAATCCCTGATGAGGGGAGGACTGGCCAGCTGTGGGGTGGATGCTTGTATGGTGAGGCCACACTTACTCACATGATCTACCCCACCCACCCTCATCCCCTCAAAGCATCTCCCAATCTCCCAAGCAACTGAGAAGGTTCTAATCATTTACTCAAATCAATCAGTGATTTCTCCTTTACCTTTCTACATGTCCAATTTATACTCCTAAGGGAGTGATGAGGTTAGAAAAATAAATTTTGATATGTTTATATATAAATCAAAATATGACATATTATAAGTAAGATATTTATGTTTAAATGTGCCTAAAAATAAATATTTGATATACCTGATATAATAGAAGATATTTTCTTCTGTTGATCCATAGTAAGAGGATTCAGGAACATTTTATTTAGTCCTGGGCATTTCATTTAGGGAGGGATGGTGGTAAGCTAGAAGAACATGACCATTCATTCATTCATTCATCCATCCATCCATCCATCCATCCATTCATTCATTCATTCATTCTCTCAACAAGACTTTAAGATGCAGTAGAGCCTGGTAAATGGGATCCATCTCCTCAGAGCATGTGCAACATACTCTTCCCTGGCCCCCGTTACAATTAAGCTTCCACTATGTTCTAGGTCCTGGGACTTAAGAGATAAAAAATAAAAAGAGTCGTTATCCTCAAGGAACTTATATTCTAAAGGAAGAAATCAACATATAGACAGATAACTAAAATATGCACAAGGGAAATAGAAAGTAATATTGGGAGGCACCTAACAACCAGAAAGAATAGAGAAAGATCTTCTGTAGAGAGGTAGTTCATGGTGTAGTGGACAGAGTATTGGCCTTAAACTAGGGAGATCTGAGTTTAAATTTGACCTCAGACACTTCCCGACTGTGTGACCCTGAGAAAATCACACAACCTCTACTTGCCTTAGTTTCCTCAACTGTAAAACAGGGAGAGTAATAGGACCTACCTCGTAGGATTGTTAAGGATCGAAAGAGATAATATTTGGAAAAGTGCTTAGCACAGTGTCCATTACATAGGAATTATTATAGAAATGTTTATGTCCTTCCTATAGGCCATGAAGGAGCTTTTCAGTGATGCTGTATGAGGTACCATTAAAGAGAATAAGGATTTTTAATTTGGAGAGAACAAAACTTAGAAGAAGCTTGAGAGTCCTTCAGATATCTGAAAATGGTTGTAATTTGGAAGAGGAATATATTTATTTGACCTTAGACTTATAATTAGGTAAAATCGAAATTCTGCTCATTCTTACCTGTTCACCAACAGTCAGGTCATCACATCTGTAGGTCTTTGCTTCCTCATCTATAAAATGTAATTGGATTAGATCATCTCCAAATTCTCTTCTAGCTTGAAATCCCATGAGATCTCTGAGGAAGCAGATGTGAATCTATCATAAAATCATAGTTTATAGTTCATCTAGTCCTTTGCTCCCTGCCAGATGGGTGAATCCCCTCTGTAACATTCCTAACAAATTATTATCTAATTTTCACTCACACACCTCTGGTGACCAAGTTAGCTCATTATCAAAAAGGCAACTAATGGTCCAGAAGTTCTTCTTTGCACTGAGTTGAAATCACCACCTTATCTACACTGGTTGTTACCACTGGTCAGCTTTCATTGAGTACTAAGTAAGTGAGGAACACATGTTAAGTATTCATTTTTTATGGGAAATAAAAAATTAAATAAGACACGAAAACTTCCCCCGATGGTTTGATGGTCTGTTTGGGGGAGATAAGCCATATAATCTTGAAAAGGTTGGTATATTTTGTGCCTGATAAGAGATAATAAGTCACTAATAAGAGATAGTAATAAGAGATAGTAAGTGTTATTGGAGGTCATTGGAGAGAAGGGTCCCTGAAGACTGTCATGGCTTTACTATTGCTTGTTGTATAATAGAAACTTCTTGAGGACAGGTACCATATAACTTTTTATATTAGTACGTCCAGCAACTAGCATAGTGCCTGGCATACACTAGGCACTTAATAAATGCTTGTTGATTGATTTGTTGAAAGGAAGTAACATTGCCCAAGATCACACAGCTAGTAATTACTAAATCTTCCTTAGATAAATACAGCACGTTTCCTTCCATACCCATTGCCCATTTGGCACAAGACATGATGCTATATCAATTGATTCAAGGGTATTTGATCTCTTCAGTTTCATACTTTCCCCATAAAAATAACAAGGAATTCCTTCATGCCTTAGGAAATAGATCTTTAACATCATGAACATCATCACACTGACCCAGTCACCAGTTTTCTGGTGGTGAACCTCTATAGATCTATCTAGGCTGATCCTTGGATGACATATACAGTCTGAAGTCCAGCTCTCACTCAGAATCTCAGAGTTGGAAGGGACCTCTGAGCTCATCCAATACAACCTATATCAAGACAAGAATCGTCTCTATAACATCTCCAAAAGATTTTGGTTAAAAAGTAAATGGAAGACTTTGTATTCTGTTGGCATAGCTTACAGGAAGCCAAAGTTACCTCCACACCATAGTGATGAATCAGAGTGAGGAATTTAGTGGCGTCTATAGCCAAAAAGACCAACAGGATAATAGACATCCTCAGGAAAGGCCTTGGAAATGAGAACAAAAAAACCCCTTTTCCCATAGAATGTCAGGGTTGGAAGGGACCTGAGAAACCATCTCATTCATCTCTGTTTTATAGAGGAAGAAATTGAAGCCCAGAGAGAAAGAGCTTGTCCAGGATTGCATAAGAAGCAGACCAGAAATCAGGGACTGAACCTCTGTCCATTGTTTCCAAATTTACTGGCCTTTCTACTGCATTACACTGCCTTTTCTATTTCTCTGCATTCTTAAGGTTCTTGCAATTGATACTTCATTCATCATTTCAAGGTACAGACTATTTTGAATTGTTAGAAGTACCCAGACTAATGGCTAAAGGGCTAAGGTGTTCCCTACCTATAGTCTTCCTCCTCTTTAAAGAAGTGGGAATAGTAGGGAGGAGTGTGTGTCTGTGTGACTCTCATGTATTTCCTTTGAGGCAAAACTTGGTCATTATAATTTCACAACTTTGGTTTCTTTGATTTTGGTCATGTTATTCTTTCTACTTGCATTTTATATTATGTTGTCTTTTCTTGGTCTGTTTACTTCCCTTTGCACTGGTCCATATAAATCTTTCAAGGATTCTCTGTATTCCTCACATTCATTCTTTCTTCCAGCTGAGAAATGTGCCATTATATTCATTCTCTTAGCCATTCTGTAATGGCTGGGCATCAACTATGTTATTTCCCAAAAAAGTGTTGCTAAAAATATTTTGGTATATAGGAAGCCTCTATTTTTGGCATTGCTCTCAATGGGGTCTGTGCTCATAGAGTCATTTAAAAAGATCAATGAGAGCTGGGGATAGTCCAGTATAGGGAGCAGGTAAGTAAAGTGAATTTGGGTCTTTTGCCTACCACTGACATAGTTTCCAACATCCACAAGAGTTGATGATTCTTCCCTAAACATTTCCCTTGGTGAAGAAAACCAGATTTGCTTGGTAACGACAGACAAACAACAGTGGGTAAAGGCAAAACTGCGTCTGCTGGCATTCTGTAATTCTCTCTCTGTCTCTCTCTGTCTGTCTCTCTGTCTGCCTCCCTCTGTCCTTCTCTCTCTCTCTGTCTCTCTCTCTCTCTCTCTCTGTCTCTCTCTCTCTCTCTCTGTCTCTCTCTCTCTCTCTCTTTCTGTGTGTGTGTGTGTGTGTGTGTGTGTGTCTCAGTCTCTCTCTCTCTCTCTGTCTCTTTCTGTTTATAAATTCTTAGAGGACAGGAAGGCAATTTGACCAAAGTAGAAGCTGAGATTCACCAGCATTATGGACAAAGTAGTATGACATAAAAAAAATAAAGGCATTGGACTTGAGGGTAGATTTTCTGGCTCTGAGTCTGAATTCTTCTACTGACCCTGACAAGCAACCTTGATCTTGGTCAAATCACTTACACTCTGAATTGAATTATGGAAAAAAATGGTTAATACCCATCTTACAAGGTTGTTGTGGATATAGAATGAGAGCACATGATTCAGAGAAAAGAACATTTTACTGGGAGACAGAGAACCTGGATTCTCTCATTTCTGCTACCTATGTGGCCTTGGGAAAGTCATTTAGTGTCATCAAAACTCATTTTTCTTATCTGTAAATTGGGAATAATAATCCTTTCAGCACTCACCTCCTGCTAAATTCATAGGATTGTTGTTCGGAAAGCACTCTGTAATCCTGACATTCCTGCACAAACGTGAGATGCTCCTGTTTTGAATTGTTGTCATGCAGCTCACATTTAGATGACATTTTTATAGGCATTTTTTTAAATCCTGAAAGCCTAATTATAAAGAGGTAGCTAGACAGCTCAGTGGAGACAGCCCTGAACTTGGAGTCAGGAAGGCCCAAGTTCAAATGCAGCCAAACACTTCCTACCTGTGTGACCCCAGGGAAGGCACTTAACCAACCTCTCTTTGCCTTAATCCACAAAGAGTCAGTTGTGATTAATCAAGTGATAACAACCAAATTACAAAAAGAGGCCTTGTGCTATCATGAGTAGAAAGCTTACTCAGTGGTCGGGAAAACTTGGGTTCAGGTCTTGCTATGAGACTGAGAACAAGTGACTTAACCCTTCTGAGCCTCTCTAAGACTCCATGTCACAGAGCAGATGCAGAACTGAACCAAAGCTCCCTTCACCACAGAAATCAAGGTCAGGGACCCTCTGCCTGCCACCCTCCCTAAAAAGCAATATATTCCTCTATTGCTAACTGAATGGTCATATCCATAGTCAACTATGCATTCATTAAACACCTACTATGTCAGGTAGGACAGTTTGATGGCACAGCAGATAGAGCACCAGGAAACCTGAGTTCAAATCTATCCTCAGACACTTACTAACTATGTGACCCTGGGCAAGTCACTTAACCCTGCTTGCCTCAGTTTCTGCATCTGTAAAATGAACTAGAGAAGGAAAATGGCAAACCTTTCTAGTTTACCGAGAAAATTCCAAATGGGGTCACAAAGAGTTGGACACAACTGAAGATGACTGAACAACAATAACGTGTCAGTCACTGTGCTAAATTCTGGAGAAAGGCAAAAATTGTCTTGCCTGTCATGGAGTTCTCATAATGTGTGTATGTGTGTATGTGTGTGCTCATAGTGTGTGTGTGTGTGTATGTGTGGAAAACAACAGGAAAACAATTTTATACACACACAGGCATGTATATTATATAGGTGTACAGCTGTGTACGCACATGCATATGGTGTGTATTTGCATGTTTATGTGTGCACATATATATGTGTGTCACACATACACTTACATACAGGCCAAATTGGAGGTAATCTGCAGAGGGAAGGCACTAGCTAGCACTGACTTCCCATAGAAGGTAGGGTTTTAGGGGGACTTGAAGGAAACCAGAAGGCACAAGGGAGAACATTCCATGCATGAAGGGCAGCCAGTGAAAGTGCCAGGAGCAAGGAAATAGGGCCTATCTTTAGCTCTGTTTCTATGACTTCTATTAAGGTATTGATAATATTTTAGAGCCCTTGAAAGAGCTGAAATAACACCATATGACCTTTATTAATATTTCTTTTGTTCCCAATGCCAGAAGGAATGAAAATTTCCTGAGGACAGGCACCAGACCTACTTCTATACTTGCAACTGTTGCTGAGAAGAGGAAAGTTTGAGTAGTTAACAACGTATCAAGTCAACAACAAATTTTTTTTGGTCCAGCTTTGTCTGATCCCTGTCAATGAGCAGGCTCTATTTTCCAGAGAAGATAGAGGACTATATTTGGATTCAAAAGCCATGAGTTCGAATCCCATCTCTGCTACTTGTGAACTTAGATACACCATTTCTTCCTCTCTGTAGGGCCCTCTCTGTCTGTGACTAAGAGGATCATATTAGCTGCTCCCTGAGGATCCTTTCAGGGGTAGGTCCTATAATCTATTGTGGAATGGGGCCATTTTGAGGGAGTCTGAGGGGGAGCTCTGGGGTTCATAATGGAACTTCCAAATAGTCAAATGTCTTAAGCTAAAGACATTGTTGGACTACTGACCAGGGAATAAACTTGGCTACAAGAATGTAAGTGTATTTTTGTTAGTCAAAATTGCTTCATTCTTTGTATTTATACTTGTGTACATATACACAAATATCATATACATACATACACAATACATGTGTATATCTATTCTGTACATACACATGTATACACAAATATAGATATATTGTAACTATATACCTATCCATCCACATATCTATCTATCCATCCATCTACCCACTCATCCATCCACCCACTCATCCATCCACCATCCATTCACCTATCTATCTATCTATCTATCTATCTATCTATCTATCTATCTATCATCTATCGCTAGCACCTCCCACAGTACCCATCATGTAGCAGGAATTATAAATTCTTACTGACTGATTGATTGAATTTTTGAATAGAGCACATTACCAAGTAGTTGAGTCTTCTCCTAATATACAATGTCCTAAAGAAAAAGACAATCAGCAGGTAAGAAGGGAAGGGATAGAACCAGAGACATGCTCCATACTAGAGAATTGGTATGAAATCAGAGAAGCCAGGACAAGAAACACTCAGAATGGGATAAGAAACAAAGAAAACATAGAAACCCCAAGTTAATTCTGCCTTGTCTTTTTTCCAACAGAAAATAGATCCAAAATTAAGGTGTCGAGTTCCTCACACTTGCCAACTTGTCATTTTCCGGAAAACAAGAAAATTACGTTGTTTGTGGATTAAGTAATTGGCATGTGATTTTATCTACCCAAACCACGACTGTGATGGAGCTTGTGATGTTGGCATTCACACGATAAAAATATTGTATCTTTATAACTGTGGTGGAATTGGAAGCGATAGAAAGCCTCACTTGATTCAATTAGCTGTGGCCTGTCTTTCTAGTTTTGCCAGAGGCTAGAAACCCAGAAGTTGAGTTGTGGAGACAAGCTGGGTCCAAGGCTATATAAGCTAGTTGTGTGGCTTTGTGTAGGCAGCTTTACATGGCTGGATCCCCATTTATAAAATGAGGGAGTTATGGGACAATGGAAAGGTTGCCTGATGTAGAGCTAAAGGAGCTGGGTTCAAATCTTGGCTCTTAGCCTTACAACCTTTGCCACCTTGGGTAAGTCAGTTTCCTTTACAGGGCTTCAGTTTCATTTGCAAGATGAGGGCATGAAGATAGGTATCTGGTTCAATAGATGGAACACTGGCTTTGGATTCAGGAAGACCTGAGTTCAAATCCTAATTTAGATACTTGCTAGCTGGTGGCACTAGACAAGTCATCCCAACTCTCTGGGAATCAATTTCCTCATCTGTAAAATGAGGGACTCGGACTTACTGGCCTTTAAGAGCAGCTAGGTAGCGCACTGGAGAGAGTGCCAGACCTGGATTGGGGAAGACTCATCTTCATGAGTTCAAACCCATCCTCAGACATTTACTAGCTTGTGACCCTGGGTAAGTCACTTAACCCGTTTGCCTCAGTTTCCTCATTTGTAAAATGAGTTGGAGAAGGAAATAATAACAAGCTACACCAACATCTTTGTCAAGAAAAGCCCAAATGGCTTAACAAATAGTCAGATATGACTGAACCAAATGAGCAACTAACTCTACACACATACATGTATGTATGTATGTATATATATATATATATATATATATACAGACACACACACACATATATTCATACACACTTACATATATACAGCTTTGTGAGAGAGGTGTTGCTATCATCCTTATTTATATTTGAGGAAAGAAAGACTGAAGAAGATTAAATGACTTGCCCAGGGTCACACAGTCAAAATGTGGCTGAAGACTTCCTGACCCCAAGTCCAGTGCTCTACTTGGCTGCCTCAATGACTTATCCCTTCTGTGAGCACCTTTCACTTCAAGAAAGTGTGTGTGTGTGTGTGTGTGTGTGTGTGTGTGTATGTTTATGCACAGAGGTATACATATATATACATATATAATACATATATATACATATTTTTTCTATATAAATTCTAATATATAACCATATTAAAAATATTTTAAGGTCTGAAAAGGGTTTTACATTTATTAATTCTCATTCCATTTTCACAACAAACTGAGAGACAGGAGCTATTATTATTCCTGTTTTACAGATGGAGAAACTGAGGTCAAACAAGGTTAAATGACTAGTACGCCTAGTAAATGTCTGAGGCAAGATTTGCACTCAGGTCTTCCTGACTTAAAACCTAGTATTCTATTCACTAAATTGTCTAGTTTCATAGAGAGAGAAGTGTTTTACCCAAGGCCACATGGGGAAAAAATTTCAGAGACAAGTCTAGAAGCCTCATCTCCTTCTCTCCCTCTCCCTTTTTCCTCTCCCCTTCCCTCCCCTCCCCTCCCTTCCCCTCCTCTCTCTCTCTCTCTCTCTCTCTCTCTCTCTCTCTCTCTCTCTCTCTCTCTCTCTGTCTTTCCCTCTGTCTCTCTCCCTGCCCCATCGTGTGTGTTCATACGTGTGTGTGTGTGTGTGTGTATGTGTCTGTGAGTTATGACTTTGAAGATCCCACTCTGAAACCTTGCTGTCCCCCCAGGCTCAGTCTGGCCCCAAGCTGAGCAAATCCGTTCCCCTGCCCCAAGAAGACAGATGTAGGCAGTCTCCTTAAGCAGGCGACAGTAATCCATGGCTGACAGGCTAATTCAGTGAAGCAGCTGTTGGTCCTCTGGGCTTTGAGTCTGGTTGGCGCTTGGACATAGATCTCTCAACATTTGACAACAGAAATACTTTGTGCTGATTGACAAATGAGCTGGTACCTGAAAGATGCAAGCCAAGTAATGTCACCAAGTGTTAGCCTTAGGGCCCCACCACCACCACCGGTCCAGAGGAGATAAAAATAAAAGGAGCGGGCTCTGTCTGGGAGACAGTGACAGCCCAGCCAGGGGTCTTCAGAGAGGCCTAAAAATTAGTCACTCTTCACTTCTAAGCTTAGGCACGTAGTAGTAGCTTGTTGTGTGGTCTTGTGCCAGTCACTTCACAGTTTCCCTTCCCTTCCCCCTACTCTTCCAACTGCCTTCTTTCTTTTCCCCATTCTTAGGTTTTTGCATTTGGAAGAGCATTGACTTTACCCATCTAGACTCAAAACATTGGCCTGGGTACTACTAGGCATATAGTGAGACACACATTCCCTCCAGGAATGTACAGCCTTGAAAGGCTATACAGAAAAAAGTCAGAGCTCCAAGACGTCTGTCCAGTGCCAATGGATAGACTAGAAGACATCTTTAGCCTTGTCCCCCCATGCCTAGTATTTTTTTATATGGATAAGTGAGGAGTGACCTATGATTTCACTGTACTAAGGAACTCCAGGAGAGGAAAATCCCTCTAATAATGCAGATCAGCATCTGCTGGACAACTTATATTAAAATCTCCTGGGGCACAAAGAGGTTAACAGATTCATCCAGGCCCACAGGCAGTATATGTCCAGTGTATAACTTGAACCAATGTCTTCCTAACTTCCAGGCTAGCTCTCCATCACCCAGTATATCTCCTAGGGTTTGGCACAGAATTAAGTGCTTAATAAATAATTACAGATTGATTAAATAATTAGATTTGGAAATCTTTAAGGCACAGACTCTTTTGCCTTTCTTCTTTCTTTGTATCCCTAGTGTTTATTTCAGTGACTGGCGTGTGGTAGGCACTTAAGAAATGATAATTAATTGGCTCACTGATTCTGAGGGCATCAGGGATTCTTCAGTGCAGAGTGTGAAGTTCATTTTGCCTCAGTCCTGTGGTGGTAAAACTTCCAACCAGATTAAATTGTGTTTGGGAGATGTTTAACAAAGCAAATAAAAGCATAATACAACATAGATAATATTCATTTGTGGTTTTCCAAGTAAATATGTGGCTTCAGGAATTGTTTTTATTAAAATTTGACACTGCTACTCTAGTTTATGTCCCTCATTTATAGATGAAGAAACTAAGACCCAGAATGACAAGGTGACCTGTCCGAGACCGTATATATTTAGTGTTCATTTAGTAGTAAAATAAACGAGTTCCCCTTATGTGTGTGGTTAAGAGAGGTAACATGATTTAATGGAAAGAAGACTGGGAATTGAAAGACTCCCTTTGGTCACAGGAAAACACTCTAGGACTAAGTATTGTTTGTCCTTTGTTTTTGAAGAGGACCAATGACAATACACAGTGATGTCTTGACTCACATGTGAATTGGATTTAAGTGAGACAGAGTTGCATAAAGTCATAAGCCTCACTCTCTCTTCCAGAATCATAGAAATCCAGTGGCAAGACAAAAGTCAGAATGACTGGTGATGGCCTGGGGTGCAGCGGATGGCCTTGTCCTTGATGTCTGACCAAGTTCTAAGCATTCCACGGCACTTGCTTCAGTTGCCTTTGTGGCAATTGGATCAAATGATTTATTATTTATTTATTTTTCATTGGTCAATTTCATCAGAGGAAGTCTTCACATGCTTGGGATAGACACAAAATTATATTAGACTCAGCTCAAATCTAGTCTTGGGTAAGAGACCTTTCTCAGTCCCCTCAACCACTACTAGGTTTATTCCTCTAAGATTACCTCCCATTTTTACTGTGTAAGTCTTGTATGTGCATAATTGTTTGAAAGAAATCCCACCCATTAGAATGTGAGTTCCTTAAGGCAGGGATTCTGTTTTTGCCTTCCTTTGTTTTCTTAACTCATTGCCTGGTATACAGTAAGCACTTAATAAATGCATGTTGACTGGTTGTCTCTCTTGTGCTTTGAGGATTAGAAATGGCCTTCCTCCCAAAGATTCCTGGAGGGAGGGAGGGCTGAGTTTCATTCGTTCCAACTTGACAGAGGAGGAAACATCAGAAGGTGAAGTGATTTGCCGGTGGTCACACAGCTCATAAGCACAGTCATCCAGATGTTTCTGGCTTATGCATCCAAGCTCTCTTGGCACCAGACCCCTCTGCTGCCTTTGACAATGTATTTTGAGGAATCCTGGTGAAGAAGGTGGTAGGAGAGAGATCAAGGCTGGATGGGGGTACAGTTGGGTAGATTGGAATAGAATGAAAGACCATCCTCAAAGAAGGTGACCACTGGATCTGAGTTAGGAGGTCTCTAATGGGTTGCCAGAGGGCTTTGTCCTCGGTCTACTTGGGTAAACATTTTTGTGAATTTCTTTCATCAACAAGATATTTGAACGTGCTTTTTTTTTCTTATTGGCCTTTCTCCCTGTAGACCGTTCTCATTTATATTCTAAAGGTTAAGAACATTATACCACTAATAAAATCAATTCACTTTAAGATTTACAAAGCATTTTCCTCAAAACAATCCTGTGAGATAGAGTAGCATTATTATAATTACCACTTTACAGATGACAGAAAGGAGACAAGCACTTGGAAAGTTCCCTACTATGTGCCGGGCGTTGTGTTAAACACTTTACAAATATCTCATCTGCTCCTCACAAAAACTGTAGGAAGGAAGGGGACTATTATTATCCCCATTTAACTATGGAGGAGACTGAGGCAGAGTTAAATGACTTGTCCAGGGTCATGCAGATAGGAAGTGTCTAAGACCAAGATTAGAACTCAAGTCTTCCTGACTCCAGGCCCAATGCTTTATCTACTGGATCACCTACTTGCCTAGGCCCCTGAAGCCCAGAGAGGGTGAATGGGGAAGCGCCTGAGGTAGATGAGCTTCAGTGATTTAGAGCACTGTATTATTAAAATTGGGATAATTGGTTTGATCTCCACATGAACCAGTTAGTTTTCTGGGAAGGCCACAGATTACAGACTTCCTATGAGTTTTTTTTCTTTTGGTCACAAGAGTAATCAACAAGAGGCCTCCTGATGGCTACAAGAGGAAGGATTCCTTACTGAGAGCAGGACAATTTTTTATGAAGGAAAGCATATATCTAGGACACTTCTATTCAAGAAACATTTATCAAGGGCCTACTAGATAAAAGGAACTGTCCAAGACTTTGGAGAATCAGAAACAGAAATAAAACTGGTCCTAGCCTCACAAAACTTCTCTTGACTAAGGGAAGCAGTATGGATTATGGCAATGGTTCCCAAAGTGTAGTCTGGGTATCTCCAGAAATCCACAAAACCCTTTCAGGGGATCCACAAGGTCAAAACTTTTTTTTATAATAATGCTAAGATGTTTTAATTTCTAGTCTGGTAAATAATGATAGCTATAATCCACATGAACCAAGAATTTATCTCGTTTGGATGGTGGGTTCTCTATTTTTAAGCATAAGGGGTCCTGAATCCAAAAGAGTTTGACAACTGCTATATTATGATATCGTATAGCTTTCTGGGGCTTATGCCATCCCAAGTGCAAGAGTAACCAAGATTCTGTTATTGTGTCTAGGTGATGCCAAAGATCCCAATGGAATTCAGATGTTTGCTATCCATACTAACATTTGAAAATTTGGTGTTCTGAAGTTGGTACTTCCATCAAAGTTTTCAGCCAAGATTCTTGCTTTTTGCTTGTTATGCGGAGTAAGTAGCTAGGTAGCTAGCTGGATAGATAGACACATAGATCAATACATATATATATGTATATATGTGTGTATATATATATATATATATATATAGAGAGAGAGAGAGAGAGAGAGAGAGAGAGAGAGAGAGAGAGATTTGGTTTTAGCAAAATAAATTAATTAAATAGTAAGACAATCCTTGCCTCCAAGGAGCTAATAAGGGAATAACGGAATGGGAGTGCAAAGAGGGGAATTTGAAATAGGGAGGGGAAAATGGAAGAGAAGAAGAACGGAATAGCTATCAAAAAGAAGGAGAAGTCAGGAGAATGAATATAGGTATGAAGATGGTAGGAGGCTGAATGGCTGGAGTCTGTCCTAAAATATCAGTCCAGGAAGGGTGTCAGTAATCAGGAGGGTGGGGCATCAGAGGGAAAATGCTGAGGAGAAGGAGAAATTTTACTGATAAACATTCTCTGTGGCCTGATGGAATGTTACAAATTATATATCCAACAGAAATTCCTTAAGCACCTGCTCTGTGGAGAGCACAGTCCTGAGCACTTGGGGAGAGGAGTTACAAAGTTTACCTAGATATGATCTCTCTCTTCCTAGAACTTAACAGAATTAAGTTAAAAAATTTTTGATGTCATTTTTTTCTTACCAGTCACAATGCTTTAGACCTTGGGGGCCTTGCTGGAAATCTGACATGTTTCACTTGGCACCAGATATAAAACTCTCTCTTTGCCAACAATAAGAAAATAAGATAATGTGGGTTTCAGATCTTGATTCTTAAGAGAAAGCCTCAGGGGTTGCTCTTTCTGTAACATAATGGAGAAAACAGAGGGGGCAATTCCAAGAATTGTTTGCTGGGGTCCATTGGGTGCTTTTATAATGCCTTTATAATGAGATCTAATTAGTCTTCAAAGACATAGTGAACCAACTGCCTGACACCCTCCTCCCCCAACCAAAAAAAGTAACAACAGTCTTAGAATTTTCCCATAGAGAAAGCTGATTATGTCAGAGAGAAAAGAAAAAAAAATATGGAAGAAAAGTCTTTTCTACCCAAATTTTCCTACTGCAAATTCCAGTCACAGTGCAGGGTACCACTGTTGTTCCTCCTTCTCACGTGGGACAAGACTTAATAAAGACTTTACAGCTGGTTCCAGCCACCCTTCCAAGCTAAAAGGAGAATTTGGGGGCAAGTACCATCTGTTTACTGATCAGCCACTAAGTAATCTGAATGAGGAAACAAGTACACTTATAAGTGTATACGGAATAGATAGAAAGAGAATTAATTCAAATAAATTCAAGGTAGTTGAGGGGAGGAGAGGAGAGACACCTATGGGTGTTCAGAGAGAGGACAGAGACATAGAAAGGACCTTTTTCCCTTCATTGCTTGACTCTGTGGCTCTGGTGACCTGAGCAGGCTAGATGAGTCAAAAGCCATCATTCTGGGGAACTGGGTTCAGATCAGTAGGCAGAAACAGATGCAGATTAGAATGGAATGGAGCATCTGGTCTGCTGAAGTGGGAATGGTTAGGGGACAGTCGACACACCAACAGTATCTCCACGGCTGAAGGCCCATTTTTAAGGCCTCTGGGAATTTCAGTGGCAAGATCAAAGCTCATCCACTTTCTTCCTTATCAGAGGGAAGCTTCATCTGGCACCTGAGCTATCAGAGCTCAGTGGGGTGGAGCCCCTTTATAGATTAGCAGAGTGGCTAAAAAGTGCCCACAAGCTGCTGGCCTGGGGTGGTGGAAAGCTGAAGGACCAGAGTCTCAGTGGGGCTTTTTCTTTTTTCCCAATGCAAAGTAATAACTAACTCCCTGGGCCTTCTCTTCTAAGGAAGAGGTCATTTGGGAACATGGAGCGCCATGGGTGGCAGGATCAACCACAACAGGGTGCCAGAGTGAGAGGGGGGAGGGATTAGATAGTTACAGGATGGAATGAAGTCATGGAGCTCCCAGGAGGGGTAGGGGGAGACCACATTTCTCTGTAGGAAAGGGAAGGTGAGAAAGACAAACTGTCTATGTTAAGATTTTGTTTCAAGATTGCTATGCCTGCTTACCCTCCAAGAGGAGGCCAAGACACTGATCATTTAACCCTTATCAGGTCCCATCCTCCTTCATTTTACTCACCCCTGTTCTTGCTCAGCCTGGAGGAGTAAGGTGAGTGGGTCAGCCATAGGCTACGAAAGAGTGACAGTGTGATGAGTGGGCAGAATGCTGGACCTGGCTGGAATTGGGAGAAAACTGGGTTCAATTCCCAGCTCCTGTACTGTTTAGCTATACACCTCAGTTTCTCCATATGTGAAATGTGGATAATAGTATCTAAGTCACAGTGTTATTAGGGATCACAGATTTAGAACTGGAAGTTACCTTGGATGACTTCCAGTCCAGTTTTCCCCATTTTACAGATGAGGAAACTGACACACTGAGCAGTTTGGTACCTTGTCAAGTCTCTAACTCGGTAATAAATAGCAGAGGTAGAATCTTAACTCAGGTTACACCTACTTCAGATACAGTATTCTTTATGTATGTAGAGTGCTATAATAATGTTGGATATATTTAACAAGAGGAGTTTATAAGGATATTTTGTTCCCTGCATGGCTTGTGATGTGTTCAGCTTAGCAGTGCCACGCTCATCAAATATACCCAGTGGCCATCCTGTACCCCTTCGTATGCCAGCTAAGTTGGCTAGAGAAGCATCCTGCATGACCTCAGCCAGGCTTATACAGAAGGTCAATCCCTCATCAGCTCCCTGGCTGAAACACTTGAGTGAGTCCATACCCCACCTCAAACTATCCTGAGAGGGCCCTGACAGCACCAGCATAGACCTTATCTGACCTGCCCTGACCTGCCCAGAGCTGTGACCCCAGCAAAACACAGCTCCAAGGAGTGGGATTGCTGGGATACTGATGTTCACAGAGATCCCCATAAATCATGCTGGTGGGAAGTCTGTGTGTGTGTGTGTGTGTGTGTGTGTGTGTGTGTGTGCGCGCATGCGTTTTAAGGTGGGAACAATTGAGTGAATGGGGGCACCAGGCTAAGCAGCTTCACTTAAACATTTATTTTGGGGACTCATAGCCTGGGGTCTCTGAATTTTTAAAAATATTTTGGTAACCAAATTTCAATATAATTGGTTTCCTTGGGAACACTATGTGTTTATGCATTTGAAAACATGCTTCTGAGAAGAGGTCCATAAGCTTTTCATGGTCCTCTTGGTGAATGAAGGACAAACAACAATGACTACCACCAAACTGACTGAGGGACCCATGCCCCCCAAAAGAGAAAAAAGGTTAAGAACTCGGCTGCTGAGTTATTTGGATGCAAATACATGTAATGGGCCCAAAGAGCAAAAACATATAGAAGAATAATACTACAATAGTTATGATAAAAAATAGTGTTGTGGGTAAATAGCAGTGAAAACAGTGTTTGGGTTAATACTTGCACTTGACTTTCTCAGGACCCCCCAACGTATAGCATTGAGTCCCAGTTTGGTTATTTGCCAGGTATGGCATCATTTTTCAGCTGTGTCTGCCACTTCATGGCCCCATTGAAGTTTTCTTAGCAAAGATACCAGAACAGTTTGCCATGTTCTTCTCTAGTTCATTTTACAGATGAAGAAACTGAGGCAAGCAGGGTGAAATGACTTGCCCAGGTCATAGCATGTGAGGCCAGATTTGAACTCAGAAGGTGAGAATTCCTGACTCTAGGTCCAGCACTCTATCCATTGCAACATTTAACTACCCCCCAGGTTTGATTAAAAACAGGCAAATAGGGGGAAACTGGAGGTTTCTCACCTGAGTGGCTTCAGGAGTCTTCCCTAAATCTGGTTTGTACCTCACTTAAGTGGGACTAAGAAATGGATTCCAACCGGTTTCCTCCTGCTCTGTCTCCAGCCTCCCCCAGTAAGAGGGGAATCGAGGGGAGAAGTTGTGGTCCAGCCCCATGGGTCTTCTGATTTCTTCCTTCACCAGATGTTCAGTTTGTAAATTTCCCTAGGCTGTTTTTTTTCTTCTGTGTATGGCTTAGCAAGACCAGGGAAACTCATCCCTTAAGAATTGGCCATCAGGTGATGGTGTTTTCCTGAGGAGAATAACTCCTCGGAGCACACAGTGAAAATATAATGAAGGACAGCTAGGTGGCACAGTGGACAGAACACCAGGTCTAGAGTCAGGAAGACCTGAGTTCAAATCTAGCCTCAGACACTTACTAGCTGGCCAAGTCAATTAACTTTGTCTGCTTCTGTTTCCTTATTTGTAAATTGAGCTGGAGAAGAAAATGGCAAATCGCTCCAATATCTTTACCAAGAAAACCCCAAATGGGGTTGTGAAGAGTCAGGCAAGACTGAAAATGACTGAACAACAGAAGGTATGAAGAACTTATTAGCTGTGTCAGTGGATGGAGCATCCATATCAGTGGATCTTTTAATTTATAAAAAAAATATATGAATTGTTATTTTAATGTGGAGTTTGGGGAAAGATTGACCAATGAGGTTCCAGTCCTGAGAATGAAGCAGGTTCATCAACACACAGGATCCCAGGATTCAGCGCTCATTGACCAGCTCCCCCACCCCCATTACCATTACACTATTCATAATGTCATGTCTCTCCTGAATTACACATGGCCTGAATAGGATTATAAAATTTAGACTATAAAGGAATCTTAGAGATTATCTGGTTCACCCCAATTTTACAGGTAAGGAAACTGAGATTCAGAGAAAGGGAAGTGAGTCCCCCTTCCGTGGAGCTACTTCCTTTTGTAATCTGATTTGGTTTATGACAAGAATATCACTTAATATGAAACCAAAAGAGACCCCAGGGGCCCTCTAATCCAAACACGAGCCCAAAAGATGTTCCTGTGACATTGGATAAGGAATCACCCTCTGCTTGAAGACCTCCAAGGTGAGGGAACTCACCACTTCTCAAGGCAGCCTCATATCGATAGGGGTTATTTCTAACAGTATATCGATTCATTGAACACTGAACAAAGATCTCAAGTCTAGATGAACTGAAATTCATGTTGAAGATGGCGACTCTTCATATCCTCTGCTCCCTTTGCCATGCACCATCACTGTCACTGCAGATTTTTAATGGGATTAAACACGACTAAGAATCACTTGTGATTTTTTCTTTGCTTCATGAATTGCTGTTAGCCAAGGGATTCATCTCCTACTAGTCAGGCTAAAGGTATTGTGTTAGCCTTGTCCTCAGACAGCAGACAGTCTGCTTCTGGTACTTTAAATGCATGCATGTACATATA
Organism: Pseudochirops cupreus; assembly: GCA_028627135.1. Taxonomy (NCBI): domain Eukaryota; kingdom Metazoa; phylum Chordata; class Mammalia; order Diprotodontia; family Pseudocheiridae; genus Pseudochirops; species Pseudochirops cupreus. Next base: position 45,944,247 of record CM053581.1, read on the forward strand.
CCTATATATGCATGTGTATTTCTACATATATATCTGTATATATGTATTTCTACAATATTTGCATGTGCATGTATATACACATATGTACACACATACATACATGTAATGTACACATGCGTACATATATCTCCTTTCTTTGTGTCCCTGTCACTCATCACAGTGCATGGAACATAACAGGCATTTAATAAATGCCAGGCACTGTTCAAACAAGATGTATACAGGTTTCATGGGGGATACCTCAGAGGGAAGGTGAGAAGGAGCGCTGAGAAAATCTTCGTGTAGATGGTGGATTTTAGCTAGAGCCTGAAGGACAACAGGGAAGCTGGGAGCAGAGATGAGGAGGGACAGAATTCCGGGCATGGGAACAACCAATGAACTTGCCCAGAATTAGGCGTGTCTTATGAGAAGCTCAGGAAAGAGGCCAGTGTCACTGGATCACAGATGACAGTCAAATTGTATTCTTAAAGTCCAGATCCACCCAGGTCATTCCCCTGCTTCAGAAACTCTAGCAGTTCCCTCTTGCCTCTAGGATCAAATACAAATTTCTCTTTTTTTGACATTTAAAAACTCAAACAATGTCATTCAAGCCTACATTTCTAGGCTTATCGAATGTTCCTCTGCTTGACGTTCTCCTTAGTTTAGCCAAATTGGCCTTTCTACTATTTCTCCTTTCCCCATACATTTGCCTTTATTCAGGCTACACACAAGGAATAGGACAGTTTCTTGTCCAAAGACACATAGGAAATTAGTGGGGAAATAGCTATCTCTTGTCACATTACTCACTTGTTCCTCAGTGTTCAAAGAGATAATGGGTATAGCAGATTTTAGGCATGTCTACACATGAAGATTTTTATGTTTTCAGAAATTTGCAGTGTCTTTCCTTCTCTCCTCTGTATTAAAAAGCTTACCACTCCTCCATGCTCACCTCCAGGCTCACTTCTTCTGTAGAACCTTCCCAAGCCAATACAACAAATATTGGTTGTATGTCCTGGCTTCAATCCCGATCATACACAGTGAGGATTTCTAAGCAACCCACTCTAAAATGATGTTTCCAGGAATAAGTTTCATCCAAAAGCAGAAACTGCTTCTACCTTGACTATCCTGGAATGGTGGCTTACCAGAAGGCATTTCTGTTGGTCTTTCTAATTACAAAGCATTTAAAATCTATTTTCTCATTCAGTCACAACAACAACACTATGTGAAAAGTGGTGCCAGCAGTTTTTTTTTTAATCAATGGCAATATTGAGTCCAGCTAGTGCCCATTTCACAGAAGGGGAAACTGAGGCTCTGAGTCATGAAGTGAGTGACCCAGGATCATGCTGAGCTATGATTTGAACCTAGACCTTTCGAGTCTGCTTTTTATTGATTTCACTAAGTGTTGGTGGAACAACATGGGGCTGGAAGGTGCAGTTTTTCATATCCACAGCCCCACAGTAGAATTAAGACCCCAAACCCAAAAAGCCAAGTGAGGAGCAGAAATTGAGACTCCTCCAGAAAACAAATAAACAAGAGGGCTTTAATGGGACATAATGGGCAGGAGCAGCCTGGTGGAAAGTGAAATGCAGATGGGCCCTTGGACTTGTTAGCCAAATGATTCTTGTTTGTTTATTCGGTCTCCATTTAGACTTCAGGTCATCAGGGGTTAACAAGCCCAGTATGGGAGGCCCAGCTTAAATGGTTCTTCAGTCGGCCTGGAAAAGTCTGCAAACATATTTGAGCAGTTAGAACAGATTTCAAATGCAATATTTTTGATAGTTTGCTATAATTGCATTTGGCTGGCCTGTTTTCAAGAGATCAAGTTTCCTCCCAGGAAATCTCCCTAGTCATGGACACTCTGCAGCCAGCATTTAAAAGAGGGTAGGATACTTGCCTGTGGCATACTGTACTTTCTCTACCTTTTCCCTGGTGTACTTTAGAGCAGGGTGTGGTGCCCATGACTGAAGGGTGGTGGAGAGGGTAGAATCTTGTTGCTGATATCCAAGCTCTGTCTGTCCTGGGAGGGTCAGTGTGGCTTGGCGCCCTAAAAGTGCTTGGTTTCTGACTTTATGGATTCCGAGTAGCCATCCGGATACTTCCTTCCATACCTTAGAACATAGGACCAAAAATAGAGCTAAAATGCACAGTGGGTGGGAACTTAGCATGGTATAGGAGAAAGAGTGCTGATTTTGGAGTCAGAGGATCTGGGTTCAAATCTTGTCACTGATACTTGAACAAAGCACTTGGGTCTCAGTTTGGTCCTAATGAAAATGAGGTAATAGGGCTAGATGGTCTTAGGACCAAAGATGCTATACTGCTAGGTCAGTAGAATGGAGAGTGTCAAGTTCAGAGGCAGAGGATGTGGGGTCAAATATTGGCTGTACCACTTATTACCTGTGAACCTCAGGTGAGTCATTGAACTTTTCTGGGCCTCATCTTTAAAATGATGAACCAAATGACCTCTAGGGTTCCTTTTGGGTTTGAAGCTATGATCCTATGATGTCTAAGGTCCTTTGAACTCTCAATCCTATGAATCCTATGATCCCATTGGATTCCTGCTATTACGTCTGCTTTTTCATGGTCCCATCAACTGGAAATGTCTTTCCTTCCCTCCTCTTTCAATTGAAATGTTCTCCATCCTTGCACGCTCAGCTCCAGACTCACGTCTTCCATGAAACCTTCCCAGACAGTAAAATGAGCAATGGACGATGACCTGGGTTCCCACTCTTGCCCCACTAATAGTCACCCATGTGACATTGGACAAGTTCTTTTGGGTCTCAGTTTCTTCACCATTAGTAAGCCTGTGAAAAAGAAATTCTAGATTCAGAAGGTCTAAGCGGTTGGAAAAGCTTCCAGTGTGGGTCCAGTGATGAACCATGTGTCCTTGTGGCCAAATTCAATTTAAGGGCATCCATTCCTGTGCTGTGAGGTTCTTCACTAACTTTGGGTGATCTCTGAGCAGGACAGTGGAGGCAGAGGTCTCTCTGGTGGCAAGAGGAAGGAGGAAGGCTTGGGTGTATGTGGGTGTGCCTAGGGCATGCATATTCTAGGAAGGCAGGAGTTGGAGGTGGGCTGTGGGATCTATCAGCTGGGATAGGAAAGAAGCTTCTACCTAAATGGAGGGGTGTGTGTGTGTGTTTGTGTGTGTGTGTGTGTGTGTATGCATGCGTGCATGCATGTGTGTGATAGACCCCTATGGCAGTTCAGTGAAATCAAAGACCCCTTCCTAGAATAATGTTTTTAAATGTGCAAAATAGAAAACATAGGATTAAAAAGGAAACCAATTATATTCAAATGCAGTTGTCAAAATATTTTTAAAACAAATATATAGACCCAAGTTTAAGAACTCTTGCTGAATGTGAGCTCCTTAAGGGCAAAGACTGGGTCAATTTTGTATTGGTATCTCTAGCACAGGGCCCGGAATACAGTATGTGTTTAATAAATGTTTTTCACTCCTTCATCCATCCATCCATCCATCCATCCATTCACTCATTCTCTTCCACAGTGTGTCCCAATATATTCCAACAAATTCAGAGTTACCATGTAAATGAAAAAGGGTTAGGAAATAATATTCCTATAAACCCAAGGCAGTAACTTACAGTCAATATTTTGAAAATGAATGTGACATTTTCTGAACACACCTCCAACTACTGCTATACTTCACCTCTGTCTGTCAAAATCCTACCCATCCTTAAGACCCAGCTAATAAGTCACCCTCTCCATGAAGTCTCCTCTTATCTCCCTCCCCCTGCCCTTTGGTAGAAAAAATAGTTCTCACACACTTGTATTTAATAATTGTGGGACCTAGGGCAAGTCACTTAATCTCTCTGCCTACCTCAATTTCCTCATTGTAAAATAGGTATAATAATAACTTTAATATATACTTCATAGAGTTAGATTTATCATATATATGAAATTTTTTGAAAACCTTAAAGTGTTATATAAATGTCAGTTATTATCATAGAAAATAATTTTTCTTACCTTATTTGATGGAGTTCAGGTAGAAACTGGCCTAGGACAAGTCATTAATGTACTCTTATTCCTTTAAATTCAATATTTTATAATTGCTTTTTGTAGTTGAATGTATTGGATTATTGGTTCATTCACTGTATTTTCTTGTTGAGTCATTTCCAATTCTTTGGGACCCCATCTGGGGTTTTCTTGGCAAAGATACTAGAGTGGTTTGTCATTTTCTTCTCTAGCTCATTTTACAGTTGAGGGAACTGAGACAAACAAGGTTAAGTGGCTTGCCCAGGGTCACACAGCTAGTAAGTATTTGAAGCTGAATTTAAACTCAGGTATTCCTGACTCCAAGTCCAGCACTCTGATCACACCATCTAGCTGCTCTCTCCCCTACCCCCTAACCCCATACTTACTGAAAGTGTAATTGAAGTAATTCTTGTAGGAGAATGAGCAATGGGCATACTTCATCCTGATGGCCAAGGATTTCAATTTCCTCTGGTTACACCCCTTCTTTTCCCTAAACAAATTCCCACAACTCTTCTGTGTGTTCTAGGCTTCTTCATGCAGCTGTCACCCATCGAGGGCCTTTTGATTCTATTTCTGGATCCATATCATATAGGCTCCATCTGGAGGTAAAACACTTTTGGTCACATTTAACAAATCTGATAGCTTATACTTATTGGTGTCATCCTTTTGCCAGTGAAATGATGCTTGCTTTTTCCATATGAGTCTCTGTAGTTTTTTTTAATCTCTCTTTCATTTGCTCTGAGAATATCAAATCTTTTTCCTATTCCTCCAGTGTCTTAGTCTGATAGTCTCTGTTTTATTAATATTGTACAGGATTTTGTTTGGATATTTTCCAAATCAGTTGTGGCCCATTTTAGAGTTCTAAAAGTGTACATTAAGATTAGCATTGCAGTTATTAATTGCCTTAAATATGTTCTTCCCATTGATATTTATGGCATCATTAACATTAGTAGTAGTATTAGCATCAGCACTTTCTGATCTTTGGACTTATTTTAATGTCTATTTTAGGGCAGCGAGGTGTTGTAGTGGATATAGCACTGGGTCTGGTGTCAGGAAGACTCATCTTTTATGACTTCAAATCTGATCTCAGATACTTTCTAGCTTTGTGACCCTGAGAAAGTCACTTAAACCCTGTTTGCCTCAATTCCTCATCTGTAAAATGAGCTGCAGAAGGAAATGGCAAACCATTCCAGTCTTTTTGCCAAGAAACCTCAAATGGGGTGACAAAGAGCTGGACACACTTGCAATGACTGAACAATGATGATAGATATAAAATGTCTATTATATTTATTTGTGTGTATCTCTTGGTTTACAATCCGGTAAGGATAAATTCTTTGAGGATAGTAGACAGACCTCATTTATTAAGCACTATTAAGTACAATGAGTCATGTGAAGCACTAATTGATATCCTTGGAATGTTTTAAGATGAGGTGTGCATCTACAATGTAACTAATGTGATTTTAGACTGCAGTAGGAAGGTGTAGTATATGGAACCACAAGATCAGAGTACTATTGCCCTCTGCTTGGGTCAGGTTACATCTAGAGTATTGCCTTGAGTTCTAGGTACCACATTTTAAGTCCACTAACAATCAGGAGCACATTCAGAGGGCTTGACCAGAATGATAAGAGGGTTTGAACCCATGCCATAATAGGAAGAAAGAACGGAGAACATTTAGTCTGCAGGAAAGAACAATGAAGGGGATTATGAGAATTGTCCAATGCATGGCAACGAATGTAGGAAAGAAGGATTAGACTTGAATTGTTTGGACTCAGAAGACATAACTAGGACCAATGGCTAGAAGCTGCAAAGGAGCAAATTTTAGTGCAATATGAGGAAGAAATGTATAAAATATATTTTTCATGATATTTTCTGCCTTTATATCACCTATACGTCTCCTGTATTCTTCCTCCTCTCCTGCCCCAGGGAATCATCCTTAATTTAAAAAAAAATTATTTTTTTTAAAAAGGAAGGAATCAATTAAGTCCATCAATATATCAAAAAAGTCTGGCATCATATATGAGGTACCACACCCAAGGCCCCACCTCCCTGCCAAAGAGCAGGGAAGACAGATCTTCTCATATCTCTTCTTTGGCATCAAGATTGTTCTTTAGAAGTCGGCAATATTGTTTTGCTTCTTTGTGGTTGTTGTCCTTTCCATTTATATTGTTGTAATCATTGTGTATATTGTTCTTCTGGCTCCACTTACTTCCATTTGTATCAGTTCACATCTGTTCTATGCTTCTCTGAATTCATCTTGTTCACTATATTGTATAGCGCAGGGATATTCTATTACCACAATTATCATTTATATATCACAATTTGTTTAGCTTTCCTCAATCAATGGGCATCTACTTTGTTTCCTGTTCTTTTCTAACACACACACACACACAATGTCGTTGTAAATATGTTGATCTATATTGACCCATTCTTTTTTGTCAATGACATTCTTGGACTATATAGCCACCAGTAGAATCTCTAGGTCAAAGAGTATGGATGTTTTAGCTACTTTCCTTTCATAATTGCAAAGTGATTTCTAAAATGATTGTACGGATTCTTTTTTTTTTAA
>CM053581.1:45951279-45995787 GCA_028627135.1 Pseudochirops cupreus
AAAAAAAAAACCAAAATCCAATAGACCAACGGACAGGGCTTCTAACTGTCTGACCATAGCATACATACATAGTTAGTAACTAGAGAAACACTGATATCTGAGTTTTCAAAGCTGGGGGGGTGGGCGGGGTGTGCTCAGAGAACATCCAGAGTCTCATCTGACCAAATTACACAACTCTTTTTGTAAATAAACCCTGAAACAAAACCTCATCTCAGAATTTATATAGCCTTCTTCAGGGTCAGAAGACATCACAACCTTCATGACTCACTGCCTAATTACAAAGTAACAAAAGGTGTGGAAAACAAGCCTCCCCTAAGCAAGGTTCTCCTGTTCAACTCCAAGTGAGGCCTATTAAGGGGCAGGGAAGATCTTCAAATTCCCTTACCATTATAGACTCTTACATCCAATTCTAAATGGGGATATGTTCAAGCATCATTAACAAAGACAGTTTCTGGTTTCTTATCAGAGGAAGCTAGGCAACTAGGTGGAGCAGTTAATAGAACCCTAAGCAGGGAATCAGGAAGATCTGAGATCAAATCCAGTCTCACACACTTATTAGCTATGTGAGTAAGGTGCTCATCTTCTGTCTACTCAGTTTTCTCATCTGTAAGATAGGGATAACAATGCCTCCCCCTCCAGGTTGTTGTGAGGTTTGAATGAGATAATAGGTAAAGTGCTTTGCAAACCTTAAAGTGTATATAAGTACTTATCCATCATCATCATCACCACCACCATCAAAAGAACAGATTCTCAGAGAGTAAAGCCTAAGAGGGATTTGGGTAATGAGAAATCAATAACGTAAACCAATAAATAATAATGCTGGACAACTGGCCCTTTCCAGAGGTAGTCTCTGTTTTTCCTACCACATCAGAGCATAGCTCGCCCTCTGGGCTATAGAGTCAGTAGCCAGCTACCCTCTGGCACTAACCAAGCTTGTTTGGGTGGTCTTCATTCCACCCCTGGTGGGCTTCTTTTCCCATGTCAGTTCATAAAACTCAGCTTCATCTAAAACAATTGGCAATCTCAGCTCAAAGGGTGGCCCAGATCTGTAAATAGCAGGGGCTGTTACAAGGCAGCAAGATTGAAATGCATTGGCAGTCTTGAGTGGGGAAGCTCAAACAAGCGTCTCCCTGGCTCCTTGCCTGACCTCTCCCTGCTAGCATTATCCATCCTGCGCTTTCATAAACGTGGAAAAAAAATCAGCGCTTTTTCGGTTTTGTTTAAGTCAGAGCTGGGGGAGGAAATGCAAGCTGGGCTCAGGGTCAGGGGTGGGAGTACTGTTTCTCCTGCTTCCTTTCAAAAAGATCCTGGGGCTGGGAGGGGGAAAAGGCGGGGGAAGAGATATGGTAGGTGCACTGGAAGAGAAATGGCAACTGAGCTAGAGAAGCTTAAAAACATGACTGTATCTTGTTCTGAACAATCAGCTCCTTCCAGAGGTGGGCATTGGGAGTGATGGGCCAGATCATGTCTCCCCAGAACCTTCATTTGCTGCACTGGCCTCCCTTGTGGAGCTGTTTCCCTCATGAGAGAGTTGTATGTCAAGAACAGCTATGAGGACTTCCCACCCTACAAGTTACTCTAGAAGCATCATGTTGTTGTAGACAGAATGCTAGGGTCAGGAGTTCTGGATTCAAATCCTACCTTACTAATCTACTGGCTCTGGGACCCTGGGCAAGTCACTCTCTGAGCCTTACTTCCTTATCTTCAAAATGAAGGGATTGGACTACATGGCCTCTAACATCCCTTCTAGAGCCAAATCTATGAACTTTTTCTGCTTGTCCCAATAAGAAATCATACGGTGGTTTTGCTAGTGATATTTGAACCTTCACCTCCCCACTCTCCACCATAGACAATGACAACTGACTTAATGACACTGATGTCATTGAGATGACCTTCTAGGACAGTGGTTCTCAACCTGTGGGTTGCGACACCTTTGGGGGTTGAACGACCTTTTCACAGGGGTCACCTAAGACCATCGTAAAACACATATTTCCGATGGTCTTAGGAACCAAGACACCACTCCTCTATCCATCTCCAGGCGGGTCCGCCCACGTGCAGATATGCCTACATATGAGTATTAAAGGGTCGCAGCATTAGGAAGGTTGAGAACTACTGTTCTAGGACAAAGATTACAGCCTGGAAGCCTTGACTTGCCTCGCTGTAGCCTTGGTCAGCTAAACATAACTAGAGGTCAAGGGCCAAAGTCTAGTGTTAGATACCATTTCTAATTTTGCTGTGATAGTTTGCTTTGGGTATCTCTCTATATCCCTGGTAGGTATCTAACCAATCAGATCACTAATATTCCCACATTTTTTGTGCCTTTTTCTAAACATATGTATTGAGTGCAAGAATATTTTTTCCTCTCCTCTCCTTTTCTTTTTTGAGTGATGGGAAAATAAAATGTGTGCTCCCCAGGGAATCATGGTAATGAGAGAAGCAGCTAACTGAGAGGCAGGGTGGAGAGGAGAAATAGAGAATGATAGCACTCAGGCGAGAAGAGGGGTATTTTGGAAGGATTTACCTTCTTACATATCAGGGTGATGAGATTCAATATTGGATCATTTTACTGATTGGCCTGGTCTGCCTAGAGAAACTAGGGGGCTAGGTAGACTTGTTACGGAATGATGAGAAATAGCAGGGAGAGAAAGAAAGAGAAAGAGAAAAAGAGAGAGAGAGACAGAGACAGAGAGATGGAAAGACAGAGAGACAGAAAGAGAGAGAGAGAGAGAGAGAGAGAGAGAGAGAGAGAGAGAGAGAGAGAGAGAAGAGAGAGAGATACCTACAGAGACAGGGAGATCAGCCTTTCCATCCACCCCCTCTCCCCACCTTGGAATGAGAGCAGAGGTCCAAGACAGAGCATGTAGGAAGAGATCTCTGCCAAAAGAAGTCTTGTATCCCAAGACTGTCAATGACCCTGACATTTACGCATCTTTTTTAGCAGTAATGTTTACAATGATTTCTATTTTTCCTTCATTTTAACAAAATCTTAGTATGTTAATATTGTGAACAGGGTCGCTGGAAAGAATCTCATAAAGGATCGTCTTTTACCTTTCTTTCTATCTCTGGTGCTTAGCACAGAGCCTGGCACATAGTTGACACTTCATAAATGTTTGCCGATTGACTATCTAATTTAATCCATACCTGAAAAAGAATTTCCTCTGTACCAAGGATTCTTAGCTTTATGTGCGTGTGTCCTGGACTCTTGCATCAATCTGATAAAACTTATTGTCTCCTCATAATAATACATTTAAATGAATAAAATACGTAGAATTACAAAGAAAATAGTTATCAAAGTATTTTTTTTAAGGTCACAGACCCACTTTTCTCTATGCCATTTGAAGAAGTAGTCTTCCAACCTTTACTTGGAGACCTTAAATGGGAGGAAGCTTACTATACCCCTAGCACCCCAGGCAGTTCGTTCTACTTTTGGACAACTAATAGAAATTTTCCCCTTTCATTTGTTTCTGCCATTCCATTCTGCCTTCTGGGGCTCAGCAAAAATAATGAATCCTTCATAGCAGTTCTTCAAATACTCATTATATCCTTTTCTCTCTCCCCCCATCCCCCAAGTCTTCCCAAGTGTAGACAACTTCAGTCTCTTCAGGGAATGATCATTTGACATGGTCTTGAGATTCCTCATCACCACACTCCTCTGGTTGTTCTACAACTTGTCAAAGTTTATCTTAAAAGGTGATCTTAGCAAATGAACCCAGCATTCCAGGTGTGGATGCACACAGTACAGCAGGATTACTTCCCTTGTTCTGGGTCTCATGCCTCTCTCAGTGCAGGCTAAGATAGTATAGGACTATTTTTGTCTTTTGTGCAGCACTGTTGGCTTCTATTGAGCCTACAGACCCCCAGACTCCTAGATGGTTTTTAGACCAATTGCTGAGCTATATCTCTCCCACATTTTATTTGTGAAGTTGATTTTTTTTAACCCAATATTAACACTGCAAAATTTTTAACATCTCTTAAATTTCACTGCATTAGATTTTGCCCACCATTCTAGTTTGATGTATATATCAAATATATATACATATGTCTATGTCTGTGTCTGTGTCTGTGTCTATGTACGTGTATATGTACATATATACATATGCATACATGTGTGTATTGTATGCATGTACACATGTATGTGTGTATGTATACATGCATGTATGTGTATCTATCTGTCTGTCTGTCTCTGTCCATCTGTCTGTCTATCTGTCTGTCTATCTATCTATCTCCTGAGCCTTTGCTGGTTTCACAATAAGGTGTCATTGTTTCTGTTCCTTACCCTGGCCTTGGACCACCACTCCTGGGCTCCCTTCACTGTTGAACCCCTCTCTGGGGCTCCACATACCCCAATCTGCCTTTTCTGCTTTCCCCTACTTCTTCCTGGGGGTTGAGGGTTAGGGAGAAGAGTTTGCTTCCTCTCTCTGCATGTTTGCATACTCCGTATTGTACCTCTAGGCCAAAGAATCAAGACACAACTTTCATGATGGAAGCCCAGAGTTACTGGTGGTTTCAGTGCTCTTTGGCCAACTAAAGAAGGATTCCTAGGCTTTCCTGTGTATTATTGACCTGATCTTTCCCTGCTGCATTCCTTAGCCCTCTAGTCTTATTTTGGCCTGTGGGCCAACCTAATGTCTCTGTTCAAGCATCAACTCTCAGACATATGAAGGCAGAAAGAAAATGAGAATTCAGAATCCAGCCAGAATTGCTTTGGAGATTATAGAACAGACCACAGCATGGTATAGATTCTGAATCGTAGGACCTGAGTGCAAACATTGTCTCTGCTACTTATGATCTTTATGAGCTGGGAAAGCAAAGTCAGCAAAGCCCCAGCTACCAAACTTCATTTTAGTCCTTGGTCTCTATCCATCTCTTCCACAGCTCATAAACTGTCTTATCATATCTTTCCTCATCTCATTTCTCAAGTTTGGGAACCATGAACCATGAACAAATCAATTCTTCCATTGTTCTTGGATCCCTTCATTTTACAGTGTTGATCCTTGCCAGTTATTAAGGGAGGAAGGAAGAAAGGAGGGAAAGGGAAAGAAAGGAAGGGAAGGAAGCAGGGAAAGGGGAAGAAAGGAAGGGAGGGAGGAAGGAAGAGAGGAAGGGAGGAAGGAAGAGGAAGGAAGAAAAAAGGAAGGAAATACATTTATTAAATGAATTTATTAAGCATCTATTATGTTCTGGGCACCATGCTAAATGGTTTCAAATATGATCTCATTTGATCCTCGCCAAAACCCTATTTTTGCAGTTGAGGAAAATGAAGAAAGCAGAGATTGTGATCAATACCTCCCCTGCTAGTTGCCTTGAATTTTACATTGTATGTATTGTGTGTGTGTGATGCAGAGGACAAAGCACTGAACCAGGAATCAGGAAGATCTGAGTTCAAATCTGGCCTTAGACACTTACTCTCTATGATACTCTTATCCTTATTTGCCTCAGTTCCTCATCTATAAAATGGGAACACACAGGAGAAGGCAACAAACTCCAGTATCTTTGCCAAGAAAATCCCATGGACAAAAGTTCATAGGGTCACAAAGAATCTGACCCAACTGAACAAGTACAGCAAATACACACATACACATACATGTGTGTATGTGTGTATATGCATATATGTATATATATGTGTGTGTATATATACTATATGCACACTCTATAACTAATAGAGGTAATGTCGATCACTGAATTTCTGCTTGTCTCTGTACGTGTGTATACCCCCCACATATACATACATACACATACACATAATGTATATATAATGTATACACATATGCACACATGTATATGTAGGCCTCTCTTTCTATGTGTGTATATGTGTGTATATGTGTGTGTAACTATATCTCTTGTAAGACCTTTGAGGGCAGTGACTGTTTCATTGTTGTTATTACTGCTTTTTGTATCCCAGTACCCTGCTCGATGCCTTGCATATTTTAGGGTCTTACTGATGTTGATGAGTAAAGTCTAAAGAAAAGTTGCCTGCCCAAGGTCATAAGTAGCTGATCCAGGATCCTAACCCAGGTCTCTGTTTTCAGATTCCTTCCCCTTCTAATTCTCTATGACTTTAAACCTCAGGTTCAGCCCAGGTAGAATCATCAAAGACTTGGGAATTTTGTGGACATGGAATCCAGTCAGATACATCTATCAGTGTCACCATCAAAAACCTCCATGCCTTTCAAGCCTAAGGACTATGGTTAGCAAAGATACAAGGCTTCTAAACATTAAGATTAAGCCAAGTTTTTTCTTCACTTATGCCACATGAAAATTGCCTAATGTCCCAATTTACCAAGCCCTCCTACGATTTTTAAGCATGATTGAAATATTTTGTCCTCTTGGGCAATTCTCTCTCCAGCCTTCCATGGGTCCAAGACTTGGGGTTGTGTGTCATGGAGGGATCATATTTTCAAACACAATTAAAAGGCAAAATAAAATCCCTCCAGAGAGGGAGATAACTCCGTGGTTGACACTCCAGAAAGGGTTGAATTGATCTCTTGGCACACCAATAAAGTGTAACATCTGCCAACAACACTTGGCAATTGGTTAGAGCTGCAGTTTATCATCTTTTTTAAGGAGAGTGGTTGGTTGGGAATTTTATCACGATCACCATCTCTCAATAAAGGACAATAATCCCTGGTCTAATTCATTGTCCAAAGAGGTGGCCATTTTCTTAGAATCTTGTAGTAAATTGGTGATTTTGATTAGAGATAGTTTCTTGGAAAAAGTATGAGATGTATAACCCAATTATAAAAATCTTGTTACTTGGTGATTGTGAGGAAAAAAAAGAGTGGGAGTCAGAAGTCTCACACTCATCTTAGCTTTGCTACTATCAATCAAATCAATGAGCAATTATTAAATGCCTACTATTGTGCTACAAAGTCAACAAAAGAAGTGATCTCTGTTCTCAATAAACACTAGTAATTGGGAGGAATAGGAAAAAGCTTTATATAGATGATGGTTTTTGAATTTCATATTAAGTGAAGAATGGGACTCTATATAGTGGAGGTAAGGAGGGAGTGCTTTCTAGGCAGGGGGGATGGCCAATGCAAAGACACGAAGATGGGAGATGATTATCCTGAGTAAGTAACAGAAAGAAGTTCAGTTTGGCTGGATAGTAGAGTACAAAATGGGGAGTAATGTCAAACCAAGGTTGAAAAGACAAGTTGAGTCAAAGCTGTGTATAATTTTGAAAATTAAACAGAAGAGTTTAGCTGAGAGATAAACTGGGGAGCTGCTGAAGCTGACTGAGTAAGACAGTTATATGATCAGATTGGTGTTTAAGGAAAATTGCTTTGGCAGCTATGGAGTGGATGGGATTCCTTGCTTTGGGTGTTATTTTCATCCTTTGTAAAATGAGGTGGTTGGACTAGGGATGGTCTCTAAGGTCTTTCTCAGCTACAAAATTCTATGGTTCAAAGAGAGCATTTTTATTTCTAGGTCTGAGTTTTTCTTATGACTTTGGAAAGGACATCAGTTGCAATAATTTGGCAGATGTCACTTTCCTGTTATCCCTTGGTCAGTAAGTTACTCAAGCTGTTGGTGAGATTGATTTTGCCCCCTAGGCTAATTAAAAGGATGAGATGAGATGCTATATGTAAAAGGGCTTTGTGACTGGAAAATATGAATATGAGTTGCTATTATTTCTATGCTCTGCACACAAACCATAAACTTGAGAAAGCTTGCTTTTCAAAACAATACTGAAAGCTTTGGGATGCAGTCCAGGAAAGTTACCCAGCCTGAAGAAAGGATAGCATGGCAAGAGGTTTGCTAAATCCCACACCAAGGTTTTGGATGAGCAGGTCTGAAATTTGGAAATTGAAAAGATTGCCTCTGCAGAAGGAGGTAACAAGGAAAATTATCATCAGAAAGGGACGTGGTGCCATAGTGCACAGAGCACCAGACCTGGAGTCAGGAAGACTCATCTTTCTCAGTTCAAATCTGACCTCAGATTGCTTACTTGTTGTGTGACCTTGGGCAAGTCATTTAACTCTGCCTTTGATCTGTAAAAATGAGCTGAAGAAGGAAATGGCAGACCCTTCCAGTAACCTTGCCAAGAAAACCCCAAATAGGGTCACAGAGAGTCAGACACAACCAGAAAACAACTAGGCAATATTTGTATTAATAAGTCATGAAAGCTCATAGAATATAATAGTTTGAAGGAACCTTAGAACGTGAAGTGTCATAACTGGAAGGAACCTTAGAACAGAGAACACCTTAAGACAGTGGTTCTCAATCTGTGGGTTGTGACCCCTTTGGGGGTCGAATGACCCTTTCACAGGGGTCACAGGGGTCGCCTAAGATCACTGGAAAACACATATTTCCAATGGTCTTAGGAACCGAGACACCACCCCTCTATCCGTCTCCAGGCGGGTCCACCCACATGCAGATACGCCCACATACGAGTATTAAAGAATCTCGGCATTAGGAAGGTTGAGAACCACTGCCTTAAGACATAGTATTTCAGATTTGAGAATGACCTCAGAATGTAGAATGTCAGCTGCTAGTGGTTACCTTCTCTCTTAGAACAGAGAAAGTCAGAAGGGCCCTTAGAACATGGTATGTCAGAGTTAAGAGAGACTTCAGAACATAAAATGTCAGAGCTAGAAGGGCCTGAGAACTGGAAGAGACATTAGATCATGGAACAGCTGAGCTAGGAACAACTTGAGAACATGAAATGTCTAAATTGGGAAGGAGCTTTGAATTCCTTTAGGCAACCCTAGGGGCAGCTTTGTGGTACAAGGGGCAGTTAGATGATAAAGTAGATACAGTCCCAGACCTGGAGTCAGGAAGACTCATCTTCCAAAGTTCAAATCTGGCCTCAGACACTTCCTAGCTGGGTGATCCTGGACAAGTCAAAAAAAACCCTGTTTGTCTCATCTATAAAATGAGCTGGAGAGGGAGTTCACAAACCACTCCCAGATTTTTGCCAAGAAAACCCAAAGTGGGGTCACAAAGAGTCAGATACAACTGACACAACTCAGCAACAACAGGCACCCCTTTCCTTTTAGAGAGGAGGAAACAAAATCTCATTGAACAGAATAACTTAAACTACTTGCATTCTTATAGTCATTGGGAATATTGTTTTTCTGTCTCTGCTTATGTTCATCAGTTCACACAACTCTTCTCATGGTTCTCTATCCATCATACTCACTTATTCCTACAGCACAGTAATATTCCATTACATTAATGGATCACAATTTGTTTAGCCATTCCCTCAATTGATGGATAACCACTTTCTTCTTCTAGATCTTTGCAAGCTCACAGAAAAAAAAAGATGCTGTTATAAAGATTTTGGTGTATATCAAGGCTTACTTTTTTCTTGATGAAAGAAATCCTTTTTGTTTTCCATGGGGAATTATCTAGGGGAAAGAACCAGACCTGGGGGTAGGGGCGGGGATCAGGAAGAGGGGGGCTCCTGCTCTGTTTGGCTCCAGGGGGCCTACTTTGGTATGTGGTAGAGCTGGAATGGTAGAGTTGCCTTGACTTAGCTGCTCACTGTCCCATGAAGATGCATTTCCCATTTATTTAGAGTTTTCATTTAGCATTTACTGAAACTCTAGTGCTCTTGCATCAACCCTTTCACTGATGCTTCATTTCAGTCTTACTCATAAACAGACTGTAAATGAGCAATCAGCATAAACCCCATTTTATTGTGATAATCTGAGGGAAACCAGGCACTGATTTCTACATTTCAGTCCAAACAAACATACCTGTGGACCATCAAACAGGAATCTCTTCCATATTTTTCGATTAGGCATTGAAAAGCGTGCTTCATTATTCTTTAGCCAGAGGGATGGAACTGGTTTCTCTGGTGAAAGCAACATCCAGGGGCTGGGTAAAATGATCTGGGAGTGGCTGGCAGAGACTTAGCCTTTACACACAGATGTAAAAACGTCCAGATATCAAGAAGCCTTTGAATTGGCCAAGCCAAAAGAAGACTGGGGAGACAGTGATCTCCCCACCCCCAGGCCCCCAAACAAAGACCCGAATTCCAGGTTCTCTGGGCCACAAACAATATTCCCTCTCAACACCATTCACGGGAGACATGGGATTCAATTTGCCCATCTCTGTCCTGGGTCATATTTGCCAAGCTTCCCAGCATCATTTAATAATAATAGCAATAAAAGCTAGCATTTATATGTTGCTTTAAATCATTTTACATATATTATACTTTGTATTTATTTATTTTATATTATATATTTATTTATATAATATATATTATATATTATATTTGCTTATTTTATAGTATATATTTATTTATATTATATATAAAATTATATATATTTTTACATATATTTTATATATATCATATCTCATTTGATCCCCATCACAAACCTGGGAAGTAGCTGCTATATTGTTCCCATTTCATGAATTAGGGAACTGAGACTGAAAAGTTAAGTGAATTGCCTAGAGTTACATAGCTAGGAAGGATTGAAACTTAGAACTTCCTAACTCCAAATTCATCAGCTTATCCACTAGGTCACCTGATTGTCACTAATCATCCAATGAGGTCATAAATGTACAGCCAACTTTGTTAAAACCAACTTTAATAACCAATTCTGAGGAACTTGGTGTATTATACTAGGTGGCCTAGATAGGAGGTTGGTCTTGCAATCAGGAAATCCTGAGTTCAAATTCTGGCTAAGACCTTATCTGTGCAGTCTAGAACAAGACATTTCACTTGTTTCAGGCTTAGTTTCCTCATCTGTAAAATGTGGATGTTAAAAACATGTGCTTCATAGGGCCGTTATGAGGCTCAAAGATGAGAGCGCAGGCAAAGTATTTTGCAAACCCTAAAGTGCTATAGACATCGTTGTTGTTCAGTCATGTCTGATTCTTCGTGACCCAATTTGGGATTTTCTTGGCAAGGATCCTGGAGTGGTTTGCCATTTCCTTCTCCGTCTCATTTGACAGATAAGGAAACTGAGACAAACAGGGTTAAGAGACTTACCCAGAGTCTCACAACTGATAAGTGTCTGAGGCTGGATTTGATCTCAGGTCTTCCTGACTACTGGTCCAGAACTCTATCTGCTGTGCCATCTAGCTGCCCTATAAAAAATTAAATATCAGTCAAACAAGATTTCAAATGTCAAAAAAATTAATAATGGAGCAATATCAGTCCCACTGTATTTTGAGACTGTTATGGTTGTTACTGTTATTTTTATAAATTAAATATGAAAATTACACATTTTTAAGGAGAGAAGGGAACAAACATTTTTAAGTGCCTATTATGTACCAGACACTGTATTAAGAGCTTTATAAATATTATTCTCGTTTAATTCCCACAACAATCTTGGGGAGTAGGTACTTTTATTATCCCCATTTGAGGAAATTATTATTCCCCAGTTGAGGAAACTGAGGCAGGCAGAGGTTAAATGACTTACCCAAGGTCACATAGTTAGCAAGTCATATTTGTGAGGATGCATTTGAACTCCAATCTTCCTGATTCCAGGCCCACCACCCTATCCACTTTGCCATTTAGCTACTTCCAGGTAGCACAGTGGATAGAATGCTAGATCTGGAGGCAATAAAATATGAGTTCAAATTCTACCCCCAGAAACTTACTGAATGCAGGAATTTTTGTGGTGCATGAACCTAGCCTTGAAAAAATTTGAGATTCCAAGAAAAGGAGGGGGAACATTCCAGGCCTGCATAGAACACCATGTATCAGATGCTATGGGGATGGTGACGAAATGTCATGTAGGGGAAATAGCAACAAAGTTGTTTTGGCTGGAACACTGTACATGTTAGAGAGCTAATAAAGGGAGGAATTAGTACTCTGCAGTGCCTATTAATTTAACCCTGACTACTATGAGACAGAATAAAAAACACAGTAAACTTTATTTCTTCAGATCCCTGCCTAGCAACCCCATTATAAGGCTTTTTCAGTCATGGAATCATTGACTAATACAATGTCAGGTTTAAGAGAGATCTTGAATAGAATAGAATAGAATAGAATAGAATAGAACAGACTAGAATGGAACAGAACGGAACAGAATGGAATGGAATGGAACGGAATGAAACGGAATGGAACAGAACAGAGTAGAATAGAATAGAATAGAATAGAATAGAATAGAATAGAATGACCAAACTAGAAGGACTCTTTGAATATAGACTATCAGAGCTGGAAGGAACCCTAGAATATCAGAGCTGGGAGGGCCCTTAGAACACAGAGTGTCAGAGCTAGGAGGATCCTTAGAATATGGAATGTTAGAGCAGAAAGTCATATTCCAGATCTTGTCCCTCTTGGTTGACATGGGGAAACTAAAGAAAGCAATGACTTGTCCAATGTCCTACAATGAGGTTTGTTGGTAGAGCTAGAACTATGGGCTGATATACTGATTACTATTCCATCATTTGAAGCTGAATTGGAGTTCTAGCTCTGCTGTAGTTGCTGTACCACTGTGAGTTGTCTTGAAGCCTTACTTAAGAATTTAGATTGGGTCCATAGTTGACACCACCCTGTTCAGCCCCATTGTCTGAATATTAGCATAACTCTCCTCTGAAATGGAATAGTTGTTTTAGTTATAGGATATAACTGAGCCGGTGTTATCCAATGCTAAGCTGATATATCCATTCCTACTTCTTTTAAAAAGGAAGCGTAGGTTAAGAGACATCCAGGTGTCATCTTTGGTCCTTCCTGGAGTCAAACTAGGAGCTGGATAAGTGACACAAAAGTGAGGGTATTTTATCTTATTTTTTCAACATTACCAGATGAAGGAATAATAAAAGAGCCCAAGAAAAGCAGCTGGATAAGACCTAGTGTACATTAAAGGATAATAGTAATATATAACATAATAACATATAGCAATATAATATAACAATAGCTAATGTATGCCTAGTCTTTTAAAGTTCACCAAGTACTTTACATAAGTTATTTGATTTTTACAACAGTCTTATAAGGTAGAGAATAAGAGGAGATCCACATGGGAGGAGACACAATTGTGGGAGCATTGAAGTATACATTTGTTGTGTATCTTAAGGAAAAGAAGATAACCAAATGGAAAAAAATGTCAGGTCCTATAAATGCCCAAAAGTGGCTACGATGGGAACATCTACCCCTCTATACCTATATGCCTACTTTCCCATCTGTATTTAATTTTTATGAGAGTCATCCATCCAAGGAATTCTGGAAGGATGTTAATAGGGAACTAATAATTTTTACAAGAGATATTGCATAGTAGAAAACATCTTTAATCCCACATAATTGATGGGAAAATATAGAGAATGTAAAACCACAGTATTTATACCCTTTGACCCAGATCTTCCACTACTGGGTCATTAAGATACCAAAGAAAGAATAAAAAGATCTATATGCACAAATGTGTTTATAACATCTCTTTTTATGGTAGCAAAAAAAAAACGGGAAAATAATCCCAACTATTGGGGATTGGCTAAACAAATTGTGGTATATTCGTGTAATGGAATGTTATTGTGCCATGAGAAATGATGCAATAGACAGTTTCAAAGGAAACTGAGAAGATCTCTCTGACATGGGGTAAAAGTGAAGTGAGCAGAACTAGAAAAACAATTTTTCTAATGATAGCATTATACAAGCAGACCTGCAAAATTTGGCAGTAGGTAGGGGACAAAATTAAAATAGGTTTAACTTCTGCGGGCTGCAGATAGGTTTTTAGCAACTCACTTTCCAAGTAAAGGTGACTAGAGACAGATTAACAATGGTTGGTTGCAGCAAGTCATGTGACAAATAAGAACGCTCAGGCAGTGATGGGCAGCCCAGGCTGTATGTTGTGCAGGCTTGTTATAGAGAATATCAATTATGAAAGTCTTCAGAACTTTGATCAATGCAACAGTAAATCCTGAATCCAGTGAAATGAAGAAAACACACACTACCCACCTCCTGCCAGAGAGGTGATGGCCTTAAAATGAAGAATGAGACACATATATTTGAAAATGGCCAATGTGGGAAATTGCTTCGCTGGACTATATGTATTCAGTATGAGAGTTTTGTCTTCTTTTTTTAAGTTGTTCAATGGGATGGAGCAGTGAGAGGGAAAGATAACAAAGATTAAAAAAAAAACTACTTCTTGTTTGTTGAATACATTAATTTTTTTAATTTGAACTCATCTTCCTGACTCCAAACCCAACACTCTATCCACTACAATCAAGATCCTTAAGTACTCAAAAGAATTTGGCCTAATCATCCATGTAGGAAAAACTGAGGGGATGAATAATATCCATCGATAATATTATGACATGGAGTTATTTGGACAACTTACAGAAATGATCTATCAGTGTTTGTATTGGGGATAGACAATATAAATAAACAGGTAATTGGGCCTACCATTAGACAGGAGAAAAAAATTAGTTGAATTGCCTTCAGGAAACTGAAAAATTTAAATTATTACCAGAAAAAAGCCCTTCTTTTAAATAATTTAAATTATTAACTAATTATGTTAATTTTTAATTAAAGTTCTGATGATTAAATTAATCATTAAGATCATCAAATTTTAGTTATTAAATAATAATTCAATTGTTGTGTGGTTGTGAGTCACACAAACAGTGAGGAATTTAAAATGAGCATTCAATACCGGGGAGCATAGAGGCATGTGGTGTGTATGACCAGGCTGAAACACATTAACAAATAAGGAGCTTTAAAGAGGAATTTGAGTAAAGGATATTATCAGAGAAATAGGTATTGAAAAATGAGATGGATTCATTCCATGGCAAGACTGAGAAATAGCCAGTATAAACCCTGAGTGCTCCACCAATATCCTTATGATGTGAGAAAACAAGGAAGGCTGCCAGCACGTTGGACGAATTCCCTGTGATGATCTCTTGGGATGACCTGGAAAGGAGTTGCAAAGATGAGCAGTTGGGCCATGATTAGCATCACTGGAGGAACGCATAAGAATCAAAGTAGTCAGAAAAACATATAAGTTTTGAGTATGGTGTCCTATACATAGCATGCTCCTAGCAAATATTGGGCTAAATAGTTGATTAAGTAAACAAGGCATGGTTCTATGGATTTCCAAAATTCTTCCTTATGAGAATTAATAATATTCTTAACTGTAACCCAAAATTTTAATTTTAATAATATTTTAAACTGTGTCACTCAATAAATTCCAGTGTTTCCCTACCACTTCCAGGATCAAATATAAAACCCTGTATTTCTCATTTACAGCTCTACATACCCTGAGTCCTTCCTACCCTCCCAGTCTTCTTAAACCTTACTCCCCTCCATTAGGTCTATGATCCTGCTTCCTGGACTGTGGACTACTTGCTGTCCTTCACACAAGTTACTCTAGCCATTTCCATGCATACATATAGACTGTCCCTCATGCCTTGAGGGCTCGGCCTCTCCCGCTCCTCCTTCTAGCTTCCCTGGTTTCCTTCAAGATAATTCAGATTCCACTCCTGTAGAAGACCTTTCTTAGGTCATTCCATATGCTAGTGAGACAACATCTTTTATATATGCAATGCAATATATGTATGTTATATATATATATATATATATATATATATATATGTGTGTGTGTGTATATATACACGCACATATATACACATATAAATATATATGTATATGTGTGTATATATACATACAACATATTCACATATATAATATACACACATTTATTTATGTGTATCTCTGTGTGAGGTTGTCTTCCACTTACTATCTCTATTTTTTCTATATGTAGATTTTGCACGTTACTTCTCTCCTAAAGAATGTGAGCTCTTTGAGGACAAGGATCACGTTTTTGCCCTTCTTTGTGTGCCCACTCAGTACTTGGCACACTGCTTGACATATAGTAAGAACTTAATAAAGGCTTGTTGACTGGCTGGCTTTCCTTTAAAACCTGAGTTAATAACTTCAATTTGTCATCAAGGGTTCTATCCAGAAGGGAACATCGAGCTCTAAGCTTGCTGTAACTATGAGAGCATGCCTGCAGGGCTTATTATGATGGATGGTAGGATTTGGAAAACATTTTTCAGCATAGATCTTTGGGTCAGAAGCAGTCAGGGGGAAAAGGAGCAAAGATGGGGGAGTTGGCCATTTACCATGCTTCCTGAGAAGTTTCAAAATAAGTTCTGACATCAGGTTGCCATTCCAAGTGAGGCTGCGTATGCCTCGCTACAGACTTGTTCAAAAGACTTAACCACATCTATCAGGAAATGGCTCAGGAAGGTCTCTGTGAAACTCTAAGTATCTGAGATATAATCAGCCAAGATGGAATTCAGGAAAATGTGTCCTCTGAGTTTTAAAGAAATCAGAAAGTTTCAAATGAAGATCAGAAGAATCTTTCAATTTAACCAATTCCTCCTTCCACCTGTCAAAGTCCCAGCCAAATCCACTTTTCTGCCCTCCTCATTAAGGGAAGGAAGTGAAAGCCTTCCAGGCTCCGTTAGGAAGCATCTCTGTGGCAGAGGCTGGAACCGTGCTCCATGTCTACATGCATAGCCTATGATCTCTACTTCCTGCTGCCTATTGGCAATAGTCAGTAATCTTTCAGCTGTGGTCTTCAAAGCCAAACATGAACCAGTATTTTCCATCAGAGTTGTAATTTTGGCCTGTAATTTTATCACCCGAATCTAAATCCACTTCAGAAATACCATAAACTAATTGTCGCTGAATAAACTTCAACTTTTGAGTAGTTTATAAGAGTGATTTAATAAAAAAGGAAAAATAGAAAACAACTGTTGCCCACAGAATTTTTGGCAGAAAGGTAAAACATCTCTGTTTCTTTAGAGAGCTTTCCCTCATTTCAGCGAAAGCAGCACCCACCCTCGTTCTCACAGAGCAGCGGCGGTGGCCAGTCATCTCCTCTTTGTTTGTCTTGGAGAATGGTGCTAAGGGGTATTTAACATTGGTCCATCCCAAGTTGATTTTTGAGGGAATCTTAAAAGCAAACAGTCATAAGTCAGATCAGATCTGTATCCAACCAACAGAGATAACCTCATTTCCTACGTTAAGCAGAAAAAAAATACCCCCGAACCAATTACATCTTGTTCAATAACATTCTATTTAATTTGACAAGTACTTAATTAAGTACCTATTATGTTCTAGGCACTGGGAATATCTAGACAGAGCTGAAACAGTCTCTTGCTTTCAAGGGATTGAGCTTACATTCAGTTTACGTTCATTCAATCCGAGACTATACGTCCACAGGGAGACTACCTGTGTAGACTCCAAGAATAGACAAAATTAACGTATAATAATTTCCCCAGGATTCTGGTGTAGGGAGAGGGGAAGAAAACTGCCAAATGGAGGGATCTGAAAAGGCGTCTTGCAGGAAGGCCACTTAAGGTGAGACTCCAAGGGAGCCAGGAGATGCTAGAGGATTGGACGTAGGAGCTGGGGGCTCATTCCATAGCTATGAGCTTTTTCACAGTTTGCAAAGCTCAGCCCTTCAGAGCGCATGCTAAGTTTATGTTCTGCCCTAATTTGAATGACTCCTGGTTAGTCTGCTTCAATTCATTCATATTAAGGAGCAATATACAGAGGATATAAAGTGATCAGCTCTGTTTATGCTGAAGAAAGAGGGATTGTATAACCCGTAAACAGCAAAGCTGGGTATGAATGTTGACGGTCTCCTGCTAATCATTTATGAATGAGAATCTCCCTCTTTTTTTTTTCTTTTGCAAAACCTCTGTAGACAATTGAGGAAATGTCAAACAATGCAAAAGTCCATAAACAGCCTCTCTAGTGCAAAACAAAAAGACATTAATAGGCTTCTATTGTGGTAGAGTTCATGTTGACAGGGAGAAGTCTGCAAGGAATAAAGTTATAAGTGAAGAGACCAGTGTTGGAACACAGCGCTTCTGAAAGCCTGGAGTATAAACCTCTCCAGGGCCGACTAACGAGACACACAAGCCTTCTGACATCCTCTTTCCCCTCTTGGGTGGTTGTTGGAGGTTTTTAGCTTCCTTGCCATTCCCTGGTAATGGCTTTGGGCCTATATGGGTCATCTCACACAGACACACAGACACACACACACACAGACACACACACACACACACACATGCACACGCACACGCACACGCACACGCACACGCACACACACACGCACACACACAGACACACACACACACGCACACGCACACGTACACGCACATGCACACGCACACGCACACACACACACACACACACACACACACACACACACACACAAACTCCTGTTGCCATAGAGGGGAAATCCAAGCTAGAACTTTCCATGTCATATTTGAATTCTTAGCAATCAAAACCCAAAAAGGTAATCTTCCATTTCAGCATGGAAAGATAAATGTGAGCATCAAACATTCAAACCTCAAAGCCTCTGTGCAGGTGATTTCTCAATATATTGCTGCAAACTATATCCGTATATAAAGGCTCTTTTCATTGACAATGTGTATAGTTTCACTGAAAAAGAGAAGAATAACAAATCCTACATTTATAGTTTCTTAATTTTTTTCCCTTTTCTTTTTGCTTTCAACAACCTTGGGAGGTAGGTAGTAAGAATAGTATTATTCCAATTTTACAGATAAGGATACCGAGGTTCTGAACGGTATGTTGATTTGCTACAGTCATGCCATCATTAATGGTTAGAACGAACATTTGAATCCAGGCCTTCTTAATCCCTGTCCCATTTTCATTCCACAATGTTGCCTCCTACTTTGACACAAATGTGCCATTCTATTGCAGGAATACAGGTCTGGAACTGTAAGGGACTTTAGAGGCCATGTGGTCCAATCCTTCTTCATTTTTCAGATGAGAAAGCTGAGGTTCATGTACATTGAGTTGATCACATACATTAAAGTCAACAGAAATGGGATTTGAACCCAGGACCTCTAATTCCATAGCCAGATATCTTTCTACTATACCACTTAAGAAGTAAGAATACCTGCCTCCCAGTTACCTGATCATCACTATCAATCCTGCATTTATACTGTACATTTCACTGTCTTTACATATTATTCAAGGCAAAGACCTCAATACCTGGACTCTCTCTGTACAAATTGGGCAATTGTAGATCAGAATAGAAGAGTTACATGGGACTATAGAAATCCTGTAGTTCCAACTCTATTATTTTACAGTTGGAGAAAAGGGCCCAGAAAAGGGAAATAATTTGCACATGGTCCTAAATCTGGCAAGAATCTAGACCTTCTAATTAAGTTCGACGCTCTTTTGATATATTTCCCTCTTTCCTTCAGGCTTTAATTTTCTTCCTTATTTGATACAATTAACTTTATTTATGAAATTTAATTTTTATTCCTATCCTTTATTTTTGACATCCCCCCAAATTTCCCACTATATCCCTTCCCTACTTCTCTCAGGGAGCCATCCCTCATAACAAAAAAAGAGATAAAAATGTTCCAGAAAATTTATCAACAGGTAAGTCAAGTCCAATAATTATATGAAATTTCCCATATCCCATAGTCACCCTTGTCTGCAAGAAAGAGAAGTAAGTGTATTCTCATATCTCTATTTTGGGGAACAAAGTCTGATCATTAGAGTCTCACAACATTGGGGTTCCTTCTATGATTATTCTTTCCATTTTACAATTCTTTTTAAAGGTCAGTGTTTAATTGTTTTTCTAGTTCCACTTCACTTTGCATCAGTTCATATAAATTTTCCCATGCTTCTCTGTATTCATTATTTCTTATAGTAGAGTAATTTTTGATAACATTTATGAAACATTTGTTTAGCTCTTCTTCAACTGATGATTGACCAGATCTCAATTTCTCATCTCAATGTCGTTTTTTCATTAATTGTCTTTTAGACAAAGATGAAAGAAATACCTTCTTAGGTATCCTTCTTTTGTCCTAACATGATTTAAAACAACTACACCTGTACATATGTATAATATAACTACATTCTAATACTGGGAGTCACTGAGGGACAGTAGAACATAAAATGGAATTTGGATTAGGATACCTTGATTTTGATCAGTTTTCTGCCTTAGGCAACTCAACACTTCTATCCCAGCTGGACTTGGAGTTAGGAAAGCCTGAACACAAGTTTAACTTCAGAAACTTACCAGCTGTGTGACTCTGGGCAAGTCATTTAACCTGTCAGCCTCAGCATTTTCATCTGTAAAGTAGGGATAGTAATAACACAACTTCCCAGAGCTATAATGAGGATCAAATAAAATAATATTTGTAAAGTGCTTTGCAAACCTTAAAGAACTATATAAATAGTGCTTATTTAACTGTAAATAATAACCATTATGATTGTTCTTGTTAATCATAGGACTTTAGAGGGAAAGAAAATCTTTTCTATATCATCTCATCTACACATTCTGCAGATGAGGAAACTGAGACCCAGCAACTAAACCAGGTTGGCTGGAATGTAGAATGTGTAATGAGGAGCTATGGAACCTACCTGAAAAGGTAGGTCAGAGGCCATTTAGGAAAGGTTTTAAATGCCAACAGAGTCAATACAGAGCCACTGTGTTTTGTTTTGTTTTTGAGAACTAGAATGTTACTTAAACCTGTACTTGAGGGATATGAGTTTGGTGGTTGTGTGGGAGACAAATTAGAACGGTACAAAATGGCATGCAGAGACATCAAGCAGGAGGTCATTGAAACATCCAGGGGAGATACGATGAACACCTGCACCAGAATGGTGACCATGTGAGTGGAGAGAAGGAGATGGAGGTGGGAGATGTCCTCGTTGTAGACAAGACTTGACAACTGGTTAGATATGGGAGAAGGGAAGAGTATGAGGGAGAATGAAGAATAGAGGAGGAATCTGAGGATTCTAACCTGAGTGACAGGAAAGATGGTGGTACCCTCAAGAGAAGGAGGGAAATTAGGCAGGGTGATTGATTGGAGGGAGGGAACTTAATGAATTCTGTTTTTATCTCTGTCATTATTCTCTTTTTGACTTTAAGGGTATCCTTGCTTTCTTCCTAATTTTCTAGGTAATCTTATTTCATGCTATCATCACCGCCCTGCCCCCTATCAAGGACACTCATCCAAATATTTCAGTCTCTATTTTGTGCACCCCTCTAATTTCCTACAGAATCATATCTTTTCTCCCTTTCTTTCTCAACTATATTGCCATACTCATGATGACTATGTATTTCTGTTCTGTAGCCCCTGAGTGGTGATTCAGTGGGAAGCACAGACAGTCAGAGACAGAGAGAGTGAAAGAGAGGAGAGAGAAATTGAGAGACAGAGGAAGGAGAGAGATTGAGAGACAGGGAAAAAGAGAGAGAAGAAGAAGGAGGAGGAGGAGGAGGAGAAGGAGCAGGAGGAGGAGGAGGAGAGAGACAGAGACAGCAATGAAAAAATTTTTGCAAACCACCTTTTCATCCAATTATTGCAGATAATCCATTACAAAGTCCAAATCATTTCTGATGTCTAAGTCATACATCTTTTTTTTTCCCTTTTGACCTTTCCTAATACAAACTGGTTCCTGGAGGTAGTGAGGTTACACGTATGGAAAAATAATGACTCATATGAGCAATTTGAGCAGGGATTAAATGAAGAAGACTGTCATGAGATTTCAAACTGAGCACTTAAAAGGTGTCTGGGTTTTCTTTCTCTTTTGTGGCCGGTGAGGGAAATGGACCTTTTGGCTACTGTTAGAGAAACGGCTTTAGAGACATTGTGGTGTGATAGAGAGAGGTGACCCAGGTTTGAGTTCTGGCTTTGGCACTCACTGGCTATGGAACCATGGGTAAATGACTTTCCTTCTCTAAACTTGTTTACTCATCTGTAAAATGGGGCTCATCATGTTTGCCCTCACCTCTAGGCAATGACTTGTGAGGAAAGTACTTTGTAAGCTTTAAAAAGCTCTAGAAATCTTAGGTTATTAAGAGTTTCCAGCCCACTCAAATCTCACTAATTTGAGACTAATGGGAACAGAAGGTCATTTTACATTGGTTGAAACTTGAAATGCTAATTAAAAAAAATAACAAAGTTGTATTTTTTCGACTATATACAGCAACCAAAACTAAGCATGTTAAATGTTCCTCGTAAAGATCAGACTTGAATTATTAGGATTTAAGATCCTCAAAAGCTGGGATTCCTTCCTTCCTTCCTTCCTTCCTTCCTTCCTTCCTTCCTTCCTTCCTTCCTCCTTCCCTCCCTCCCTTCCCCTCCTTTCTTTCTTTCTTTCTCTTTGTTTCTTTCTTTCTTTCTTTCTTTCTTTCTTTCTTTCTTTCTTTCTTTCTTCCTTTCTTCCTTTCTTTCTTTCCTTCCTTCCTTCCTTCCTTCCTTCCTTCCTTCCTTCCTTCCTTCCTTTATTTCTTTTTCATCTATCTCTGGCACCTAGTACAGTGCCTAGCATAAAGCATGCATTTAACATACACTTGCTGATTGGTAAATAAGATTAATTTATAATTAATAGTTCTAAAAAAAGTGATTAGTCGGTGCTGGACCTGGCTTTTGTGTGAATTATATTACTTGAGATTATACGCAGATTTAGAGAATGTTAGGGTAGGAAATCTACCTCCCTCCTTTTATAGGGACTGAAAATGAGGGCCACAGAGGGACCTCAAATTAGGAAGACCCAAGTTCAAATTCAGCCCCGGATACTTACTAGTTAGGTGTTCTTGGGCAAGTGACTTCATCTATGTCTGCCTGTTTCCCGAACTCTAAAAGAGGGATAATAAAAGCACCTCCCTCCCAGGGTCATTGTGAGGGTGAAATGAGATAATATTTGTACAAGTACTTAACATAGTACCTGGCACATAGTGGCTTTCTATAAACACTAAATATCATCATCATCATCATCACCATCATCATCACCATCATCACCATCAGCACTGGGTAGAGCAAAGTCAGCTTTTGGTCAGCCTCTACCCAAATGCTAACAGACAAGTACCAGTCACTAAGGAGTGATGGCGTGGTATAGTGGACAAGGATCAGGGGCTCTGAAGGCAAATGACCATGATTTTCAGCAGTTCTTTTGACCTCTCTGGGTCTTAGTTTTCCCCTTTTACAAAATAAAGGAGTTGGACTAAGTGATCTCTATAAGAGAAAGGCTAATTGGGGTTCCTGGGGTATATGGTTGGTACTGAAAGAGATTGGTTATTATTTCTTAGTGAAATCCACACCTAGATCTAAACCTCTGGAAGGGATCTAGGAGGCCATGTAGTCCCAATCTCCCCATTTTACAGCTGAGGTGACTGAGGCCCAGAGAGGCCAAAGCTGCTGACCAAGTTGAAGGAGAGGGAAGAGAAGAATCACCTTCATCTCAGTCCCTACTCACTTTGGCCTCATAGAATGGCACGTCTCAGGTGCTGATGCCCTCCCCAAGTCATTAGAACTCCTCCTCTTGAAATGACTGACTTTGTACAGACTTTACACTTTCTTCTTAGTGTACGTATTGTTTCCCATTACTAATCCCCTTTCTCCGCTTGAGGGTCAGAGACTCTTCTCATGTTTGCATCCCCCAGTACCTAACATGGAATCCTATGCATAGTGATTGCTAAATAAACACAGGCTGAATCTATGCTTTTATATAACACTAGACTTTTCAAAGTATGTGATCTCATTTAAACCCTGTAACAGCTCTATGATGTTCTTTAAGTCAGCCTCATCACCCCTAGGAGAGGGCTAGAGAGGTGATGGGACTCACCCTGGGTCTCACAGTCAGTGACATACAACTTAGATAAGATCCCACATATCCCTCTTGGCTCAGTGCCCTTTCCTGGTCTAAAAACCCCAAACTGTGTCCACACCTGCCTGCAGATTTCTGGCCAATAAGCAGATATCCAACCTGCCTTGTGCAAATATGCCTTGGGTCTGATTACCTTTAATGGCCAGATGCTTTTAATAACGGCGGCCAACCCTGACTGGTAGTACAACAAACACCATTGGAATTAGAGAAATAAAAAGAAAGAACCGAGAGAAGAAAAAACTGAAGAGATAATTCTGCAATTTAATTTTCCATATTCTCTAATAATGGTGCTCATGTCATGGTTGATGGATGAAACCGTTACATGAGGCTCCTCTCAAGATTAATTTCCCTCCCAGAATTGCAGTTGTATTTTTCTAGGGAACATCTTACTCCCTTACACAATCAGGTTGGTTTTTTTTTTTTCTCCTTTCCTTTCCTTTGGCTTGGAAGAATGTTTTGGATTCTAGCCAAAGAAGAAAATTAGCCCGGGCATCAAGTCCAACTTTCGTGTTTACTAAAGAGCTTAGAATCCCTTTCCTGGAGGAGAAAGAGCAGCTTTTATGTGGAAAACTTCACGAAAGGAGCCATTAGAGCTGAACCCACTTTATCTAAAACTGCCTACTCCCTGAGAATCTGCTGGAGCAACTTGGGCCAAGATCTTGGGGCATCTAAACCTTTTACCTCTGCCCTGAAACAAATCGGCTGAAGTCCATTAAAATCTGAAATGTCATCTGACCCCTTGTTTTCTCAGAGCCATGATAATAGGAGATCTGGCATTTAAAGGCAGCATTTGATCTTATCTCCTTTTCTCTGACCATACTGGCTCCGCCAAAATACTTTTATCTGGAAATAAAATAATGCAATTAATTAATGTTCTGCTGTCTGACGCTCTATGAAGAGACCCCAACTCTAATGATTTAATGTAGATGCTCCATCTTCTAATTTGAAAAACATTTATTGAATAAATGGGTTTTGGTTAAAAGGGGGCTTTAACAAATACACAAGAAAGCTACTTTCCCCTTCCCCCTCTCCCCACATTGAAATGGAATACACAGACTTTTTTGGGGGAACAAAAATAGGCTGCATTTCTTTCTCCTGCCCTAAGCAGGCTGAGAACAAACTACTAACAAGTGTCCTTAACTGTGCTTACATCTCCTAAGAATTTTCTTTTTCAAACCAATCTCCTAGCATTACCCAGATGATTGCTAACATAAAAATCACAAATGCTGGCTAAAACAATCCTGTCCTCACCCATTGAAATCACATATTATTTTGGTGCTGTAATGTAGAAATGATGTCAGTTCTGCAAAGAAACACAAATGGCAACATATTTATTTTTTACTTTCAAATTTTAATTTTTTTTCTCAAATGAGAGAGGTAGGATGGTAGGTGAGAAATAACACCAAGAAAGAGGAGGTAGAAAAATAAGGTTTTGGTTCTAGTTCTCTCCCAACAACCTGAAGGACTTTGGGCAAGTCATTCCTGCTCTGTGACCACAACTTCTCCATCTGTAAAATGAAGAGAATAAATTAAGTGGTCTCTAAGATTTGTTTTTTTGTTTGTTTGTTTGTTTCAGTTCTATAATTTTATAGTCTATGATGTACAAAAAGTTGAGTATGTCTTTCTATAAATCATCTATCTGATTTTATATTGGCTAAAAAACAAGGGGAAGCTATCCTTTTTTTAAGGATTCTCAAAACTTGTCCTGAAGTTATACATTACATCTAAATTCTATTCAAACTTAAATTGGCCATATTTTATTATTAGAGAGCAAGCTCTTTGTGGGCAAGAGCTATCTTGTTCTTTGTATTTCTAGCACAGTGAGTGTCTTGCACATAGTAGGTGGTTAGTAAACATGGGTTGAATTTAAATACTTTTTTGCATTAACATAGTCTGATAGACAGAAAAATAGCCTGGCCTGAGAATAGAAAGCTTTAAAGTTTAATCCAGTCTCTGCCTCTATTCTCCTTTTGAAAAGAACTTCCCTATATGATGGCTTTCCATTTCCATTTCACTTGACAATTGTATAATTAAAAAATAACTCACTTATAGCACTTTAAGTTTTACAGAGCAATTTCTTCACAATAACCTTGTTGGGCAGGTGGTGCAAGCATTATTATTCCCATTTCACACATGGGAAAACTGAGGCTTATAGAAACTCATGGTCACACAGTTAATAGTGTAATTAAAAAAAACACTTGTGGCACCTGAGTTCCTACCCCAACTCTGATGCTTCCTACCTGTGACCCTGGATAAGTCTATGGGCCTCAGTTTTCTCATCTGTAAAATTAACCTTAACTCCATGATGCATGTATTTGCACTTGGAGTCAAACATGGCTTTTCTCCTGACTTCTGGGCTACTGCTGTTTCTGTCACACAGCGATGGATAGAACTTTAAAGGGAAAGAAATGCAAACATGATTCACTTGAGCCCATAGTTTGTCTTTTCTCCAGTCTTTTGGGCAGAGTTACTGTTTGCCAGGTTTTATTTTATAATAAAAGCACTATAAAGTATTTGTTTATAAAAGCACAAGCACACCTTACAGCCATCCCCCACCCATGCGTAGGAGGCTTCACCCTATCATTCAGGGATTGTGGAAAGTGGAAAGAGCCATCAAATGAGCTAGGCTTCATTATCTGGGTACAAGTGACTCTGAACAGATGGACTATTCACTTTAACTGTCTGGTAGTTTAAGGACCCATTGGACCATATCAGCCGGTCCCCAAGGCAGGGTGTGGACCCAGCCCTTTAGACCCACAGGCTGAAAGAAAGAGCACATCATCGCCCCCTCGTGGTGATGAGGAACATACTTTCCGATGTGTCTTCACAGGGAACTAGTGGGAAGAACTCAAGTGTCTTCAAACATCTGGAGTTCTGTACACACGTTTGTTGATATGACAAATACAGGGAAATCAGACTCTGCTCAGAGGCTTTCTTGGTCAAGATGTCTTGAAGCTTGTGATGAAGAGGCACCATGATGAGTGGGCAGAGAGGTGGATTGGAATGTCAGGGGATCTGGGCTGGAATTCTGACTCTGACCTTGTTGGATAAGAGATGGGAGAGAAAGGGAAAGGAAGAGAGGGAGGGAGAGACAGACAGAAAGACAGATAGAGTGAAACTGAGATGGAGGAGGAAAGGAGAGACAGAGAGAGATTGAGACAGAGAGTGAAAGGGAGAGAGAGAGGGAGAGAGAGAGAGAGAGAAAGAGAGAGAGAGAGAAGAGAAGAAAAGAGAAGAGAGAGAAGAGAGAGAGAGAGAGAGAGAGAGAGAGAGAGAGAGAGAGAGAGAGAGAGAGAGAGAGAGAGCTCACTGGATTTGGATTCAGAAGATGGGACCGGAGTCCTTGCTCTTCCACTTGACTAAAGTATAGACTCCATTAAATCATTTAACCTTATTCATTCAGTCAGCAAACACATATTAATTGTTTACTCAGTGCAAAGCCCTGGGAGTTACAAAGAAAGGCCAACCTCACATCCGAGCCACCCAACTTTCTGCCACCAGTTCTGCCCCAGCATCTTCTATGGGGTCTTTTGCCAATCTTGATCTAGCCCAACTACTTCCATCTCCTGATCCAGAAAATCCGAGGTCTGGGGAAAAGGATAGGAAGCAGGGTGCACTAGTGGAAAGAGCCCTAGATTTGAATTCAGAAGACTTCTATCCTTTTCTTGGCTCTGTTAATAAGTAAATTGTATGACCTAGAGCTTCCCTTTCCCATTCTGGGCCTCAGTTGTCTTGCATATAAAACTGAGGAAGGGAAGTAGACAATGGAAACTCAATTCTGGTTCTAAATTCTAGGATCCTAGAAGAGAGGCATCACACTATCTTGTAAAGAACACTGGCTGAGGAGATCTGGCTTCCAGTGCTGGCTCAGCCACTCACGACCCTGTGACCTTTGGCCCTTTGATCCTCCTCTGTCTCAGAGTCCTCATCTATAAACTGCTGACATTATCTGACCAGCTCCCAGGCTGTTGGGAAGATCCAGAGATAACACTGTTCTGTCCCATTTTTGACCGTCTCACATTTACTTTTCTGTGTGTGTTCAAGTTGTACCCTCAGAAGAAAGCATGCTCCATGAGGGCCAGCACTGTTTTTCATGGTCTTTGTACCTTAAGAGCCTAACGTGGTGCTTTGAATATGGGAGGCATCTACTAAATATTCGTTGAACTGAATTTTTAGTAGGGATATTAATGCTAATGATGCTATACATCTGATAAAAATGTATTTTACTGGATGAATAATGAAAGACGATAAATAATAGAAAGATGAATGATTCACTTAATTCAGACCCCACTTTGCCAACCTTACCTCACCACTCTTCAGCTCTAAATCTGACCTTACAATTATATTCCTTGGTATATACACTACATTGTAGTAAAAATTGACAAGTCTCAGGTCTCTGTATACATTTTATAATAAATCAACACAAATTTATTAAGTATCTATTATGCAAAAGGAAGTTATGTGACTCATTGGATAGAACTCAGGACCTGGAGACAGGAAGACTCGATTACTAGCTGTGTGACCCTGAGTAACTCACTT
This sequence comes from Pseudochirops cupreus, assembly GCA_028627135.1. Taxonomy (NCBI): domain Eukaryota; kingdom Metazoa; phylum Chordata; class Mammalia; order Diprotodontia; family Pseudocheiridae; genus Pseudochirops; species Pseudochirops cupreus. Next base: position 45,979,379 of record CM053581.1, read on the forward strand.
CCCCCTGTTTGCCTCAGTTTCCTCATCTGTAAAATGAGTTGGAGAAGGAAATGGCAAACCACTTCAGTGATCTCTGCCAAGAAAACCCCAAATGGGGTCACAATGGAGAGCTGGACATTACTGAACAGTGCTAGATGCAGTGCTAAGTGCTGGGGCTACAAAGAAAGGCAATTAACAGTCCTCACCTTCAGGGAGTTTCTATTCTAATGGAAAGAAAATAGGAAAATAACCAGATCTGTTGTTCTATTGTCCTCAGGTGCATTTCTTATTCACTTCCATAGCTGGCTGTGTTGATGTCTTCTCCTTGTACTAGACTCCATGAGAATGGGGACTAGGTCCTAATCAGGGTTTGCATCATCCCCAGTGCCCAGCCTAATGCTCTTTGTACATCAGACAGTTAATAAATATTTGTTGTTGCTGTAAGTCATGATTACTAACTGAACATAAACCCAAGTCTCCTCATTTCAAATCCAATGTTCTACCAAGGATATTCTATGGTCAATTAGTTCTCACTCACTAGTCACAGGGTACCTACCTATCCAACATGTTTATATAGACCCGTAGAACTAAGATATCCAGTTATTACTTATTATTTAGGAGACAGTTCACCCTAGTACCAACAGTTACCATTTCTCTGGTAATTTGATCTTCATATAGACTATGAGACATGAAGGCCAATTACCCTTTACTATGGAAAAAGCACTAGCCCTTAAATCAGAAGACCTGAGTCTAAATTAAGGTTTCATGATTGTCCACTTGTGTGACCTTGAGGAAGTCACTTCCCTCTTTGTTCCCTACTTTCTGAGGAATAAAGGCATTGGATGAGATGTTCTCTAAGGCCCTTGCGAGCTCCTCCCTCCATATAGGTCACACAGTTAGTAAGTATGACAGTAGATAAGCATGGACTTGACCCGGGGCCTTTTGACCCCTAAGCCAATACTTTTCCAATCCCTTCTCATACTAACAGTGTAAATCCCCCTTCTCTGGGGACTATTTCCCAAATGGCTTTTTGGGAGAATATATTAAAGCAGCATTAATTTGGTCTTGTGGATCCTTTCCTCTCAGAGCCAAAGAGGGCTTCCTTCTCCTGCTATCTGAAAATAAACAGATGAATGTCAAGATGACGGTATTACCTCAACTTTATTGTCTTTTCCTAGATAAGAGCCCAGTAGGATAAATTCACTAGGAATGCCTGGAGATCTATGAATATTGGAGGCATTATCAGAGTCTTGGAGATCAGGCTTGCTGGGATCTAATAAGAGTGGCCCCTGATTATTTGGGAAGTCAATTAACACTTTGTTCAAGTGAATTCTCCAGTCTCTGGGTAGGGCAACCTCCCCCACCCCCCAACCTCTGCCTCCGCCTCCTTGGGAAAGGTACCCTGTAGTGGGCTGGGAGCACTTGCATCCCACCTCTGTCCGGGCCTTGAGTGAACAAGCATGGCCAGGTGGTCTCTGTCAGGCTCCCGTGATTGATACTGGTACTCTCTTTCCCTTGGGCTGCTTTTATTTAGGCAGTGGGAGCTCAGCAGCCCAGAGGTCACAGGCACCAGAGTCACTGGTGGTTTGAAGGCTGAAATAGAGAAATGCCTTTATAAGGCAAGGAAGCAGAGGTGTGGGGGGGGGGGAGGGTGTGGAGGAAGACAGGAGAAAGGCAGAGGGAGGGAGAGACAGACAGACAGAAGAGATGAATGGGGTGTCCCGATGATAGAGGTTTTCAGAGGAAGGGGATGGTGCCTAGCACTTTAATCAACTGAAGAAATTAAACTATAGCTTTCTCCTCTATATCTTAACATGAGAGGCTATGTGGGGTGGGAGAAAGAATGTCGTGCTTAGCCATCAGACCTCTGTGACTTCTTTGCAGTGTGGCCTGAGATAAATAGCTTTCTGTAAAATGGGGCTATTAACACAGGGACAGTAATTTATCACAGAATGTGTTATGGGAAAAGCCCCTTGTAAATCTTAAGCAAGGAATAGTCTACAGTGGATAAAGTGCTTCATCTGGCATGGAAAGACTTGAGTTCAAATCCTGTGTGACCTTGGAAAAGTCATATAACTTTTATGGACCTCAGTTCATCATCTGTAAAATAAGAGGTTGCACCAGATGGCCCCTGAGGTCTCTTTAAGCTGTAAATCTATGATCCTACAGTGTTGTTGGGAAATAAATGTGCCCTGTCCTTATCATGCATGTCACTTCACTCGCTCTTATGGATCCATGATCTCAGGGCTGCTCTCTCCTTCTGATACTCTCTGTAATTACTGTTCATGTCCTTCTAGGACACCCGCCCCCCCAGAAGATCTAACCAACCTGCTCATGTCCTGCCTCTTTATTCCCCCTAACATTTCTTAGGTAGTATTGAAACACTCAATCTCTCCATCTGTCATTGATCCCCCTCACCATGTGCCACACTTCTCCATATCCAGGGCACTTTTTCAAAAATTGACCATGCATTGGAGCATAAAATCCTCACTACAATTTTGTTTTAGAAAAAACAGAAATATTAAACACATTGTTTACTAATCATAACACAACAAAATCATATTCTACGAAGTACCCTTAAGGAAAGAATTAAAAAACAATTGGAGACTAAATAACATTCTAAAAAACAGGTCAAAAACCAAAGGGTAGCGAGGTGGCACAGTGGACAGAGTGTTGAGCCTGGAGGCAGGAAGGGTCATCTATCTGAGTTTGAATTTGACCTCAGACACTTACCAGCTGTGTGACCCTTGACAAGTCACTTAACCCTGTTTGCCTCAATTTTTTCATCTGTAAAAGGAACTTGATAAGCAAATGGTAAACCATTCCTGTGTCTTTGCCAAGAAAACACCGAATGGCATCCCAAAGAGTTGTACATGACTGAAAAACAATTGAACAAAGAACGAATGATAGGAACAATAAAAAATTTCATCAAGAAAATGACAAACATATATTGGAGAAATTAGACTGTAAGCTCCTTGAAGGGCAGGGGATGCTTTTTAATTTTTTTTTTTTTTTTGCTTTTTGGAGGGGATAAGGCAGGACAATTGGGGTTAAGTGACTTGTCTGAGATTGCATTTGAACTCAGGTCCTCCTGACTCCATGGCCAGTGCTCTGTTCACTGGGCCACCTAGCCTCCCCTTTGCCTCTTTTTTTATATCCCCAGTGCTTGGCTCATAGTAGGTACTCAAATGTTTATTGTTTGATTGGTTGGCAATGCCTTTTCTATCATTTATTGCAAGCAAGTCATCACCAAGTAATATACTTCAACCTATGGATGCTTAATGGGTGTCTCTGCATTACTCTTTGAATAACCAGTAATTGTGATTCTTCAGAAATTATGAAGCTCTAAAGTTCACCAGTATATAGCACCATAAGGGAATTTTTTTGTCCAGTTCTTTGATTTCATTAGGAGAGGGTATCTCACAACTGTGTTGACTAGGTACCTAAGAGCTAATAATATCTAGCCTTTCTATAGCACTTTTAGGTTGGTGAGATACTTAACAAATAGCCCATTTAATCATCACAATAATCCTAAAAGGTAGGTGTTGTTGTTTTCCCCATTTTACAGATAAGGAAACTGAGGCTGAGAAGTTGGTTAGATGACTTGCCTAGGGACATACCTCTAGTTAGTGTCTAAGGCAGGATATGACTTCACTCTTCCTGACTCCAAATCCCACCTCCTTGAATATTATTCAGCTTTAAGTGGACCCTTGCTGAAGCAAGGCAGTGCATTTATTTGTCTAATTGTTTCTCTATCTTATTTTTCAAAGAAGTTACTCCAAACCTTTTATTCTCCAACCTCCCACACCTCTCCCTCACCACCCCACCTCCACATCAGTTGAGGACCTTATCTCTTATATGAATGACTTTCCTCTTCTCCCTTTCCCTACTTCTTGAAACCCTCTGACACTTGGCACTCTCTCTTTCTTTCCCCTCATCTCCAGCAAAGAAGTGGATCTTCTCTTGGCCAAGGCCACACTCAATCCCATCCTCTCTCTTCTTCTCAAAATGATTACATTATCACTTACCACCTTCTCTGCTGAATCTTCAGTCCTTTCCTATGTAACCAGTCTTCTTTTTACTTACTTCAAACATGTGCAAGTCTCCTTTATCCTTAAAAAAAAAAAACAAACTCTCACCAGATCTTATCATTTCCTTAAGCTACCACCCCAAATCTCTCCTCCCTTTCTCAACCAAACTTCTTTTTTTTTTAATCTACCATACCTTTATTTTTTAAATTAACTTTTGTGTTTATTTTTAGTTTACATCATTCATTTCCACAAGATTTTGAGTTACAAATTTTCTCCCTGTCTTTCCCCTACCCACCACCCCAAAACAGTGATCCCACTGAATACCCCCTCCCCCAATCTGCCCTCTCCTATATCCTTTCCCATCCCCCCTCTGACTTTCTGATAGGGCAAGATGGATCTCCCTACCCCAGTGCCTGTATATCTTATTTCCCAGTTGCATGTAAATAATAATAATGATATTTTTTAAAAAGCCATTTGATTTTAAAACTTTAAATTCCAGATTCTTTCCCTTCCTCCTTCGTCTCCCATCTTACTGGGAAGAAAAGCAATTCAATATAAGTTGTACATGTGTATCAACCAAACTTCTTGAAAAAGATTTTTACACTGGCTGCCTCTATTCCCTCATCCCTCACTCCTCAGACCTTTGTAGTTTGGCTTCAGATGTCATCAATCAATTGAAACTACTCCGAACAAAGTTGACAATGAACTTGATGGCCACATTATTCCTTATGTTCTCATCACTGATTCTTCAGGACCTATCTCCTGCACTTGACACTGTTCATCACCTTCTTCTCCTGAACATTCTCTCTTCTCTGGGTTTTTGTGACACTGCACATCTGTTTGTTTGACTGCTGTTCTTTCTCAGTTTCCTTAGCTGTCTCATTATCCATATGACTCCGCTAACTATGAGGATTCCTCAAGCATCTATCCTAGGATCTCCCTTTCTCTCTCGCCCTCTTCTCCTTCTATTCCGCCTCCTCCTCCTCCTCCTCAACTTTTCCCCCTCCCTCTCTTCTCTCTCTCTTTCCTTTCCCTCTTTCTCTCTCCCTCTCTTCTCTGTTTCTTTCTCCCCCTCTTCTCTGTTTCTTTCTCCCCTGTCTTTTTTCTCTCTCCATCACCTCTCTTTCTTTCTTCCCCCCTCTCTATCTCTCTCCTTTTCTCCTCCTCTCTCATAACTTCATCAGATTCCATGGGTTTAACTACCATTTATGTGAGTATTTCCATGGATATAACTCACAGATCTACTTATCCAGCCCATCTCTTCCCCAAGTTTGAATCCCACATCACTAATTGCCTATTGGATATTTCAAACTGGATGTTCTAGAAAAATCTTAAATTCAACCTATCTGAAATTAAACTCATTATCTTTCCCAAAAAAACTTCCCTTCTTCCAGACTTCTGACCATGTGACTCCTTCAGCTGGCTCCAGTGGCTTCCTATTGCCTCTGGGATAGAATAAAAACTCTGTTTCACTTTTAAAGCCTTTCACAATATTGCCTTAAATTATCTCTCTAGCTTAATTGTACATTTAAAAATATTTTTATTAATCGGTTCATCCCACTATACCTCCTCCCCTCCCCATTAAACAAACTGGAAAAACAGTCCTCAATACTCATCACATCTTTCAGCAAAATAAATTCCCACATTAGCCATGTCTCAAAATATGTCTTTGCGCATTTTGAGTGCATCATTTTTCTGTCAAGAGGTCAGTGGTGCGTTTCATCTTCATTCTTTTGGACTCGTGGTTTAGCATTGCATTGATCAGAGTTCTAAAGCCTTTTAAAGTTGTTTTTCTCCATAATGTGGTTGTCATTGCATAAATTGTTCTCCTAGTTCTGCTGAATTCACTCTACATCATTTCAGAAAGGTCTTTCTAATTTCCTCTGAAACTGTCCACTTCATTATTTCATATACCACAAAAATATTCCATTACATCCATATACCACAATTTGTTTAGAAATTCCCCGATAGGAAAACAACCCCTCAGTTTCCAGTTTGGGGCTACCACAGAAAGAGTTGCTATAAATATTTTTGTACATATCCATTTCCTCTTCCTCTGATTTTTTGGGGGTCTAGCTAGTAGTGGTATCACAAGAATGGAGACCAATTCTATGCTCTGCCAATGGCACACTGGTAATCTAATTTCCCATTTTCATCTTTCATCATCTTTGCCAGTCTTGTAGCTATGAGAAAGAACTTCAAAAATGCTTTAATGTTCATTGCTGTAATTGTTAGTGATTCAGAGGACTTTTTCATATGAATGTTGATAGCTTGGATTTCTTCCTTTGAAAACCGCCTATTCATATCCTTTGGCCATTTATTTATGGAGGTGTGACTCTGAGTCTTACAAATTTGAAATAGTTCCTCATGAATGTAATGGAGTATTGACAAATGCCCTGTTCACCAAAGATGGAGGAACAATCCATAAGGGAGACTCTAGGGACAAGCTTCTGGGAGAAGACATTCTATATTCCCTTACCTATGAATGGGAATAGCCTCTTTCCATTGGCTACCTGAATCTTTAAAATTACAGACTAGGTCTCTCTCTCTCTCTCTCTCTCTCTCTCTCTCTCTCTCTCTCTCTCTCTCTCATCTTTCTGTCTCTGTGTCTAACACACACACACACACACACACACACACACACACACACACACACACACACAATCCAGGATGTCCAGGGTTAAAGATCTTGACCAACCGGACTGTGGGCACCATACGTGAAAATAGGTTAGGGACACCTTTCACCTTCCTTTGAACTTTATGGCTCTGAAAAATAAATGAACTTAGGGTTTGAGCCTGCTTTGTTTTCCCTTCTCAGGTCTAGGTATAGGGAGTGTAGTCCTAGACATAGGAGTTGGAGTCAGCAGTATTCCAGGCTAAAATTGATGCTCCTAGTACAGCAAAGAAACCATAGCTCGAAGACGCAAGCCCAAAGGGGGCTCTGGACTTGGAATCTGGAAGTGCTAAAGCTATATAGGAACTGAGTTAATTTGTAAATCTAATTCCTCTTTTCTAGTCAAAGACAGAGGGTATGGGGGAGGGGTTTACCTACCTCTCTAACACATCCTCACTTCACATTGGAGAGGGGGGAATGTTTGTAACTTTGTTCTGACTATTCTTTGAAGTTAATACTCCCTTGTAAAAATTAATCTAACTGTGAAGTGGTTACATGAGCCTGAGGTGTTTGGACCGCTAAAATTTGGAAAACACAATAAGTGGAGGTTTGAGCCTATGTTAGACCTCCCTAGACCTTTTAGGGGTATAAGAGAACTGTAGAAGTGGAGGAAGATCAAACATAACTGACTGTAAGGCAAGGGGATTGTCCATTTTATCTTGTATGATCTCTCTCACTTGTTTCGTCATGAACTCTTCCTCTATTCACAGATCTGAAAGGTAATTTCTTTCTTGCTCCTTTATTCATTTATGAGACTTTTAAAATGTCCAAGTCATGTATCATTTTGGAGTTTATCTTTGTATCTGTTTGGAGGTGCTGATCTAAACTTAATTTCTACCAGACTACTGTTTTCCCGTATTTTCTTAGCAGTTTTTGTCAAACCCTGAGTTCTTTCTTCAGTAACTGAGGTCTTTCTTTGGGTTTGTAAAAAAACAAACCCCACGCTACTGTACTTGTTCCTGTGTGGTGTGTGCCTGGGCTCTTCCACTGATCAATCTTACATTAAAACAAACATCTCTTTCATAGTTAATACTTTGTAGTACAGTTGATATCTACTAAGAATAGACTTCTTTCCTTCCCACTTTTTTCATTATTATCCTCGTGATTTTTTACCTTTTATTCTTCCATATGAATTTTATCATTATTTCTTTCTAGCTCTATGAAAGGGGTTGGTTGATACATCTTTGAGTAATACAATTCTGCAAGTTTTTTTAATTATTTAAATTAATTTTAAGTTGACTCTGTAGGATGTTCTAAGTACACTATCATATCATCTTCGAAAATGGTAATTTTGTTTTCCTTTACCTGTACTTATTTTCCTAATTTCTCTTTTTCTTCTTATTGCCATAGCTAGCATTTCTAGCACAATGTTAAGTAGTAAGGGTGATAATGGGCTTGTTCTTCAGTAATTTTTCAGTTGTATCTGACTCTTTATGACTCCATTTGGGGTTTTCTTGGCACAGACATTGGAGTGTTTTGCCATTTCTTTCTCCAGCATTTTTTTTAACAGACAAGTAACTGAGGCAAACAGAATTAAGCAACTTGCCCCAGGGTCACATGGCTAGTGAATATTTGAGGCCAAATTTGAACTCATGAAGATGAGTCTTCCTGATTCCAAGCCCAGCGCTTTATTCACTGTGCCACCAGGCTGCCCCCAGATAATGGGCAATCTTGCTTTATTCCTGATATTATTGGAAAGGTGTCTAACCTTCCTCCATTACACATAATGTTTACTATTGATTTAAAGAAATATTGCTTATGATATTAAGGAAAGGTCCATTTATTCCTATAAGTTCTAGCATTTTTAATAGAATCGAGCAGTGAAATTTCTCAAAATTTTTCAGCATCTATTGATATAATAATATAAGTTTAAAATTTATATTAAGATCTTCTTTCAATTATAACCTTCCTTATATTGAAAAACCTGATTTTCTTCTACAAATTCAATCTGGATATAGTAAATAATCTTTCTAATATGTTGTTGTAGCCTATTTACTAATATTTTATTTAAAAATTTTACATCTATGTTCATTAGGGATCTTGGTCTGTAGTTTATTGAGCAAAAAATGGATTACCACTTATTAGGTATGTTAAGGTACCTTATTCAGTTAGACTTTGGACCATATGACTTTTGAAGCCTCTTCCAACTCTCAGATCTTATGATTCTAGAGTTCATTTAACCATAAATTGCTATGTACTTATGCCATTTCTCTTTCTTACTCCTACTGGCAAAGTTTTCCCTTCACCATTTTCATGGCTCTCATCCCAGTTCTATGATAAGTAGAGTATAAGCTCACTGAGGGTAGAAATGGGCACCATTTGTGTCATTGTATTCCCAGCATCTATCAAAGTTCCTGGCATATCAGGTTCTTAATAAATGCTTATTAAATTGAATAAGGGATCATTCTAAGAGTAGAGCATTGGAACTCCAAATTACAGATTTTTAGAGTTAGGTGGATAGAATGCTAGACTTTGAGGCAGGATCACCTGAGTTTGAATCTCCTTAGTCCCTTTTAGCTGAGTGACCCTAGACAAGTCACTTAATTTCTCAGCCTCATTTTCATCATATGGAAAATGTGGGTAACAATAGTATTTTTCTCACAGAACTATAATGAGGATAAAATAAAACAACATATGTAAAGTGCTTTGCAAATGTTATAACGCTTTATGTGTGTTGGCAACAATGATGTTGATGGTGATTACAGTGATGAGGATGATGAGGATGATTGTGGTGGACCTTAAAGATTGCCTAGTTCAATACAAGCATTATACGGTTGGTGAAACAAGTTCAAAGAAGAGATGTGATGTACCTAAGGTGGTACAGTGTATTTGGGGTAGACGCAGGTTGAGGTCTGCTTGATTTCATATCCCTTGTCCTTTTCACATTATCAGGCTTCCTCCTAGAAATACATTATCACTATTCTTAGAAATACATTTTAATCAATTTGTGTCTGCGCTCCCTTTGGAAATGAAGAACCCAAATAAACTAAATTTCCAACTGGAAGGATGTAGATTAGACACGAGGAGGAACCTTGAAGCAGGGTCATTGAGGTGCTATGATGGGACAAAAGATGCAGAAGTCCTTCTTCAGCAGCCATCACATCAATTCTCTACCTTAGAGACCTAGTAATGAACACAGAGATAACTTTCTTTTCAACACACTCAACTATCAAAGTAAGGGGGGAGAGCGATTCTTATTGTTCTCAGATTATATGAACTGAACCTCAATGATTTAACTGAGGAAATAATAGATTGGTGTCAAAGGAGGCATTAGGTTCCTGATTCCCAGCTTTAATTACTCTCTTCAATATCCCATTCCAGAAATTCCCTTTGTTTAGGTTGCTGGAATCATGAAATGGAATGTCTGAGCTGGAAGAGATCTTATAGAAAATAATTTCAGAGCTTGAAAAGACCTTAGAGTTAGGAGGGCTACCAGAATGAGAAGAGACTTCATACTTGACATTTTAAATAGAATGTAAGCTCCCTGAGGGCAGGAACTTTTCATTTCTGTATTTGTGATCCCCAGTGCCTAGCAGAGTGCCTGTCACCTGGTAGGCATTTAATAAACATTTGATGAATTGAACGGAACATATCCAACAGAATTCTAAATGTGTTTCAGGAACTTATCAACTAGAAAAGAATGGCCACAGAAGAAATCCAAGATGGTGACTACTTTGCATTCTGTACCACAGAAGAGGAAAACTTGAACTGGAAGGGAAAAAAACAAACAAATCCAGAAACAAACCAGAATTGTTAGCTATAAGAAACAACATTCTCCGACATTACTCAGCACTCACTGGATAGATGCTCATTCAATCATCATGTCCTAGGACTTTAGTGTGAGAAGGGTATGACAGAAGGTGGGGGAAGTGGAACTTTTCTCAGGGTTCTGGTTTACTTTTAGCCATATTCCCATTGCTGTAATTTCCACATAATGAATAGAATTTAAGAGCAAATGTCAACAAAAAAGATGTCTGTGCCAAAATCCTATTGATTATTTCTCTCTACTGTCTGAGGAAATCCTTGTGACCAATTGGCAATTTGAGGTCTGACTTTTCATTTCTAGCCTTAATTTTATTACCTCTATTTATGTTTAAGTACCAGAGCTGACAGAGAACTAGGGTATGGCTTGGCCAAACTAGAGGGGAAGAGAAAATGGGAATAGAAAAAAGGGGCAAAGTGGGGAGACAGAGGCAAGAAAGACAGAGATAAAGACAGACAAGAAGAGACAGAAAGAGAGAAAGAGAGGGAGGAGGAGACAGACAAAAAAAGACAAAAGACAGAGAGACAGAGAAAATATAATGTAATTAACATTAAGGTCAATACTTTCTGAAGTGACTTATTTCAAGGGATTTTCTAGTTCATTTCTATGTGAACACTTTCCTTAATTTTTATGTTCTTTGAAGGGAAGATTTTATGACCAAACAAGAGTTAGAGAGCATTATGAAATGCAAAATAGATAATTTTGATTATATTAAATTGAAAATTTTCTATACAAATAAAGCCAATATAACCAAGATTAAGAGGGAAGTGGAAAATTGGGAAAGAATTATTACAACCAGTGTCTCTGATAACAGCATCATTTCTAAAATATAAAAAGAACTGAGTCAAAATCCATAAGAATACAAATCATTCCCCAAACGATAAATGGTCAAAGGATATGAACAGGCAGTTTTCAGAGAAAGAAATTAAAGATATCTATAAACATGAAAAAATGCTCTAAACCACTATTGATTAGAGAAATGCAAATCAAAACAACCCTGAGGTACTACATCTCACTGGTCAGATTGGCTAAGATGACAAAACAGGAAAATGATAAATGCTGGAGAGGATGTGGAAAATTGGAACACTAATGCATTGTTGGTGGAGTTGTGAACTGATTCAACCATTCGGGAAAGCAATCCGACCTATGCCCAAAGTGCTATAAATAAGGGCATACTCTTTGACCCAGCAATACCACTTCTAGGGCTGTATCCCAAAGAGATCATAGAAATGGGCGGAGGACCCATATGTACAAAAATATTTATAGCAGCTCTTTTTGGGGGTGGCAAAGAATTGGAAATCAAGGGGATGCCCATCAATTGGGGAATGGCTAAACAAGTTGTGGTATATGAATGCAATGGAATACTATTACGCTATAAAAAATGAGGAGCAGACAAACTTCATAATAACCTGGAGAGATGTATTTAAACTCATGCTGAGTGAGGAGAGCAGAACCAGAAGAACTTTGTACACAATTACAGACACAACGTATGTGTGACGACTAACTTTAATAGACTGGGCTCCTCTCAGCAATGCAAGGTTCTAAAACAACTCCAAAAGACTCTTGATGGAAAGGATATTCACATCTAGAGAAAGAACTACAGAGTCTGAATGCAGATTGAAGCAAACTACTTGCTCTCTCTCTTTTTTTGTTTTGTTTTGTTTCTTCTTTCTCGTTCATTCCATTGGTTCCAATCATTTTTTACAACTTGACTAATGTTTAATGTGAAGGTATTTGTAGATCCTATATTTGATTGCATGCCGCCACGGCAGAGAGGCGGGAGATGAGGGAGGGGGAGGCAGGGAGGGAGGGAAAATTTGAAACTCAAGGGACTGTGGAGCTGAATGTTGTAAACTAAAAGTAAATAAATAATTTCTTTAAAAAGAAAGAAAACACTTTTTATGTTCTTCACAGTCTCCAACATTAACTGTGTTCAGATTAGAAATTTATATGGAAATCAGGAAAGAAAGAAAAAAAATGCTTGTGACCTAAAGGAAAGAGCATGAGACTGGGAGTCAGGAGACCTGGTTTCTAGTTTTGGTTCTGTGTGATTACTAACAAGTCACTTTCTTTTTTTTTTTTTAACCCCAGTTTCCTCATCTGGAAAATGAGAGTATTAAGCTGGGAGTCATCTAATGTTCCTTCTAGTGCTACCATTTTGTCTGTGATTAAAAATTGTATCTATTCTATCTATTTTTCCTTCCCTCCTCTATTTTCCCTAAGGAGAAAGCCTGGTCAGAAAGAAAGACCAAACTCTCCACAGCAGTTCAGCAAAACTAACCTTGTTAGGCAGTATGTATGCTCCTCACCCATGGTCTCCCGTTTCTGTAGAGAAGAGAGGGGGTGCATGCGTTTTACAAGTCCATGATGAAAGATCGTTCATCTTCAAATGAAAACCAACTTTAGGTGAGCATTCTGAGGAGCCAGGAGACAAGGAGCTGTGGGATTGGAGATTATATGTGAGCAACCAATCATCCTTTCTGCACATCTGCTGATACAATTCTGTGGATTAATTTTGCTCTCCTAAGGGAAAACCCATAGTTGGAGGGCTGACAGGAAAAGTGATTTTCCCAGGAAAATTCTCTATTCAAATTCATAGGAAATGACAGTGACCAGCCTCAGAGTTGGGATTCAGAGGACCAGGAGGTGGAGGGGTGTCTGCCTGGATGGTCACAGTAAAGGAAAACAGCCTAAGAGATTGGGTAGAAGGATTCCTTAGCTGCCTTCTATTCTTAGCCACACCAGGACTGTGGATCTGAGACTTCACAAGCCAAGGGTTTCCAAATTATTATTTTACCCATGAGTTTACTTAAACAGAGATAGAATGGACCCAAATGGACACAAGCTGGGCGGGGAGGGGGGGGGGGGCGGCGGCGTGTTACACACATGAACCAGCTTCCCTAGAGGAATCTTAAATGAGATCAAGGGTACAACCAGGCAACATTCTACCCAACACCACTTCTTGTGGCCATTAGTCTGTTTCCAAAGCACCCGTTTGTCTTCATACAAATTGAGGCAGTGTAGTGTAGTAGAAAGAGCAGGGATTTGGGGTCAGAGGAGCTTGGTGTGACCTTGGGCAAGTTGCCTTTTCTAGATCTCACTTTTCTCACCTGTAAAATGAGGGGATTAGGGGCAGCTAGGTGGTGCAGTGAATAACTGGCCCTGGAGTCAGGAGGACCTGAGTTCAAATCTGACCTCAGATACTTAACACATGCAAAAAAAAACTAGCTGTGTGACCTTGGGCAAGTCACTTAACTCCAATTGCCCTACCTTCCCCTCTCCAAAAAAATAAAAATAAAAAAATGAGGTAATTGGACTAGGTGACCTCTAAGGTGAGCTCTAAGGTTCTTATCAACCTCAGACCACAGAATATTAGGGTTGGAATGGATCTTATGGTGCTTAATCTAAGCCAGCCCTCCAATTGGAGGATGGAGCAAATGGGGCCCAGACATGAAATGAAATGTTTAAAGTTATACAACAAAATTGTGGCAAAACCAGGATTAGAACCCAGATTTCCTGATTCCTAGCTCACAATTCTTTTTGCTGGACTTCCCTGTCCTTGGATCCCTTAAACAGGATGCTAAGTTATCATATTTTAGGCTAGCATATAAAATGTGTTTTTAAATTTACACTGGTCTGAAATCACTATTATTAAATATAACTTATTGACAACTCATTTTATAGTACTTTAAAGTTTATAATGCACTTTTTTAACAACCATTTCTTCCATTTTATAGATGAAATAATAGAGGCTTGGTGGGGTGAGCTACCTTACCCAGGGTCACAGTAGCAGGAGCACAGGGTTGAACTGGTGGTGTTTGTTGTTCAGTCATTTCTGACTCTCTGTGATCCCGTTTGGGGTATTCTTGGTAAAGGTACTGGGGTAGGTTGTTACCCTTTCTTTTTCCAGCTGGGTTTTTTTTTTTTCAGATGAGAAAACTGAGATAAACAAGATTAAGTGACTTGCCCAAGGTCACACAGCTACTAAGTGTCTGAGACCAGATTTGACCCTAGGAATATGAATCTTCCTGACTCTAAGCCTGGCACCCTATCCACTGTGCTACCTAGCTGCCCTATAGGGTGGAGTGCAGATAATTCAATTCAATCAATTCAGTACAACAAATGTTGATTAAGAGGCAATTAGTTATCACAGTGGATGGAACACTAGATATTCAAATCCAACCTCCAACACTTAGTAGCTGTGTAACCCTGGACAAGTCACTTAAGCCCTGTCTGAGGCAGACTCAGTTTCCTCATCTGTAAAAGGGGGGGTGATAATAGCCCTTACTTCCCATGGTGGTTGTAAGGATAAAATGAACTAATATTCATAAAGCATGCTGTGAATAGGAAAGTGCTATGTAGGCGAGATGATCTCATGCCTACTATATGTTAGATGGGGGGCAATGTGGCATGGAGAAAAGAGGACTGATCTTGGAATAAGGTGGACTTGGCCTCACATTCCACCTCTGACACCTATAACCATGGGTGAACTCCTTACGCTCTCAGTCTAATTCTCTAAGACCACAAGAAACAGGTGACCTGCTGATCTGCCTCTAGGTACAGATGGACTTTTCATGAGAAGAAGGTCACCATGAAAGGAATCCAGGTCCTGAAGCCCACCACTTAAAAGTATGAATAGCACTGGAGATATAAGGAAAAAAATACTTGTCCCCGCCCTCAGGGAGCTTCCATTCTCCTGTGGGGGGCAGAAAGGGGGTAAGTGACAGGTTAGGGGGGCAAAATGGATACAATTTGTACAACAATAAAGAACTATAAGGTAATTTGGAGGGACCCTAGAGATCCCCTAGCTTAATCCCTTTATTTTACAAGAGATGAAGTAAGGCTCAGAAAGGGAAATTGATTTCCCCGAGATGATACAGAACAGTTACTAGCAACACCCAGATTGAAAGCCGCATCAGCAACTAATTATCAGGGCAGAGTCTCTAACTCAGGTCTCTGGGCAGTTCTATTCACCACCACTGTATTCTGTTCTGATGTTCAGTTCATCACTAGCATCCATTAATTAGGCACTTATCGTGTACGAGGCACTGTGCTAGCTGCTATAAATACAGAGATATAAATGTTTTCTACTCTGTCTTTGGAGGAAGGGAGGAATTCTACTAGAGAAGAGATTCTTAACTCAAAGTCCATGAAGTTGGATGGGGAGAAATACACACACACACACATGCATATACACACAAACTTGTGCATATATAACACACAAATACATGCACACACACATAACACACATATACATGCACACACATATACATACATGCACACACACATATATATATGTATATACTCACATATATCTTTATCTCTATCTATCTTCATTTTCACTAACCTCTAACCAAAATTTGGCATTTCCTTAAAAGATTTAAAAAACATGATGCTGTGATAGAAACCATAGGTTTCACCAGATTACCAGAGGGGTCTATGGCACAAACCTAGTTAAGAATTCCTGTCCTGGAAGAGACAGCACATAGATAAGAGTAGTATGAAGCAAAGGGGAGATGGGGACAAATGCTCCAAGGGCATTTAGGGAAGAAGAAGACATTTAAGGGAGAAGGGATCAGGTAAAGCTTTGTTCAGGAGGTGGCCACTGAGCAGAGCCTTGAAGGATTCCGGGAGTGAATAGGGAGATAGCTTGTGGATTACATGGAGATGTGAAAAACTTAGCTATTCTCAGAAATGTAACAATCTAAGACAATTCCAAAGGACTCATCATGTAAAATGCTATCCACATCCAGAGAAAGAACTTATGGAGTCTGAATGAAGATCAAAACATACTATTTTTCACTTTCTTTATCTTTTCATGTTTTTTTTCCTTTTGGTCTGTTTCTTTCTTCCATGATATGACTAATGTGGAAATATTTTAAATGATTACACACATATATATATTGCATATATATATATATATATATATATATATATATATATATATATATATATATATATA
>CM053581.1:45996287-46025028 GCA_028627135.1 Pseudochirops cupreus
ACACATATAAAGCCTATATCAAATTGCTTATCATCTTAGGGAGCAGGGAGTTGAGAAATGGAGAGATAAAATTTGAAACTCAAATTTTAAAAAATGAATGTTAAAAATTGTCTTTATATGTACTTGGGCAAAATACTATTTAAAAAAAAAATCATGTTCATCTGAGCACTGGATTTGGAGTGAGTAAGCCAAGGTTTAAATCTTTGTTTTGCTGTGTACAGTGGCCTTCCCTTCTGAGTGATCACATTTGAGCTGAATTTTTTCCAGTAACATTTGTGCTATATTTGGGGCTGGGACCCCTCTGGTGACGCATTTACCCTAGATTTTTCCAAAATCTCCTAGTAAAAGACATGTACATCCAGAGACTTCTAGCTTGTTCCTTTCCTTGTCCCCATGAAGGGACTCTGCATCCAAGAGGACTGACCACTGAACAACAATGATACTTGCTACACTCATCCAACTTTAAAGAGAGAGACTATTTTTGTTCTTTTCTTCCCATTTTCTAAATATGCAGAAACACTTGGAGCCTCTCATTTGAACTTCCTAAGGGGGGATTGGTGGCAGCTCGCACATGGCATTGAGATTATGTGTCTAGTGAGACTGGATATCAAGGTCCAGCTTGCCTTATTTTGCTTCATGTTTCTTTCCCCAAGCAGATGACCAAACTAGGATCCAGAGATGGAGGTTTCCAAACTTGGCTGTGGCCTCATACGTCTATAGTATTGAGAGGGCTCCTTGTCTGGTGGCTGAATTGCTCCCTTCAGTTACTAGAGAACTTCTTGGAGAAAATAACCATTCCTGGGAGGATAAGCCCAAGTCATTTCTTGGTTTGCCAGAAAATATAGATTTTGAGGGAACTGCTCAAATCCTGTGCAGCCAAAATGAAGGTGAAGTGGCTTTTCAGCAGTCCCACAAAGTGAGTTATGTTTTAAGTATCAACCTCCTGGGAGAGTATAATAGGACTTATGGGTTCCTTTTTCATATTTTAAGCATTCATCAATTCCTACTTATGAGTTTTTGGTGTTTTAAGAATTTCTTTTGTGGCAGAAGGAATAAATAACTGTCTTCTATCTGATCTACCTTTTTGATCTTGAGTGGCTTTCTAGAAGAGACTCTCTTGTTCCCTTTTGGGGGTGGTACTAGTCATGAGTCAAACCTAAGCATTTTTTAAAGTGATTTTTTTTTCCCAAAGTTCTACTCTGGGGTGGGGCATAACGAGCCAGAGCGTTTGAGAAAAGCCTGACTTCCTCTTCAGAGGTCAGGGTCACCTAGAATGTAATGTATGTGAGCCCATAGCTCAGGTCCCTTAATGAGAGAGGGCACCCAGATCAGCAAAATCATGGGACTATCAAAATATTAGAGCATTATAAATAGGACATTATGCTGGGAGCTGTTTGGGAATTTTACTGCTTCCTCTAGGCAAATTCTGTCTTCCCAACATTTTGTACTCCAAAGCCATTATTACAAGAGAATTGGGAAGGGACTCAGTGGTGGGTAGCTAAGGCCCAGCAATTGAGAATCCCTCTTAAGTCTCTTACCATGAAATCCTGCCAAGTCGGCATTCCCCTCCATAAGTCATCTAAGGAAACCTGCTAAGGAAACCAGAGGCCAGGGGAAGTTCTCCAGAGGGTGGAAGCACTCAGAGGAGGCAAAAAATCCACCAGAGAGTAAAACTTGACATCGTCCTGACATTCTATTTCAGGGAAATAGGTACAAAAATAGGGGCTGTAGTTGAAAGCCCTTCCCTCAACAACTTATGTAAAAGAAATGATTTGGGGACTTCCTTGAGCCCAACACTTCCTGGGCTTGTTGGGAGATTTTTCACAGACACCCACCGGAAATCTCTTGCACAACTCAGTTACCTATATGCATGAATCTACAATATAAAAATAACCCTTTACAATTCAGAATAGATATTGAACTGTCTTTGACAAATGTTTTAGAACTTTTTTATTAGTTAATACTCTAAACCATTTTATTTTACAAAAAGAAACTGAAGTATGGATTGATCAAAAGACCTACCCAAGGTCACATGACACAATTGGGGTAGAATTAGAACTCTCTCCTCCACCTATATAAGCCTAACAGTGTCCTGTGAATTGTATATCTTGATGAGTTGGATAGATTCTCTTTAAAACATAAATAAGGTAAAGTTTTAGAAGACCTTTTTTACTGGGGCAGCTAGCTGGCAGAGTGGATAGAGCAATGGCCCTGGAGTCAGGAGGACCTGAATTCAAATATGATCTCAGACACTTACTATTAGTGTGACCCTGGGCAAGTCATTTAACCCTAATTGCCTAAAAAAAAAAAACTCACTCCCACAAATAAAAGACCTCCTTTATCTCTGAGAAGGAGAAGGGAAAAAGACCCAGGGGAAATTTAAGTAATATTAAAAACCAAATATATCTATAAAATCTGGTGCAAAAGAATCACCCCTTAAAACCTAACATCACCCTCTCCAGGAACCATTATTTTAACACGTTAAGAAGTTCACACTGATAAAACAGTTAATTTAATTGAATTTCTTACATGCCTACTCTGTTTAAGATGCTATCCCAGGGACAAGGGATCCAAGATAGATAAAATATAGCCCCTGCTCTTAAAGTTCTTCCTTTAAAGCAAACTTAGGAGTAGATAGTATATATAATATAATTCCCATTTGACAGTGGAGGAGACTGAGGCCAAGACAAACCATATGACTCTCTCAAATTTCCATACCTAATAAGTGACAGCAAGAGCTACAGCCAGCAAACTTGGTGCCTGAGACAGTCTGCACTAAATAGCTCTTCAAATGAGTGAGGAGACCCAAACATTGTATGTAGGGGAAATAAACAGAGAACCCAGATTCCTGACCTCTGTGGTGGGAGATGCTGGGCCAATACTATATGCAACAAGGAGACCACTGGAAGGGGGTGGCTAGGTGGTGCAGTGAATAGAACACTGACCCCGGAGTCAGGAGGACCTAAGTTCAAATGCGGCCTCAGACACTTGACACTTCCTAGCCTTGTGACCTTGGACAAGTCACTTAACCCCAATTGCCCTGCATTTCCCCCTCCAAAAAAGAAAAAAAAAGATACCACTGGTGAGGAGGGTGAGAAGGAGTGTTTGTTGTGTAAACTAGATGTGGAAGTGCGTGGGAAATGCTGGAGGAGCTGTATGGTTTCGTTGCTCTCTAGCTTAACTATTATTCTTGCTGACTAGTTTCTCATTGGGCTGGTACCAGAGGGAACATTCTAGCAAAACATGAAAGGAGCAAATTTCAAAATTTTCCAGTCTTTAACAATCGGCTCCCTGAGGCAAAGCTCTGATGGCCCAGTCCTCCAAGCCCTAAATTTATACCACTGCGCCACACTCTATGCAAGTGCCCCTTCTGGAAAGAAATCACTCTTCTTTGCCCATTAGTCACATGTAGTATTAACCTCCAGTAACAGTTAACATTTTTTTTCTCACCGAGATCAGTAATGTGGCAAGCAAGTAGGGGTTGGAGTGATTTGTTTCCGAGGCACTCACATTTTGGGTCAATTTCTATCAAGCACAAAATGTCTCTTAAGAGCCAGCTCTGATCAAACCTCTTCAGTGACGCTTTGTCTAACCTTTCCAAGCACCTGTAAGAACTCATCCTCCACTCACTAGGTGCTATTTACAAACCACCTACAATTTCAGCAGTTATAAGTGAACAACTGTTCTCTGGGCAAATGAAGACATTCATTGCTGTAGATGATGGTTTTTTCTCCAAATGATGTGAGTGGTCTTCTACATACTAGCTAGGTGGTACAATGACTAGAGCACTGAACCCGGAGTCAGAAAGACCTCAGATATTTACTAGCTGAGTGACCCTCAACTAGTTGATAACACAAAAAATGTTATCAACTCAGATATTTGTAATATACTCTGCAAATCTTAAAGTGTTAGATAAATGTTGGCTATTATTATCTCATTTGATCCAATAACCCTGTGAGGTAGAGGCTATCTATCATTACCATTCCCCATTTTATAGATGGGGAAACTGAGTGGCTTGTTCAGGATCATTTAACTAGTCTGAGGCAAGATTTGAATTCAGGTCTTCCTGACTTCAAGTCTAGAATCTTATTGACTACCCTAGATGAGATGCAAGACAATTTTGACAGAATCCACACCTCTCCTACTCCATAAAAATGATGCTGCTATTCCATTTTTGCAGGATAAAATAGAGATGAAATTTTGTACATTCTGATGCTGCCTATTCAGTCTCAATTTCTTTCTTTTTCTTTTTCTTTTCTGCTTTTTGGAGGACAACTGTGGTTAAGTGACTTGCCCAAGGTCACATGGCTAGTAAGTGTTAAGTGTCTGAAGTCAGATTTGAACTCTGGTCCTCCTGACTTCAGGGATGGTGCTCCATTCACTGTGCCACCTAGCTGCCCCCAGTCTCAATTTCTATTGCCTTCCTCAAACTACTTTGCATTTAAGTATTTTGTATACTTCCCATTTACACAATATGCATCTTATTTGCTCATTCTTTGCATGTTGTCTCCCCCATTAGACTATGAGATTTTTGAAGGCAAGGGTCAATCTTTTGCTTCTCCTCGTATCTCCAGTATCTAGCATTGTACCTGGCACATAGTAGGGGATTAATCAATGCATGAGGCAGTAATTGTTGATGATGGGAATACCTTGGCTCCTTTCTATTATTGGGTGGAGGAGAGAATCCTTACCCGCTTTATTTTTTATTTCAAATTCTCAAGTGCTGGTACTTAACCCAACCTAATTACCTAAGACCATCACAGGGACTGAAGATATCCTTCACTGCCTATATGAACAATTTGAGATTGAAAAGTACGTGGCAGGAAAATAATAATATTTACCACCATTGGGGGACCTTGCTTCCATTGATTTCAACAGCCTCATGCTTTTAGATTGTATGAGTTATTTACTTTGCCAATGGATACTAAAAGAAGGATCATGATATCTTTACCTTCCCAAATGTTCTTTAGGTTGATTATATTATTCTATGCAATTATGTCTACATTAGGCTATCAGGTTTGTTTGTCAACAAAAGGTTGAACCAAAATATTCATTCTCAAGTCAGTCAAAGTTAATTTGAGGATCAAGGCAATCTGGAATAATTCAAATAAACAAATGTGATTTCTTGATTTTAGGTAAAATGTTTTGGTTTCATTTTTACTATAATTATCTGTTTCATTTACTTGGTTTTCTATTTTCTTTTGCTCATGCAGAAATATGAAAAAAAAATCCACTATGAAGCCTTTCCTGACTTCCTCACCTCCTAGTCCTCTCCCCCTCAAACTACCTTGTATTTAACTACTCTGAATTTATTTTTATATTTATTTTGTACATATGTTTACTGAATATATAGAATGTATATGTGTAACTATCAATCCATCTATTTATCTGTCTATCTAAATCCTTCTTGTCCCCAGTGAAAGATTCTTTCAAGTAAGGATTATTTTGTTTATGCATTTGTATCTCCATCAACCATCATAGTTCCTGGCACATAGTGAGGCTTAATAAATACTTGTTGAGTGGTTGAATTGTTCATTTATAGAAATTAGGCTGAAAGGTGAAAATTGAAGCAACAGATACTTCTGAGCACCTATTATATTAAAGTTAGCTAGGACAAGTGAAGGGAGAATACAAGAAAAGCATAGGACAAGACAGGTCCTGCCCTCAAGGAACTTCCAGTCTACATGGGAGGCATGGTGCAGTATAAAGAATATTAGATTTGGGTCCAGAGGCACTGGGTTCAAAGTCTGCTTCTCCTAAGTACTTCCTGTACAACTTGGGACAAGTCACTTCATCTCTGTGGAGATCTGCTTCCTCATCTACACGATAAGGGGATTAGACTGAATGGCCTCTAAGTTCTGAGTCTGTTATCCTTGAACTTTAGTGAAGGGAACCAGACTACACATATGTCACACACACACATACACACACACACACAGAGAAAAAAATAGACATAGTAAGAGATGGGCCTCAGACAGCTTATTTCTAAAATAGGAGTTTTGGTTTGAGTGATCTTAATAGTGCCTTGTAAACCTAGTGACCTCTGGGTCTATGAAGATCTCTCTCTCTCTCTCTCTCTCTCCCTCCTGCCATCTCTCTAACACATACTTCTCCAAAACCTAGCTCTTAGTGCCTAGTATATGGCAGGTGTCTAATAAATGTTCATTGCTTAATTTCCTGCTTGGTCATAGCCTTTGCCGTTTGAGATGTGGCAGGAGCTGTTCTAGACTCAGTGGACCATAAGGGAAACTCTGCAAGGTCTTAGTGACAGCATTCCATAACTGAAAGTGATAAGTCTTCTAGGGCATGGAACTGCTAAGTTGAGGGTTAGGATCTATGTTGGTGGAGAGTGTCACCAGACTCATGAAATCACAGATCCTTGAAGTTTTAAAGAAAGACCGTATATGGTAACAGCAACAGTGTTGAAGAACAAATGCGAACCACTAAGTTATTCAGAGTGTTGTAAATACTCAAATCAATTACAAAGAATCTATGAAGGAAGATGCTATCCACCTCCAGAGAAGGAACTGATAAAAAGAAGTATGCACAGTATGGCTTTACATATATATGTATATGTATGTATATGTGTGTATAGAGATACAGATATACGCGTATGTATGCATGAATAGAAATGTATAGAAATATATAGAGATATAGACATATATACATATATAGATATATATAAATAGATCTGTGTGTGTCAAATGGTGGCCTTCTCTAGTGTGAGATGGGGAGGGAGGGAGGGAGGGAGAAAGGAACTTAAAATGTAAGAAAATAAATAAATTAAATTAAATTAAAAATCAAGAAAGAAAGAGAAAGAAAGAAAAAAGAAGGAAGGAAGGAAGGAAAGAAGGAAAGAAAGAAGGAAGGAAGAAAGGAAGGAAGGAAGGAAAGAAGAAAGAAAGAAAGAAAGAAAGAAAGAAAGAAAGAAAGAAAGAAAGAAAGAAAGAAAGAAAAATTAGACTAGTTAAGTGATACAGCAGATAGAATGTTGGGCTGGAAGCCAGGAAAACCTAAGTTCAAATTTAGCCTCAGACATTTACCAACTAGATGACCCTGGGCAATTCACTTAACCTCTGCCTGCCTCAGTTTCCCCATCCATAAAATGAATAGTGTCTCTCAAAATTGTTGTGAAGATAAAATGAGAGAACATTCTGTGAATGTCAGTTTTTATAAGGATGATGATGATTAGATAACAGATGTACAAACAGAAAAAACTGAAAAGAGTAGAAGGGAGGTTTGTTTTTTTTTTAACCTTGGTGAACTGAATGGGAGGGGGCAAAAACTTCTGGCTCAACTCCATCCACCAGATTGGTAAGAAGCCAAGAATTCTTCCTGTTGGATAGAAAAGGAAAAAGGTCATGGTCTCAACTAAATTCTCAACATTTCTTTTAAAAAAAGTGTGACTCCAATGACTATTCCTAATAATAACTACAACTACAACGACTCACATCACTCTGATGCTTTAAGGCTTATGAGTATCATTATCTCCATTTTACAGATGAGGAAACAAAGAACAATGATAATCACAATTTGCTTGTGTGTAGAATGAATGTCACCTAAAATAGCTGAGTTCCTAGGATCTAGTGGGGGGGGAGCGCAAAAGAGGAGGGGGTGTGTGAGAGATCAAGGCCAACCCCCTTGTTTTACAGATGAGGAAACTGAGTCTCAGAGAGGTGAAGAGACACCTCAAAGTTTCAGAGCCAGCAAATAGACACTCTGGAATTGGAATCTTGGTCTGCTAACCTCCAAACCAATGCTTTTTACACTAGATACTATTTATGTTATACAATGCCAATTATAAAGCACTTTGACATATATTATCTTATTTGAACTCATAAAAGCCATAGGAAGCAGGTAGAGCACATCTTAGTATCCCCATTATTCCCAAGAAGAAAATTGAGCCTCATAGAAATGAAGTGACTTCCCCTGACACTAACAGATAGTCAGCGATCAAGTTGGGGCTTGAACCCGGGTTATTCTGGCAGGTAGGAGGTGTATAGAGTATTAGACTTGGAGTCTGGAGGACCTGAGTTGAAATTTTCCTTCAGGTATATATTAGCTTTGTGATGCTGGGGAAGTCATTTAACTTCTCATCTATGTTTACTTATATGTAAAATGATATAGTAATACCCTCTATGTTCCAAGGTTGCTATGAGTATTAAATAAGTTAATTTATGTAAAGCCCTTTGCAAATCCCCAAGTGATAAATTTATATCTATTTATCTAAGCATGTATGGTGGCTATTTATTCTGGCTCTAAGCAGAACAATATTCTTTTCATCAAATTTTTGTTTTTCTTTATCCTCTTGAGAGGAAGTGAACTGGTCCCTTAAGATATGATAGTGGAAAGAAAGTTTGTCTTTTTGGAAAAAAAATAGTACACTGATGGACGTTTAATGAATGTCTTTAGGATTCAAAGGAAAAAAAAATCTCCCAATAATTGTATTGTTTGTTTCAGATATTTACTAAAGAGGCTACTGTATAGCTTCATCCTTGGTCTGCAAATGGTTATCTCCTATATATTAACTATGTATACTTTCAGGCTCACAGTTTAGGAGGCCATTCCTGTCATAGACCATCAGCTGAGATGGGTGAAGATTCAGTCAACAATTCAAGTTCTGCACATATGACCCAGCTGAACTAGAACTAGGACTTTTTGTGCACACAATAGACAGCATAGAAGTCACCACCTCAGGGCAAGGGGGGAAAATGTGACTTTAACTCTTAGGACACAGACAGAGACTGATAGACCTGTGAGAGGTCACTAAGTGAGGAGGAGGCAGGGAAGGAGTTCACCCCTGCTATCTGGTACTTCCAATTTTATTTAATCATTTTTTAAATTTTAATTAAATCATCTCAAACCGTATATCCAGTAGATGTCTTAAGCTCAACATGTCCAAAACGGAACTCATCTTTCCCCCTTGAGTAGCTGCATTATAATTCCCTTATTCATTCCTTCTATCAATGCCTCACTATAATTTCCTTTAAGGAGCTAGGTGGTGCAGTGGATAGAGTACCAGGTCTGGAGTTAGGAAGACTCATCTCCCTGAGTTCAAATGTACCCTCAGACACTAGCTGTGTGACCTTGGACAAGTCACTTAACTCTGCCTCAGTTTCCTTACCTATAAAATGAGTTGGAGAAGTAAATGGCAAGCCATTCCAGTATCTTTTCCAAGAAAACCCCAAATGGGGCCACCAAGAGTTGGACATGACTGAAAAACGTTGAATGCTGATAATTTCCTTTAGGCAGCTTTTGACACTATTGACTACCCCCTTCTCCTGAATACTCTTTTCTTTCTCTGTTCATGTGACTTTTCTCTCTCTTGATGCTCCTCCTTCTATCTATCTCACTGACCCCTTCTCAGTTTACTTTACTAGTCCACCATCCATCTTCTCCTCCCTAAATGTAGTCATCCCTTAAGACTCCTTCCTAGATTCCATTCCTGCAGACGATCTGCTCCGCTCCCATGGGTTCAGTTACTAGCTCAATATTGATGATTCCAGCATGTGAAGGACAAATAAGACTGGAAAGTAAGTTGGAACAAGATTATGGAGGGTCTTAAAAGCCAGCTCTCATATCTCTTACAAATTCTAGTTCCTCATCAACGCCTGCCTGCTGGATATCCCCACCTGACTATGGGTGTCTAAGGCGGTGCAGTGGATAGAGCACTGCGTCTGTAGTCAAGGAGACCTCAGTACAAATCCAATTTCTGAAACTTACTAATCATATGACTCTGAGTAAGTCACTTAACCTCAGTTTGCCTCAGTTTCAACTGTAAAATGGGAATAATGATTGTCTCTATCTCCCAGGCTGTTCTGAGGATCAAATGAGACAATATTTTGTGTACTGTGCACTTATCACAGTGCTGGCTACACAATAGGTGCTTACTAAATCCTTCCTTTCTTTTCTCCTTCCTCTCTCCCTTTCTTTCCTTCCTTCCTTCCCTTTTTTCCTCCCTTTCCTTCCCTCTTTTCCTTCTTTCCTTTTTTCCCCACTCTTCTTTCTTCCTTCTTTTCCTTTCTTCCTTCCTTCCAGTCTAGCCAACACTTCATGCTCAACAAACGCAAAAACTGAACTCATCACCGGTGCCTCTTCTAAACTTCCCTATTTCCATTGCTGATATACATCATTACCTTCCTTATCACCAAGATCTGAAACATGAAAAAAATTGGAGTCATCTTTACTCTTCTATGAAATGAAAGAGTTGGGCCACATGGCATGTGAGCCTTTTTCCAGCTGCAGATCTTTGATCCTCTGATCATTCCTTTCTTCCCCTCAAACTCAATCAATTGTCAAATCCTTCTGATTCCTTTTCCCTAATGTGGCTCACATTCATCTTATTCTCTCTTCTCACAAACCATCATCCAGTTGACTCTATCACCATAAGTCACCCTGACTATTGGATGGTCTCCCTGACTCCCATCTTTCCCTTTTTTGGTCCATCCTTCACTCAGCTACTAAAATAATCTTTAGAAGACATAGTTCTCACCATGCCACTTCCATACCCCCAGACCTTCATTAATGGCTCTCATCTGCCTTACAGAACAAAATACAAGTTTGTTTTTAAGGCGTTATACAATTCAGTCATGGCCTTATTACTCCCCTTCACACAATCTCTGGTCAAGTCAAACTGAGACCAGTGTGACCACTAATACCTATCATTCACATGGTGCTTTAAGGTTTGCAAAGTGCTTTATGCATATTCATTGTTTCCTGGACTCAATATTTCATTTTTCATATTTGCTCAGGCTACCTCCCATGACTGGGATGCAGCTTCAGCATCCTTTCCCTCAAAACTCAGATCGGGCAACAGTTCTTCTGTGAAGTCTTCCCTGATCCCCACACCTCCTCAAATATTCTTAGGCTTCCTTGCTGGCATCTCTTTGGCTTCCCTCATTCCCTACCTCATAGTGCACTCATCTGTGCCCAGGCTATATCCTCTGCTCCTCATCCCTACCTCTTCCCCCATTAGAATGCAAATTCCCTGGGGACAGAGATTATTTTATTCTTGGCACTCTAGTGCCAGCATGTGTCCTTGAACATAGGAGGTTCTAGTTCATGGAGTGAACACAGTAGGTTCTTAATTTTTTTTAGAAGGGAATGGCTAAATCCGGCCTCAGACACTTAACACTTACTAGCCATGTGACCTTGGGCAAGTCACTTAAACCCAATTGCCCTGCCCTCCCCCCTCAAAAAGTGAAAACAAACAAACAAACAAAGGGAATGGCTGACTTTAGTGCTTGCCCAAAGTTGGAAATAGAGGAGCTAAATCAAACCCAGGTCTTCTGATTCCAATGCTCCATTCTCTTCACTTATCTGGGAATTCCAAAGAATAAGATCTGATGCAATGTGAGTCCTGGTCCTTACTGAGGGCATTCTCAGGAAGAACAAGCTGAATGGGATGGCACTACAATGGCAGACATAGGTCCCCACTATTAAGCCTGTCTCCTCTAAGGAGATTTAGGCGCCAAGAAGTTAAGTGATTTTCCCGAGGTCACAGAGGTAGTAAGCCCAGACCTGAGAGTGAATCTTTCTTGTCAGATTCTTCTACTCTGGGGAGTATATTAACTGAATGCCAGAAATCGATTCGAATCCAGAAAATATTGACTTCTTCTCAACCCTCCCCTCCAAATCATCCTATGGAAAGTTAACACAGATGGTAGCTTCTGCCTTTGAGGTAGGGGCAAAGACCAGGTGTCCAAATCATCCCATTTTGAAAGCAGTAGGAGGGATTGGATACTTAACAAATAGAGTGACCCCAGATTCTATTAAC
This sequence comes from Pseudochirops cupreus, assembly GCA_028627135.1. Taxonomy (NCBI): domain Eukaryota; kingdom Metazoa; phylum Chordata; class Mammalia; order Diprotodontia; family Pseudocheiridae; genus Pseudochirops; species Pseudochirops cupreus. The sequence continues at coordinate 46,008,064 of CM053581.1, forward strand.
CATTTCCAGCTGAGTCAGAATTAGCTTTTCTATTTATCAGCTCTTTTACAGGTTCATTGGTTAATTGGGATTTGATGAGCCCTTTGAGGGCAACACCCCCCCCCCCCCAAACTTCCACTCTCTTCAACAGAGTTCTCAAACTTTAGAGCTGGGCAGGTTCATTCTCATCCATGGTAAATAAATAATAATAATAATTAATAATAATAATAGCATTTGCATATCACTTTGAGTTTTGCAAAATTCTTTATAAATATTATCTCATTTAATCCTCCCCACAACCCTAGAAGGCAAGTGCTGTTGCAATCCCCCTTTTGACAGAAGAGGGAACTGAGGCTGAGAGAGGTTGAGTGACTTGTCCAGAGTTACATAGTGTCTGAGGCCATATTGGAACTGAGCTCTTCCTGATGCCAGGTCCATCACTTGATCCATACTCAGACCCCTAGTTTGAGGATACGTGCAGTGATTTGGGGTAAGATATCCAGAATATCTTCACTGTCTGTCACTGGATCAGTTCTGTGTGTTAAGATGGGAGGCTTCCTCCCTATTCTGAAAAGCAACCATTTCCCCAAATTCTGGTGTCAGGACATGTGTAGAAGGTATTGCAGTACAATGGCAAGGCAACTGGATTTGGAATTAGGGGTCAGGGTTTGAATTTCATCTTTCCCACCTGTGAAGCCTTGGCCAAATCATTCGACCTCTCTGGGTCTCAATGTCCTTATATGGAAAAGAAAGTGTTCTGATTAGCTGGTGTCAAAAATCCCTCCCTGCTTTAAATCTATGGTTGATCTTAATCTAAGATATCAATGTCCCAAACATCCTAACAATTTCAGAGAATTTGACAGCTGGTCGCTGGCCTGAGCTGAAGCTCTATGCCTCATCACCTTCATCTCACCACTCCATCCTTTGATAAAGGAGTGGGGGAGGACCCTTTCTCTTGATCCTGAGCTCTGCAGGGGCTGCCAATGGGGTGGCTGTGCTCACACTCCTAGAAATCCTGGAAAACTGAGTAGAAAGAGAACAAAATCTCAGTGAAAATGGATTGATTCCTATGGTCACTGTTCCTAAAAGCATTTATCCTTCCTTAACTCCCAATAGAAGCTAGGGCATGCTGACAGGAAGAAAACAGCCTGATGGGTGGGAGAAAAAACATTTTTTTTCCACTTTGGATCCAGAACCAAACATTACGTTTGTGACTTTAAGCAAGTTTTAGGACTTAGTTCCCTGTGCTGAAATATAAAGGAGCTGGACTTGCTCCCTTTCAGCTCAGGAATAATTCTGTAGAGAGTTCAGCAGGATGCCTGGGTTGCCAATCCATCCCTGTCCTTAACTGGCTGCATCACCTTGGGAAAGTCACTTCTCTGGGGTACAGTTCCTGCATTCATTTATTCTTCCTTTGCAAAGGGAGACAAATGGACTGAATGCCCTCTGAGGTCTCCTTCTGTTCTAAGATCCTGTACAGTAACAGTTTATGTTCTAAGGTTCTTCCAATTCAGGAAAACACAGTCTACAAAATTAGTGTGATGTGGGGAAAGGGGCAGAGAGCGTTAGACTTGGGATCGAGAGACTTGAGGTCTAGGTCTAGCTCTGCCCCTTGCAAGAAGCTGTGTGAATTTGGGAAAGTCCTTTCCCTTTCCTGCTTTAGTTTCTTCATTCATTCATTCACTCATCCATCTATCCATCCATCCATCCATCCATCCATCCACCCATCCATTCATCCCTTCATTCACTCATCCATTCATTCACTCACTCATTCATCCACTTATTCCTCATTTGTAAAATTGAAAGGGTTGGGTTAGATTCTTTCTAAAGACTCTTCTCCCTCTAACAATCTATTACTCTGGAGTTAGAGATGGGGAGGCCTCAGCTCTTCCCTTCTTGTCTGAAATGGGTTAACAGGCATTGATTCAGTGCTCACTATATTCCAGGCTCTCAAAAAGTAGGGAGAAATTCAAAGAAATTAAAAACCATAGACCCTGCTCAAGAGAAATATGAGGGAAACAGCATAAAACTGCTAAGAACATTTAAGTGTCAATGGAAGGCTATCTTTGAAGGAAGGCATATTAGATCTTAATGTTGTATGGTCTTATAAAATTCTCCTTCCCTCCCCATACATAGTAAGGTTCCCCAACCTTCCAGGAACTCAGAATAGGAAAAAGGCAGGCCCTAGAGCCAGAGGCCAGAGCGGGGAGGAAGCGGAGCTGAGTTAGTGGTCTGGCTTAGTCCAATGTGAGCTTGAGGCCTCAGGCAGAGCTACCCCTCCCCTACTCCCTTGGGCCTGAGTTCCTGCCCTGACTCCAGCCTTAGTCCAAATCCCCCCATCCCCCCTTTGCCTGTAGGGACTGACTTACTATTGCTGTTTAAAAAAAAATAAAGTAAAAGGAAGGATACCACACAAAGATCCCCCAGCTTCCTTACCAAAGTTGGCCCTTCCCCATGCTCAGCAGCCCAGTGCTATATCAATCTGGGGCTTTTTTTCTGAGCTCCCGTGTTGACTCTTGAAATCTAGTTCAAACTTGCTGTTGTCTTTTCCACTGAGGAGGAACAGCGGGTGAAGAGTTGCCTACTGGGATGGAGCCTTCCAGCAAGACTTCCTTTGTGGGATAAAATTAGTTAAGCTCTTGTGAGATGGCGGCTGAAAACCCAGCCTTCCCTCAGATGACCTCAATGGAATGGTTTGTTGCTCAAATGACAGACAAATGCAATAATTAGGTCTATTTAGCAGAGGGGAGGTGAAAGGTCAGGCTCCTGGGCAAACTGTCTCCAGTTACTGATTTGATGCCTAAGTCAGAGATTTGCAAAAGTTAATGTTTTTACAATAAACTGACACTGGCCACTGCTGACCCATCAGGGCCCCCAAGCCTCCCCCCACTACCACCACCCCTTGCTAGACATCTCCCCAAGGGCCCTTTGGATCCCGCCTTGAAAAGCATAAAAAACCTAGGTTTCTCGGGTCGCCACGCCAAGTTGTGCATGGCCAGCTTCCAGCCTCTCCATTAGAGATTATCCCTTGATAAGGAATTCAGAAGGGAAAAAGAGACTTTCTGATTCTCCAGCTTTGTTCTGTGATCACAGGTAGGCATGTTAACTGAAGTAAGTGAGAAGTAAGACTAGAGTATCTCAAGCAAATGGACTGAGTTAATCCATTAGACAATGGGTTGGGCCCCATTCAAATTCCCTCCTTCTTACTCCTAGGCTTATTATTTTTTTTTTTGGGAAAAAATCTGATCTACTTTATAAAGCAGATGATAGTAGCTCCTATTAACCCCCCATTACCCTATCTTGGGAGGATGGGGATATTAAGATGGGGATCTCATCACTTGGTTGGAGGACGGAGGGACCCAAGAGCTAGGGGCGCAGCCCATGGCCCTGTGGTTAGGCTATTAATACCAGGAGTGGCCCTCCAAGCAGCCAGGCTGGAGACTGGGGCCACAAGAACACACATGTCTGCATTCTTGTTCTGTGAGAACATGACAAGCACATTGGTTTAGTGACTTTCTTCAGAGCAGTGATGAAGAAGGCTGGATGAAGTCCCTCCTCAGAGAGGGAGAAGGACAGCAACATTCCTTGAGAACTGCTTTGAAATGTGGTGCAGTCATAGTTGAGGGAATATGGCCTTGAGTCCTTATTAAACTGAGTGACCTTGGGCAAGTCATTTCACCTGACCAAGCCTCAGTTTCCCCATTTGTAAATTTGTGACTCCCCAAAATACCGACCTCACGTGAGGAAAACACTCTGACACTCTTAAAGAATGGTAGAAATGTTAGTTGTTTTTTGGTCCATACCCATGATTTCATCTGTACAGGGAACTCCAGTATGGAAACTCCTTTCACTGATAACATAGGCAGAACTTGGAGTCATAGGGAGATTTCTGGGACATTGATCTGTCACACAGGTAGTATGAGGCAAGATTTGAACCCTGGGTTTTCCTGACTTACTAACCCCAATAACCCAATATCTCTGAGGGGGTTAGACTGGATGACCTGTGTGTTATTGATATGAATTATTACTCCCCCTCTCCCTCTTCCCCTTCCTACTTCTCCTTGGTGACCAACACGGGTCCTGTGGACCAAAGGGACCTGGGGAAGCTAGGACGAGCAACCAGGGCCCTATCGTTCTCTGCTCTGAAGTCCTTAATCTTAGACTTGCTTTTTCTGAGTCACGCACTGAGGAGGAAACCCCAATAAACCTGTTTGTGCTACAAGGATTCTTAGAAAACCGAAATCAGAAAATGACAACATTAGCCCAACCCAACTGAGAGGAAGTCAAGTCCTCGGGCAACGAAAAGGCTGGAAGCATGGAAAGCCTTGGCATAATTAGCAAAGTCTGCTAGCAAATTAGCAAAGTCTGTCTGCTTCCCACTCTGCCGAGCTCCCTCTGCCCCGTGTTTATACAAGCAGAGTGTTGGGATCAGGGAACAGGGAGGAGGAGAGAGAAACAGACTCCATTTCCATCAGGCCCCAGTCTCTTCCCAAAATCAGGCCACACTCAGATATCACAACCAGGGAGTACCTTGGGCTTGACAAAACAATACAAGAGGAATTTTTCGGGTGATTTTCTTTACCGGCTGATTTCTGAAGGGACGGAGTGAAGAGAAGTGTCTGACCGCTAGGTTTTAAAAGCTGTCATCTTTTACCTTTGTTACCTTGTTTCTGAACGGGTCCCCCCTCTATCCAACTAACTGCTTCTTAAAATGAAATAAAAGGTAAAAGGGAGGAAAAAAACGGATTTTAAGAAAATTAACCAACAAATCATTTGAGTCTGATAGGATAGGCCGTGTTCCCCCCTCCAAATCCCTCATGTTTCCAATGAAAGGAGGAAGGCCTATTTTCTGGTCTGTTCCTCAGAGACAAGCTTTAACCCTGAGGCTTTTAAAAACAGAACACAGTTGGTGGGCTTTATAAACCCTCTCCCTCACGGGGCAACACACCTAACACTGCGTTGGGAGCCAACGACTGCAGTGAGCATCGAGTGACAGAGCTTTCTTGGCCCACATTAAAATTAACATTATTTACTTGTTTGTTTATTCATTCATTCCCTCATTCATTCATTCATTTGTTTGTTTATTCATTCATTCATTCATTTGTTTATTCATTCATTCACTCATTCATTCATTCATTTGTTTATTCATTCATTCACTCATTCATTTGTTTATTCATTCATTCACTCATTCATTCATTCATTTGTTTATTCATTCATTCACTCATTCATTCATTTATTCTTTCACTCATTCATTCATTTGTTTATTTTTTCATTCATTCATCCATTTGTTTGTTTATTTATTTATTCATTCACTCACTCACTCATTCATTCATTCATTCGTTTGTTTGTTTATTCATTCATTCACTCATTCATTTGTTTATGTATTTATTCATTCAGTCACTCATTCATTCATTCATTTGTTTGTTTATTCATTCATTCATTCGTTCATTCATTCGTTTGTTTGTTTGTTTATTAATGTATCAGTTCCTTCCCTTGACTGCAAAGCCAGTAGTGCTAACATGAAGTAGAATACAAATATATTGGATTTGGAAACCGAGCAGGGTGGTGTAATAAAAAGCACACTGGATTTGGAGTTCAAAGACCTGTGTTCAAATCTTGACTCTGAGACTGACTGCCATGTAGTCTGAGGTAACTTAATTCTCCTATCTGGGTCTTGCTTTCCTCATCTGTAAAATTAGGGAAATGGACTATGTTGCCCTGAAGGTAGCTTCTGGCTCCTATGACCTGGTTTTGAATCATTGTTCTCTGTTATTTAGAATGTGTATTTGTTGCTGTTCAAATGTGTGACTCTTTATGACCCCATTTGGGGTTTTCTCAGCAAAGATACTGGAGTGGTTTGCTGTTTCCTTCTCCAGCTCATTTGACAGATAAGGGAACTGAGGCAAACAGGGGTAAGTGACTAGCCTAGGGTCACACAGCTATAAGTGTCTGAGGCCGATTTTAACCTCTGAACTTCCTAACTCCAGGTCTGGTGCTCTATGCACTATGGTGCCACCTAGCTTCCCCATATAGAACCAATATGACCCTGGGTAAATCACTGCCTTAGTTTGGAGGGAATAATCTCTTATCATCCCTTTCAGCTATAAATCCTGTGACCTCATATCTTCAGACAGAAACCCAAGTGGATTTAGATGGAGAGACCTTTAATTTCTAACTTTGAAAAGAGTTAAGAGGCCTGGTGGGTGGTTTGGGGAGAAGCCCAAGATGCCAATCTGCTCAGTTGGGCTCTAAAACTTCCTTCTCCCCTTAACATCAAGAAGGAAGATGATCTGGCAATTATCCAGCAAATATTGACGACTAAGCTCCTACTATGTGCCTGTGGTAGACCTTAAACACAAAGACAAAATGGAAACTGGTCCTGCCCTTAAGAAGCTAACATTCTATCTACCACAGCTACTCATACCTGCTATGAATGTACACCTGTAATTAAACTACAGACTTTGGAAAGCTTTAAGGCTGCTCCTCTTCCTCCTCCTCCCCTTCCTCCTTCCCCTCTTCCTTTTCCTCCCCCTCTTCTGCTTTTTCTTCTCCTCTTCATTTACTCTGTTCCTTTTCAAATTGTCCTAAAGGACGCATCTTCCTCTCTCCTTTTAAACTGTCACACCACACCTCGGATGCTACTGCTTCCCCTAGCTCCCCAGTAACTATAATCTGGCTGAGGGCAATGCCTCTCCTTTGTCATACCCGTCGCTATTATCCTCAGGGTCTAACATAGTGCCTTGCACACACTTACTATTTGATAAATGTTTGCCAAATTGAACTGCATTCAAGTTAATGTGTCTGAAGCCAAAAATTACTTCCTTGTTTGCAAGAAAGAATTAAAAAAAAATTTTTTTTTACTTTAAAAATCCTTCCTGGACGTCAAATCACTCCTTGCAAAGCATAGCTTGGGGTGAATTAAGTGTAAATGAATCGGAAATGAATGAACTCATTTTCCTTTCAAATGCCTATGGGGGTTGCCAGGGGAGAGGAAAAGCGCTCAGGGAACGTCCTGTCTTGGATTTTGTTGAACCCAAAGTTCTGGAAAAATAGTGGAAGCACATGCTGAAATGTCTTTCCCTCCCCTCGATCTCCCCAGGCGTCCCCCCCACCCGCCACAACCACAAGTTGATTCACCCACCCTATAGGGGTGCTGGTAAGAAAGCAAAGTTTGGGAGCGTCCCAGAGATGGCCTCTAGAGCGCAGGGAGCCGAGTTCTGGCCAGAGTGGAGGCTGAGGGGTGGGGTGGATTTATGTCCCTTTGTTTGAAGAGGGCCAGGAAGGGGCGCCCCTCTGTTTGTTTGTCCAATGCTTTCACTATGGAGTGGTCAAATACCAGATTAACTGGGCAGCCCTAAATCCACAGAGAGATGGATGGTCCCGGGGCGGGGTGAGGGATCATTTGTTTTGTTGTAGAAATTAGAACCCACGTGTTAAACGCACCAAAATATATAGTCCTTAAGAATGAAAACATTGAAGATAAATGTGTTAAGGGAAAAGGGGTGGGGGGGGACTTTAATAAAATACTGTGAAATCCAAGAAAGGTTTAGCTTGTATTCCTCCCCCCCCCCCCCCGCCCCGCCGGTATTCCCACCCACCCCCTTAAATCCCTAAACACACCAGGGAGGACATTGACCTCCCCATGGACACCAAATCTTCTTGAGTAAATATTTCTGTCGTGTAAAGATACAAGATTATTTTTTATGACCGGTAACAAAATTAGCTTCTTGTTTCCAATGTCTCACCTTCTGATCCTTGGGTAAAACACAAGGCTTAAATCATTTCTGGATGTACTAGGGAACAAAAGCTGTCTACTTTCACAAATCCAAAGTGTCTGACAGAAGCAGAGGGAGACATTTTCTTTTGCTTGCCCGGTTTTTTTGTTTTGTTTTGTTTTGTTGGCTCAGCTGGTGTGATTGGCCCTCATAAATAGAACTGGATGGTTTAATGATCAGAGTGTGTCTCTAGCGTGGCATTGCCTGAAGGCAGAGGGAAAGGGGGAGAGAGAGAGAGAGAGAGAGAGAGAGAGAGAGAGAGAGAGAGAGAGAGAGAGAGAGAGAGAGAAAGAGAGAGAGAGAGAGAAAAGGAGGGAGGAAGGGGAAAGAGAGGAGAAGAAGAAGGAGGAGGAGGAGGAGAAGAGAAGGAAGGAAGGAAGGAAGGAAGAGAAAAGATGGAAAGATGGAAGGGAGATGGAAGGAGAGTGTAGAGAGGAAAAGAGAAGAGGAGGAGAGAGGGAGGGAGGGAGAACCACTTTAGCTGGTAAATGGCATGCATTGTGGAAATGTGCACAAATAGCTCTAATAACCAAGGAATTGAGGTTGGTGATTTAGAAAAACACAATTACACACACACGCACAAAAGTCTATCACATGTAGAAAAAATAAATTTGAGGCAAGGGAGAATTAAAAACTTCTCCTTCCCCCTTTTCAGTTGAAGATTGAAAACAACAGCTCCAGATTTTGAAAATCTAAACATTCATAAATGTTGGGCTTAGAAAAAAAAAGCCAGATTATGCTCAAGAGGTTAGTAAATACTATTGCTGAGTCCCAGCTATTAGTGGTATCATTCATTGCTTCCTGAGAGTTGACCTGAACAGCTCAGGTGGAAAGGGCACATTTTAAAGATTGTCTTTTTTTAACAGTTATAATGGAAAGAGCTCTGCGAGGAGGACCTGGGTTTGCCACTGCTTGGCTATGTGGTTTTGAAGACATCCTTGCCCCTCCATGAGCCTCTGTTTCCTTATTTGCAAAATAAAGACAGTGTTGAGAGAAGCAGAGCTTTCAGCTCTCAGAATGGTACCATGGAGAAAGTGTTAGATCTTGAATAAGAGGATCTGGGTTTTCTAATCTTTTAAATAAGGACCAGAAGAATTCTAAGGTCCCATATAGTTTTAACATCCTACTATGGTATTTCTACTTGCAAACAACAATTGTAAGTCAAATGCCATACAGATAAATTGGAAGGATCATGCAGGCAGAAAGACGGACATACTTTCTTCCTATCTCTGGGGACGTGTCAGCACCCTTCCAAAGATAGGGTTATAAATAAGGTGCCATGCTTGTTACCACTCAGTGGTGCGAAGGGGAAGCCACTAAATATGGTAGGAAGGAGTGCTGAGGGAGATGAATGATCCCTTTCTTCACTTAAATATGGCAACCTGGATGTTCTGCTTTGACTAGATACTCTGGTTCTAGTTTTCATACTGAATTCTTATGCAGCTGACAATCTTCCGTGTCATGTAAATTAAGCCAAATAGTTTAATGATGGTTTTCCATCAAGGAGCACAAGACTAACAGTCAAAATATCGGTGATAATTTTTTACATGTGTCCTTTATTATTTGGGAATTGTATTTTCATCCAAAGAGTTTGTGGGCAGGTTTTTCCACTGTCATCGTCAATGTAATTGTGGTTGTTGTCTTAGCAAATCGTTGGGCAATAGCAAATATGAACCATACAAAGAGGCATGAGGAGACTTATTTGAAATGATTCAGAGCAAAGAAAGCAGATGCAGACTATATGAGAATAATGGCAACAACAAGATATGAGCATATATATATATGTATATATACATATATATATAGGTAGATATATATGTATATATATATATATAGGAGGCAAAGGGATGGGAAGAGGTTACAAGAACAAGTAACACGTTGTCTTGGCATTTTACGAAAGCCTCTTTACACATTAATTTTGTTAATTACAAGTAGTGTGTACCTATGGTTTCTAACAGGAGTTCTTAACCTATTTTGTATTCTGAACCCCTTTGGCAGTCTGGTGAAGCCTGTGGACCCCTTCTCAAAAACATGGTTTTAAATATTTTATAAAATTTAAATAAATTTAAATAATAATAATAATTAATTTAAATAAAACACATAGTATTATCAAGGAAACATTCTATTGAAATTTGATTATCAAAATATATTTTAAAGTAAGTTCATTAATCCCAGCTTAATAACTCTTTAGCCTGTGGTCTAATTTTATTTTTTTAATTTTGTTTGCATTTTTTTTTGTTTGTAATAATTTTTTAATCTCAGAAATTATTATCCCTATTTTAAGGAAGAGAAAAATGACACAGAGAGAAGCGAGGATACATCTCCCAAATTATAACCCAAGACAAGAGCTTGCCTAGAAATCACTCGGCTCTGAGTTCTCTGTCCACATTCCAGTCACTAGACCAGCTTCTTTCTCTGCACCACCACCCCCCCTTTTTGTGTGGCTTTTTTCCTATAATGTTGTATGGCTTTAGCCCAAGGTCATTGAAACCGATTAAGACACTTAAGCTGATACCCCTCTCTTAACCTATTGCAAATCAGATTTCATAATAATCAGATTTCCAATCTGCCATAGCTGGGTAAAAAAGAAAAATCCCTTTACTGTGAGATTTTGGTTTCAGTGCTTAATTAGGTTGGTTCCACCATTATTGGGTTTTAAAAGTAAAACATGATTTCATAACGAAGAGTGAAACCACAGACGAGATGGTGTTGTAATTGGAATCACTCAGATAAGCAAGAAAGCAATACCAGATGCTTAAGAAAAATCTCGTCTTAAATCAAATGGAACAGACATTCTGATGTCTGAGTTGTCCCAAACATTCCATATTTAAAATGATTGGTGTAAGGAAGTTTGAACCCTGTCTATTTAAAGAGAACATTAAAAATGGGAACTTGGAGATAAAGCAAACTAATCAGAATAGTTTCTAGAACCAAACCACAGGGTTTCTGCCCCCTTCTTAAATTTTAATAACCCTCTGGATCTCTTCTGGTTTTCCTCTTTTCACATCTTTCTACCTACTTCATGGCTTCCTTGTTTCACCTGAGCTCAGCCCCACATTCTTACTACCACTTCCACCATTACTATAGCTCAGCTACTGTGACATCACAAGCTCTCTATCATTCATGAACAGACTGATCAAAATCCCCATATTACAGATATTTGTTGCTCAGTTATATCTGACTCTTCGTGACCCCATTTGGGGTTTGGAGTAGTTTGCCATTTCCTTATCTATCTCATTTTACAGATGAAGAAACTTAGGTAAACAGGGCTAAGTGACTTGCCCAGGGTCACACAGTTATAAGTGTCAGGCTGGATTTGAACTCAAGTCTTCCTGACTTCCAGATCTGTATTCTATCCACTATGGCACCTAGCTGCCATCTGCAAATACAGACCTCAAAATACTCTGGAGAATTCAACAAGTAAATGGTACTGGAGCTGGACCATTCTCACATCCAGGATTGTTACACACTTAGACATAATATCAACCCAAAAAAACTTGAGAATATTATTAAGGTATGCAGCCATACTAAATACTTATCATCTCCATGCTACATGAAACAAAAAGCTCTCAAAACATAGAGACCTAGAAAAGGAGATCAAAATCACATGAAAACAGAATCATCCCTCTTGTCTTGTCTACTAGAGTTGGAAAGAGCATGATTTTGGTGAACTTTTTTGTTCAACCATAAAAAATTATTTTTCCATCTGTGCAATAGTTCACAGAGAATTAAACATGAAGGAATAATAGCAAGAGAGTGCTTTCTGCCAGGTCAGTTTCTATCTGAACCTCATTAAACAACAGAAGAGAGATGAGATAATACTGGTAATTCACTTTTCTATAACACTCTCTGGATTACAAAGTACTTTCCTCACAGCCTTGTGAGTTGGATAATGAAAGTATTGTCACCCCAATTTTATATGTGAGACATCTGAGATTGAGATACAGGGCACAATTTAGGATTGTAGATTAAGAATGGGAAATTATTTTAAATGAGACCTAGTACAACCTACTCTCTTTATCGATGAGAAAACCAAAGCCCAGAGGGTTAAGGGACCTATTCAAAGGCTAACACATAGTAAATAATAGAACTTGGGTCTGAATCCAAGTAGGTGCTCAAACTTCAAATCCAGAACTCATTCCTCTATATCATAGCCATGCAAATAAGGGAAGGAGAAGAATTGTCTTTGTAGTATATTGATGCCAGATGAAATTTTCACCCTCAAATGCTGGCATGAAATGATGCTCTGGTGTGCTTCCCAGCCTGGATTTCAGATGGAGCAGCCTCTCTCTCGAGTCCTGGATTCCTGTCTGTCTGGAATTTCCGAAACTTGGGAGGCTCACCCATCACAAATATACACACCTTAAGTGCACATTTTACTTTGAAAGGAAAGAGCAAAATTTGACATCAGACTGTAATTATGGCTGAAATGTGGCAGCTTATAAGTGAATACAATTTGTAAGCAAATGCTAGTCAAAGCAATAGGGAAGGAAAAGGGGCAGTTTGGGTGGAAAGACTGACATTTGGCTGACATACATAAATATTCACTTAAAAAATACTTACCATGTCAGCCAATCCCCTCCACCACCCGTCCTCCTTTTTTCCTACATCTGAAGACAGAACTTAATAGTCAAAATGTAAAACTTTAAGAAGGATTTTGGTGCCAGCTTTGAAAAATTGGGCATTTTTCAAGCTTTGTAAACCACGCCACATTGCAATAAATTGAAGATGTTTGCCAAATTTTCATGTTTTTTTTTTCCTTTGAATGATATCCTTGTAACATAGTATCCTTGTTATCAAGAAACATCTGAATGAAAAAAGGTGGTAGGCTGGGCCCATAGAAGAACAAGAAATAAATAGCAGATAGCCTGTGACCACCATTGCCTTCTGAGCAATATCAAAAGAAGGTGAGAAAGGTCCCCAGAATCTTGAGAACGCCTTGTGTGAAGAGGCCACAGACCAGAGAAGGACAGGATGAGCAGACAATGGGTCATAATCTGCTTCATTGATGGGAATAGCTGTATGAGGAGACCACAGATTAATCAGGATGTTTGAGTTTTTATCAGAAGTTCTATTGTTTATGCCAGTGGACAAAAGACTGGAAAAGCTTTGTACATGGGCCCTGTAACCATTAAGTCAGCCATCCAAGAGCCATCATAACCAAGATTGAAAGCCTTCTCTTAATAGGAGGTGATATATTTTTCCACTATGATGATTTATAAATATTCAGAATAAGGTTATGGAGGAAGCTAGGTGATGCAGTGGACAGAGCACTAGGCTTGGAATCAGGAAGATCTGAGTTCAAATCCAGCTTCAGACACTTACTAGTTTTATGACCTGAGGCCAGTCACTAAACCCCATTTGCCTCAGTTCCTCACCTGTTAAATGGGGACAACCTGGAGAAGGAAATGGCAGATCACTCTAGTATCTTTGCTAAGAAAACCCCAAGGGGTCACATAAAGTCAGTCACAATTGAACAACAGCAACAAGGTTATGAGATGGACAGGTATCATGGGGGGGAGGATCACTGACTATGGAGGCAGAGGACCTGAGTTCAGTCCTGATTCTACCATTTATTGTCCATATCAGTAGAGAGAAGACCGTACAAATGGCATCAAAAATTCTTAAGGTTTTCTCCTAATAATTCTCTTAGGGAGTTAGGGCAGGTTCACAAATGGTGAAACTGAGACCCAAAGAACTAGAGTGACTTCCAAGTGCCCTAGGAGGAGGGTAGCAGAAACCAGACCTCAGCCTGGGTCTCCTGACTTCAAGGCCATCTCTCTTGGCAGTAAAACATATTGTATCCATTAGGATCCTCTGATATATAAGGCTAAGTTTAAGCTCTGTGCCAAGAACTTTAAAAAGTGACAACGAGGGGCCCTCTCAAGTGATTATATCTGAAAAACTCCAGAATTAACAGGAATTTACACGGGAGGCCATAAAGCTGATAAAGTGCAGATTTGGGTAGAGATTGGAAACAAGAGGAGGGGATTTATCGCAGTAAAACTTTTTGATTGTCATTAACTGCAACCTTTGCAGACCTCCATTCCCCTAGCTGTAGACCTCAATTTGGACATCAGATAGTTGAAGTCCATGGGGAGGCTTATGAGAGACTGAAGATGGAAGCCAAAGGTTGAATTGAAAATATGGAAGGGAACTGATGACTCGGTTGCTCTGGCGTTACAAGAGTCATCTGAGAGCTGTGGCCACGGAGCAACTTCACTCCTCATGACAGAGAAGCAGTGCCCAAGAAAATGATGGGAGAGAAAAGGATACAGGCCACTGTTGTCCAGAGTATCCATTAGCCTTTTAGAGGCCTCAAGTGCACTGGTGCGCTACCAAGAACAGTCTGAATGAGACACACAGCAAGGATATTCTGGCTTGGTTGAATGACTGGCACAATGCCTTGGGAGTACAGCCTTTATATGCCTTCAAGCTGTTTTAAACTAATCAGCATTATCATCTTTATAAAGGAGAATCTGTCTTCTCTCTGAGCTTTTCCATCTTAAGCTCTGAAACTTTAATAATCTGTGATTTTAAAAGGAGCAGACCCTCCTCAATTTTGAGGCTAATCCTTGGCTTATAGCCACTCAACCCATTTTGGGATCCATATTCAAATTTTATTATCAGTCAGTTAACTAATAAATATGTATGAAGCGCTTATTATGTGCCAAGCACCATAGTTGATAGACAGGAGACAGAGATAAAAATTGAAACAGTTCTTGTCCTCCAGGAGCTTACATTCTAAGGGGGTAAGAAATCAACATGATAGGCATATTAAAGATACCATGCAACACAGACAAAGGGTAGCTCAGAGTAGAAGGCACCAGCAACTGAAGGCAGTGGGACAAGTCTCCTCTAGAAGGTGATGCTTGAGCTGAGTTCTGAAGTAAATCAGGGAACCTAAGAGGCAGAGATGAGGAGGGAGAGGAGTTCAGGGATGGGGGAGAGCCAGGGCAAAGACATGGAGTTGGGAGATGGAACCTTACATGTGAGAACCTATGAAGAGGTAATTCTACATGGATTGTATAGGACATGAGGAGGGGTGATTCTTAAGGAAATGGAAAAGTAGGCTGGGGCCCAATTGTAAAGAGCTTTAAATGCTAAACAGAGATGTCTCTATTTAATGCTATAGGAGAACCTAGAATCATTTTCCCTACCACAAAGAGGTATCTGAGGAGGATGCCAGTCAGGCGAGTCAATAAGCATTTATTAATCACCTGCTAAATGCCAGACACTGTTCTAAGCACTAGGGGAAAAAAAAAGGCCCTGCCAGTCCTAAACAAATATGTAAATATAAGATAATGAAGCTGCACAAGGACCTCAGAATGGTCAACCTGATAGCCCCGGGGCGGATAAATTTCAATGAGCTCTAATTTCCCATGTGTGTATTATAAAGGCAAGTGAAAAAGGTCCTTAAATTCTATTTTTGTCCCCCGGACTTTACAATTTAGTTTTGTTAAAAAGGCAGATGAAGAAAGGAGAAGAAGAGAACATTAAAGCACACTTTTTTGTTCCTTTGGAACAAAATATATCAACCAAGCCATGATTCCTAGAGTTCCTTAAGGTTTTGACCAAGAGCTTTCCTGACAATACGTCTGCATAAGTATTATGATGGCTGCTTTACAGAGGAGGAAACTGAGATTCAGAGTGATCAAAAACAACTTGGTTATCCAGCTACTAATGGTCAGAACTGGGTTTTGAACCCTGTTAATACTGATCCCCAGTACAATGCTCTTCTCATGTATCAGGCAGCGCTCTGGTCAATGCAAGAAAGGTTTACATTTAATTTAAAAAGGGAAAATTGCCTCACTCTTATGTATTTCTTCGTATATCTTATTCCTCTAATGGATAAGGAAAAGCTTCTGCTCTGTATTAAAATCTTTCAAAAGTTATAATGAGGGACTTTCTCAAAGGATTATGCCTGAAAAAAGAATCCAGACTTATTTCTGGACACCACTCCCTTCTCCTCACTGCTCTCCTTCCCCTTCCCCACTCTTTGCCAATAATTTGTTACATTTTCTTTTTCATTTTTTTCTTTATTGTTTTGTCTTACTTTATTTCATTTTTGTAGAAACACAATATAAAACCTCTATTGGCCCCAGTTAAGAAAAATCATATACGGTCTTAGATAACATGGTTGGGAGTACCTTGTCTGATCATCCTGGGATCAAGGAATCTAGGTTTAAAGTTTATAGAAACTGAGGAGCCAGGTATGGTGATGGTCCCCAGAAGTTCCTGCTCTTGGGGAGGGAGAGGCTGGTGGATGTCTGGAGATCTGGAGTTCTGGACTGCAGTAGGGTTAAAACTAACCCAGAAAACACACCAAGTCTAGAACCACAGTGGGGAGTGCCTTACCAGGTTCTCTGGACAGAAAAACAGAATAGATTAAAGCTTTCATTTTGATCAATATTGGGATCAGGTCCATTAGTGGCCGCTGTCCTTCCTGTCTGGTTAAGATAGGGAAATCCAGTTTCAAAAGAGAAAGAAACTGAGACCCAGAAAGGTTAGGTGATTCACATTATAAGACTGTGGTGTGATAGAGGGGCAAGTATGAGTTTGATTCTATTTCCCATGTTGCCTAAGACTGGGTGATAGAACCCAATCCCTTGGACTCATTCTTATTCTAATAGCATTGGGGCAACAGTGGATAAAACCCTGCATCTAGAGTCACAAAAACCTGAGTTCAAATCTGACCCGAGGTACTTACTAGCTGGGTAACCCTGGGCGTGTCACTTAACCTCTGTCTGCTTCAGATTTTATATGTGTAAAATAGAAATAATAATAGCTCCTACCACCCAGGCTTGTTGCAAGGATCAAACGAGATGATAATTGTAAAGTACTTAGCACCTGATACATAGAGTATACGCCATAAACATGTTAGCTATTATTGTTAGTATTATTTAAACATTAGGTGGTAGTAGTAGTAGAAGTAGAAGAAGAAGAAGAAGAAGAAGAAGAAGAAGAAGAAGAAGAAGAAGAAGTTCCAGTAGTAGTAAAAAGCAGTGATAGTAGCAGAAGTAGTGGTAGTAGTAGTGGTAGCGGTGGTGATAGTAGAAATAGTAGTAGTTGTAGTAATAGTAGTAATAATAGTAGTCATAGTAGTTGTACTAGTAGTGGTTGTGGTGGTAGTAGTGGTGGTGGTGGTGGTGGTAGTAGTAGTAGTAGTAGTAGTAGTAGTAGAAGTAGTAGCAGCAGCAGTTGTAGAAAT
>CM053581.1:46025528-46046119 GCA_028627135.1 Pseudochirops cupreus
GAAAGGAAAGGAAAGGAAAAGAAAGGAAAGGAAAGGAAAGGAAAGGAAAGGAAAGGAAAGGAAAGGAAAGGAAAGGAAAGGAAAAAGAAAGAAAGAAAGAAAGAAAGGAAGGAAGGAAGGAAGGAAGGAAGGAAGGAAGGAAGGAAGGAAGGAAGTTGAGATGAAATGACTGGCCTAAGGTCATACAGGTAGTAAGATAGAGAAATGGAATGTAAACTCAGATCCCATGACTCCATTTCACAGATAAGAAAATGAAGTCTCAAAGACTGACCTCCAACACAACATATCTTGGCTCAAATCCCAGAGTAGCTTCAACTAAGCCAACCAGAGCTTGGGTCCTTTGACGTCAACATTTTTTCCAAAGGAGAAACATGAGGTGAAAATTCAGCAGTGACTGTGTGAATCCAGGCATCCTGATCCTCAGGATTCTCCATCAGCCTTTAGGACACACCCAGTCTGGTCACTGCCTAACTTCATGGGAGCTTAGGATTTAGAATAAATGCTTGTTGCATTGAATTGAATTAAAACTAGAAGATAAAGGCAGCTAGGTGGCACAGTGATTAGAGCATTGGCCCTGGAATCAGAAGGACCTGAGTTCAAATCTGGCTCAGACACTTGACATTTACTAGCTGTGTGACCTTAGGCAAGTCACTTAACCCCAACTGACCTGCCTTTCCCCCTCAAAAAAAAAAAAAACCAACTAAAAAATACCAGAGACTACAAGGCACAGATTTAGAATTGGAAGGGACCTTAGAAGAACAGTTCAACCATCTCATTTTATAGGTGGGAAAATGGAGGCTCAGAGAGAAGGGAATGGCTTGCCAAATAATACACAGAAGGAAAGAAAGGAAGGATGGAAGGAAGGAAGGAAGGAAGGAAAGAAGGAAGGAAGAAAGTTCATTGAGATGAAATGACAAGGAAATGAGTCCACCACCTCTGATCACAAATCCAGCACACTCTACTTCGTGCCACATCAGATCTGTTGAGCCTACCTTCTATCATTATTGTTAAGTCATTTTTCACTTATGGGGTTTTCTTGGCAGAGATACTGAAGTGCTTTGCCATTTCCTTCTCCAGCTCATTTTACAGATGAGGAAACTGAGGCAATCAGGATAAAGTGACTTGCCCAGGGTCACACAGCTAGTAAGTGTCTGAGAGCAGGTTTGAACCCAGATTCTCTTGACTCCAGTGCTGGTGCGTGAACCACTGCACCATCCAGCTACCCCTGTCCGAGGCGAGACAGCTACTAAGTGGCAGTATCTGAACCTTTGGGCTCCAAATTCAGAGTTATTTTTGCCACATCAAGTGATTTTTAGTCTGGGATGATGTATTTTCAGCTGGTGGTGAGGTCTACAAAGCGTAAAGTATAACCATGAGTAGGTCACGGTCCAGTGAATTCAGTTCATCTGAGCAGCAGAAAGGAATCTTTCCTCTCTAACACCTCCAATTAAGGTTAATAATGATGATAATAACAATTAGTAATAATAATACTACCTGCCTACTGACCTCACATGGCTGTGTGAGGAGAAAATGAGCACGCTCAGGCAACGTTCTTTGCAAAACTATGAATGTCACCTGATAATAGTCATTAATAATGGTAAAGCCGGAAAGGACCTGAAAAATCCCAAACCTCTCATGTCAAGACCATTTTTGTAAAGGTTATTAAAGGTCTATTCCGGGTTCAAGCGGAAAAAAGAGGCTTTATTTGGCAAGGAAATGCCTCATAGGAAGGCTCATCCCCAGCAAGGCCCATGTAGGAAAGTTGTGACTCAGTGCATTTTACATTTGGCATTTAGCAGCTTTGAAAAATGACTACGGTTTCCTTTGGCAGCTGAGGCAGGAGCCTGAAGGAGTGACCTTTAAGGAGACGCTGTTTACTCCAGCCCCAGACAGAGAAGCTTTGCGTGATCTACACAAATCTCTGCTCTCTGCCTTGGCTCTGACCCCTCTCCTTGCAGGCCAAGCTTGCCACAGTTTGTGAAACAATGGAGGACCAGTCAGAGCCAGGGCCTCGGTGCTCCTAGGGGGACACTTCTCCCAGAGGACAGTGGCCAGGGGGCCTCTCTCAGTCCTGCGGAAGGGTAGTTGATCTCTGCGCAAGGTTTAACGCATAAAAGCAACTCACATTTTGGCCATTATAGCAATAATTCATACTGTTATTAACCATTATAAGTAGCATAAGAGAGGTTTCCTCTGCTTCAGGCATGTCATTGCTGACTAGGATACTTTACTGTACTGCTTTATTGAAATGCATATTATTACAAGGTGCTTTATCATTTATTCATTTATAATAGCAATAATAAATTATTGTTTCCTTGGGCACGGGTAATTTCATAAGAGCCCTGAAGGCAGGACTGATGTCTTTTCACTTTTATAGCCCCAATACCCAGTAGGCTACCTTGGTTGTTTTGTGTTGTTCAATAGTGTTCAAATCTTCATGATCCCATTTGGGGTTTTCTCAGCAAAGATGATGGAGTGGTTTGTCATTTCCTTCTCCAGGTCATTTTACAAATGAGGAAACTGAGGCAAACAGAGTGAAGTGACTTGACCAGGGTCACACAGCATAAGCATCTGATGTCAAATTTGAACTCAGGTCTTCCTGACTCCAGGCCCAGCACTCTATGCATTATGGCTCCACCTAGCCGCCCCCATTATCATTAATAAAAATGGTAATAAGAAATTATTGCTTACTTGTGTATGAGTGGTTTCATAAGTTCCTTGAAGGCAGGGTCAGTCTCTTCATTTTCATCTTTGTAAGCCCAGTAGAGTACCCAGATGGGGCTTAATAAATGCTTACTGGATCAGCTACTGTGTGTTAATAACCAGGCACTGTTTTCTGGAGATTGCTTTACAAACTCGGTTCACTATTTTGCTTTCAGGTCAAAATAAGTGTAAATCCATTTTAACTGCAAGATTATTTTCCTCCTGAAACATAATATAGTGGAAAGAGCACTGGATTTGGAGAGGGGGGTCTGGGTCGTATCTCATTTTTGTTGTTTACTGTCTTTGTGACTTTGAGCATATCACTTCCCACTTTTGGCTAAGGCCGTCTATAAGATACACACACACACATTCACTCATCTATAAGATAGGGACAAGACTAATCTGGACCGTGGCCTGCTCACACTTTGTCAATCTTGAAGCATTATAAAAATGTGAGTTGTTATGTCTATCTCAGCCCAAGGTCCTACAACTAGGAAGTAACAGCCATTTTCAAAGTCAGGGTCTTTGACTCCAGTTCTAGAATGTTCTATTTTTCCAGGCTGCCAAATGTTTTCTAAGGTCCCTTCCTGCTCTCAGAGTCTATGCAACTAAATTCTGCATCCCAACCCCAACCCCTGGCCCCCTACTAAGACAGTCAATACGATATTTGCTATTTTGAAAGGTAGATAAATTATTTCAGGGTATGTGAACTTCCTTTCCCTGATGGGGAAAAAAAGGAAAGAAAGGAATAGTCACACTCGAGTAGTCATTTGTAATTTCCTGAAATTAGCACAAAAATGTCAGACATTTGTTCACCCAAGTACCTGCTTCCTGGTGGGTTCTGAATATTGACTAGCCTGCAAGCAAAATCATGGGACACTTTCAGAATTATCAGCTATTTATGCTTGCTGGGGGAAAGGGTTGAAGCAGAAAGTAGGAAATTAGAGACATCCTGGTACAAATTTTGGATGCACTAGAGGGAAAAACATTATTTAAAAAAGGAAATTTTAAAAATTATTTTCAAGTTGTACTTATACAAGTTTTGTGGAAAGGCAATGCTTTGGCTTTCACTCATCATCATTCGTTATTATTATCTAATTTAAACAAAATGAAATGGGAGTTGGTAATAATAGTACATTTGTGTTGCATAACTCTTTATGTTTTAAAAAGCACCTTTTTCTATCCAGTTCTTTTAAGGATTAGAGCAATGATAGATATCCCCAGGGGTGTGCTAGAAAATATTTAACAATCAGGTCTTTGAAGAAAAAGACTGCTTGAAAGATATACTTTTAAGTTTAATCTGCATTTTTAGCATTTCTTCCATTACTTTCTTAAGTCTAGACAATCAAAAAACAGTAAATCAAGCTTTAATTTGTAGTTTTTTGCTGATTTCCAAGATCTATGTGGTCACACTGAAAATTTTACAACTGCTTCTTGCAGTAAGAGCTGGTTCCCTGGATTTATCCCTAATTTTTATAGATGAGGAAATTGATGTTTCTAGAGTTTCCTCCCCCTTCTCCCCTACAGTGATTTTGTATATATTATTTCATATATATCGTTTCCCACTAGTAGAATGTAAACTCCTTGAAAGCAGGAACAACTTATGTCTTTGTGTGTCTGCCACCTAGCTGAAAGCCTAGTAGGTGTTAAACAAATGCTTATTGAATTTAAGTGAAACAAAGTGAAAGTCCTAGTAAGTCACCAAGTGGCAGAGCCAGGTCTTGAACCCAGGTTTCAAATCCAAATCTAGGGCTCCTTCTATGATACCATAACTGCTTCCACTCAGTTGAAGGAATTTATATACTTTCCACTTTCAGGCAATCCCCACGAAAGTATATTCCATGGGAGAACTGATCTCACAAAACCATTGCACCCACCACCACTGCCCATCTCATTCCCATTTGCCAGTGTGACATGACATAAGAAAGAGGAAGGGAAGGTAAAGAGTCAGTCTAATCTTGGTTCATCCAGCTGTTCATATAGGGACAAGAAGCAAGTGCATTTAAGTCAAACTGGGTAACCAACAAGGAAAAGCTTTTCTCCAACCTAGTAGGTTACAGCTAACATAAACTTTGGAAAACAGTGCAGAAGTCAAAGGTATCTCTTTAAACTAAACATCTGAAGTAGGCATACATTTCAAGGGTGATAAGACTGCTATGGTCCATCCATTAAATAGATACCAATTGGTCATCTTAAATGGGAAAAGGGTTCTCTCTAGTCTTAAGAGTTCTGCAAAAGGTAAAGAGCTTTTCATTATATGATAGAATGTCTTAGAACAGTGCTTCTCAACCTGTGGGTTATGACCCCTTTGGGCGTTGAACAACCCTTTCACAGGGGTCACAGGCATCACCTAAGACCCTCAGAAAACACATATTTCTGATGGTCTTAGGAACCGAGACACCCCTCCTCTATGCATCTCCAGGCAGGTCCGCCCACGTGCAGATATGCCCACATACGAGTATTAAAGGGTCATGGCACTAGGAAGGTTGAGAACCACTGTCTTAGAACCTTAATGGCATCATAGAACCAATGAAAATTAGAGCCAGAAGAGACCTTAGATATAAGACACTGTGTCCCCCACCCCTGTGCCCATCCTCACTCCCACCTCTGGTTCCCATCTCCCACCTCCATTCTCCATTCTTCCACCTCACATACTTAGCCCTGCCACATAGTAACCAGTTCACACTGAGCAGTAAAGTGCTAGACACGAGAAGCCTGAGATCTGGAGAGGGGTCACATAGAGAGGAACACAGTTGGAATTCAAACCAGGTGACAAAGTCAAAAAATTTAGAGCAAGAAATGATTTCTGCAAATATTGAG
This sequence comes from Pseudochirops cupreus, assembly GCA_028627135.1. Classification (NCBI taxonomy): domain Eukaryota; kingdom Metazoa; phylum Chordata; class Mammalia; order Diprotodontia; family Pseudocheiridae; genus Pseudochirops; species Pseudochirops cupreus. The sequence goes on from CM053581.1 coordinate 46,031,052, forward strand.
TCCAATTTGACATCATTTTACTGCTAAGACAACTAAGACGAAGACAGATTGACTTGCTCCTGATTATACAGTTAGCATATCAGAGAGGGAGAATTTAAATTCTTCTGATGACAAAGGAAGAGGAGAAGGTGGAGGAGGAGGAGGAGAAGAAGGAGGAAAAGAGGAAGATGAATAAGAAGAAGAGGAAGAGGAGGAAAAAAGGTAGAAAGAAAGAAGAAAAAGGAGAAAGAAAAAGAAGACTCAAGAAAGAAGATAGAAGGAAGAAGAAAAAGGAGAAGGAAAAAGAGGAAGAAAAAGAAAGAAGAGGAAGGAAGAGGAAGAAGGGGGAGGAGGAGGAGGAAGAAAAAAAAGAAGAAAAAGTAGAAAGAACCAAGGAAGAAGAAGAGGAGGAGGAAGCAGAAGAAGATGATGATTTATTGAAGGTAGGAAGTACTTTGTATTTATTATCTTTATCTATATTTTATTATCTCAATTGATTCAACAAACTCTATGAGGTAGGTGTTATTATTATTCTCTTTTTAAAGATGAAGACTAAGGGACCAGAGAGGTTAAATAACTTGGCAGGGTCACACAGATAAGTGTCTGGGGTAGAATTTGAACTCAGATCTTCATGACTTCAAGTAAAACACTCTAGGCACTGTGCCACTCATCTGTCTTACAGCGTTCTTCATGATGTGTAGTTTTTAAAAAAAAAAACAGTGAGTTACACTTATACATTGTTTCTTATACAATTCATTAATGAAACGAAATCAGAACAATTTCATGAAAGCATGTGCTTCTGAAGTGATGTACCGTTAGGGATTCTCTCCTTGAAAAGAGAAGAATATGGCTCATTTGACTCAGAGGCTAGTTGGTGGGGAAATATTCTCCTGTGCAAGGTTAAAACCATTCTGAGGTCTTCTGGACAGGCTTGGGAAGTAGACGTGTCTCATCCCTGGCATACAGGCACTGTCTGCCTGGTGAAATGTTTTAGGAAGCATGCAGAAAAAGGTGAGAATAAGAAGAAGCTGAACTTTCAACTGAAGACCAGCCTGGTACCAAAGTCTTAACCATCACCCCTGACCCCAACCTGTTATTGAGGGAAAAGTAGTGTGAATGCTTTTGCTGAGTTCATCAAGAAGAGTTGTTTACATGGAGGCATTTCACCAGATAATTTCTTAATTGTTCACTTTATGCAGAAGCAGTTTGATAGAACACAAGACCTGAAATCAGGAAGACCCAAGTTCAAATTTGACCTCAGACACTTTTTAATCGCGTGACCCTAAACAAGTCTCTTAACTTCTTTCTGCCTGAATTTCTCCTTTTATAAACTGGGGATAATAACAGCACCAAAGGTAGTGAAAATGAAATTAGATATCTATAAAGCATTTTGCAAACCTTGAAGGTCTATATAAATACTTACTGTTCTTAACATAACCAGATCAACAAAGATTGATTAATAGGTACCAACAAACCTAGTAACTGTAAGTTACCTAAAAGGAAGAGATTAAGTCTTATGCTTTGTTATACCTCCCACACACCCCCTTCTTTAGAACCTAGTAAAGTGCCTCAAAAACAGTAAGTGCTTAATAACTAATGATAGGTCATATTTATAGAGTGCTTTCAGAGCTAGGTAAGGAGAGGAGGCAAGGTAGTTTTAACTTGTGTTTTATTTAAAATTTTTAGGGAACTCCTGGTGTAGAAGCTTCTTTCACCAATACAAATCAGCAGCAACTCATATGCAATTCTTAGAGAACCGTCTAGGCCTTTAGTAAGTGACTCCACCAAGGTCATATATATCAGAGTTTCCCTTGTTTCCAAACACAGACCTTTGTCCTTCATGTCATGGCCCCTTTCTCTTTTGGTTACAAAATACTGTTTATGGTTATAAAATGTTCTTGTTATAAGACAACGTAATCTCACAACTGTAGCACTGTGAAGCAGGTACGGGGTAAATAGAATTATACCTATTGTACAAATGAAGAAACTGAGATTCAGAGGGGTTAAGTGACCTGCCTGAGGTTATACAGCTTATTAGTGACACAGAGTCAGGAGGGGGAGTCAGTCGTTAGAAGTCTGAATTCAGGACCCACGTCCATTGGGGTGAGAGGACAAGAATAAAGGTTTAAACAATAATTGATGTAACCTTTTCTTTCTCTTCTAGCTTAAAATCTTATAATATCCCACAAGATACATAGATTGCACAGCCATCTTTAGGACTTCATATGTGTGCTCTTGCTGCGGTAGGCTTGGTGAGGGTATAATTACAAGTCTTAGGTCACTCTTCCCAATATGTCATGTAACAACCAATTGCTTTTAGTTCTGATTTCTGCAGCTCTAGTACTGAGAGGAAGCTAGGGGTTATAGTGGCCTTGAAGTCAGGAAGACTTGGGTTTGAGTCCTGCTCCTAGTACAGACTAGTTGCGTGACCTTGAGAGAGTCATTTTATACTTCCCTACATCAGGGCATCCTTGAAGATAATATGTAGCTGATCTGCACCAGTGAAGGGAGTTTCTGTGCCGGAAGTTCCCTATGTTGATGAAATCAGGCGTCTGGAATGAAGAACAAAACAAACAAACAACAAAGTTTAAGCCCTAAATGGACATTTGGTTAAGCAGATGGATCTCTAGAGGCAGGGCCAATAGGCCACCATGCTTAGGCTCTGCTGAACTAACAATACGAACAGATTCCAAAGTAGAGATGTTTAATTGCACTAAATGACAGACAGACAATGGGAAAACCCTCACATACCTCAGCTGATGGAAGGATAATTCCTTAGGCATCCAGGATACAGACCACAGAGCTCCTTACAGATCCCACTGAACTCCTGATGTTTCCTAAGAAATAAACAGGAAGCAGGCTGAGCCTATGAAGCCTTGGCATGTGGGACATACACAACTTGGTTACAACGCATTGTGGAGCCCGGTTCCCTCCTTCGACAGGCCCAACTTCCTGAGAAAGAGAATCAGAGAGAGCCAAAGAATGCTAGTGCTGGGGAAAATCTTAGTGGGTGACTGGGGAGGGACCTTAGAATACAGGCTCTCAGAACCAGGAAAGACCTTTACAACAGAGCATGCCAGAGGCCATAGGGGTCTTAGAACATAGAATGTCAGATCTGGAAGGGACCCTAAGAATAAAATTTCAGATCTGAAAGGGAAAGGGACCCTAGAGCAGAAAATTGTATAACTGGGAAAGATCCTTAGAATAGAGAATGTCAGATACTAAAGGGATTTTAGAACAGAGACTGTCATAACTGGCAAAGATCTTTAGAACAGAGAATGTCAGAGTCGGGAGGAGCCTTAAAACTTAGAATGCCAGGTCTGGAAGGGACCTCAAAACAGGCTGTCACAACTAGGAAGGACTTAGACCAGGGGATGACAAAGCCAGGAGGGACCTTAGAACATAGAATGTCAAACTCTGGAGGGACCCTAGGACATAAAATGCCAAAGCTGAAAGAGAGGCTATCATAATTAGAACAGAGGCTATCATAATCAGGAAACTCTTAGAACAGAGAATGTCAGATCTAGAAGGGACTCTAGAACATAGAATGTCAGATATGGATGAGACCTCAAAACAGAGACTGCCATAAGTAGGAAAGACTCCTAGAACAGAGAATGCCAGGGAGGGGATGGAGCCTTGGGGCATAGAATGTCAGATCTTCAAGGGACCTTTAAGCAGAATTCATCATCACCAGGACTCTTAGATCAGAGAATTCCATGAGGGACCTTAGAGCATAAAATGTCAGATCCAGAAAGGACCTTATTGGGGTTTAGAATCACAGACTTTTTACAAGTGGGGAAGAAACTTAGAATATTATTAGAACTGAGAGAGACCTTAGAATCATAAAGTGTCAAAAATAGAAGGGGGTCTTAGAATATTCAGTGTCATAGCTGGAAAGAACCTTAGAACATAGAATATCAGAGATCCAAAGGGCCTTAAATTCATATATAGACTATCAGAGCTGGAAGGGACCTTAGATCATAGACTGTCAGATCTGGAAGGGTCCTTAAAATAGAGGCTGCCATAACTAGGAAAGGCCCTTAATAAAGAATTCCAGGGCTTGGGGGAGGGGGAGCTTAGAACATAAAATGTAATGGCTAGGAGGGATCCTTAGAACACAGCATGTCAGAGCTAGAAAGACCTAAGACTATAGAATGTCAGAGCTTAAGAGGGTTTTTTTTATTAGAGCATAGAATATTAGAGTTGCAAGGAACCTTAAGAGATTATCTAATACAGTCTTCTCATTTTTTTTTTGCTTTTTTTTTGAGGGGGGATGGCAGGGTAGTTGGGGTTAAGTGACTTGCCCAAGGTCACTTAACTGTACCACCTAGCCACCCCCAAGTCTCCTCATTTTTTAGAAGAAGAAACTGAGGCCAAGAGTAGAGAAATGACTTGACCAAAGTCATACAACTAGTTAAAGCCAGGATTGGAACACAGTTCACTTAACTTTCAGTCTGGGGCTCTCTTCAAAAATATTTATAGGTGGGGAAGCTAGGTGGCACAGTGAATAGAGCACTGCCCCTGGAGTCAGAAGGACTTGAGTTCAAATTTGACCTCAGACACTTAACACTTATTAGCTGTGTGACCTTGGGCAAGTCACTTAACTCAAATTGCCCCTCCCAAAAAAATTTCTAGGTATGCCTTGTTTTATTACACTTTGTTTTATCGTGCTTCACAGAGATTGTGGTTTTTGTTTTTGTTTTTGTTTTTTTACAAATTGAAGGTTTGTAACAACCACAAGTCGAGCAAGTCAATTGGCACCATTTTTCCAACAGTGTTTGCTCACATCATGTCTCTGTGTTACAGTTTGGTCATTCTCGCAAAATTCCAATTTTTTTTTCATTATTTTTATATCTGATATGCTGATGTGTGAACAGCAAGCTTTGATGTAACTACTGTAATCCTTTGCAGATACTGTGAACCATCCCCACAGAATACAGTGAACTTAATTGATAAAAGTTGTGTATGTTCTGACTGCTCTATCAACCCATGTCTCTCCCTCTGCTTGGGCTTCCCTATTCCCTAAGACACAACAATATTGAAATTAGGCTAAATGATGACTCTACAATGGCCTCTAAGTGTTCAAGTGAAAGGTAGAATCAATTGATATGACAAATTTCATTGTTGTTGTATTTTAGTTTAAGAAATTGTCACAGCCTCCCCAACCTTCAGCAACCACTACCCTGATCAGTCAGCAGCTGTGAACATCGAGGCAAGACCCTCCACCAGCAAAAAGATTGTGCCTCGCTCCAGGCTAAGATGATGGTTAGTGTTTTGGGGGGCAATAAAGTATTTTTAATTAAGGTATGTACATTTTTAAAGACATAATACTATTGCATACTTAATAGACTAAAGAATAGTATAAACAATTTTTATATGCATTGGGAAACAAAAAGATTTATGTACCTTGTTTTATTGCAATGTTCACTTTATCATGGTGGTGGTGGTGGTCTGGAACTGAACCCACAACATCTCTGAAGTATGCCTGTACTGAGCTTTTACCATGTTTGAGGCAATGCCGAAGCCTGTGAAAATATGCCTGGAACCTAGTAGGTATGTAATAAATGCTTGCTGATGTGATTGAATCTACCTTGTTCTCCATACCAGGCAGCCATAGGCACCCCTGGTGTAACAGACAGGTGGAATATTTAATATTATGTGACCAGAGACCTACCTTCTACACTCCTCTGTTCAGATGCCACATTCAAAATATAAGCTGTGAAGCTGGTTTCTTTGGAGCAGCCCTTCTCTTCCTCCCCAACCCCAACCCCCACTGCACTACGTGGCGATCACCTCTGGATTGCATTAAGCAGCATAAATAATAAGTCTGTTGTCAGATTTCCCCATGGTGTGGAAAGGGCAGCTCTGGAAACCCAAAGGTTATGACCTCCGTGTTTCTCAGCAGGAATTGAAACGCTGGGGCAATGGGAAAATGAGGGTCTGTGTTATGCTTAAACACTGACAGGGCGGTGTAACTTCTCTGTCCTTGTTGGAGTGAACGCCGGGATCTGTTTAATGGCCTGGTACATTTCACCATTGAGGGCTGGGTCTACACGACACCGAACATCTGGATGGCTGTGGAAGAATTCCATTCCGAACCTGTCACTTTTCAGAGGCTGCCCTAGCTGGAGGAGCCCCAGCGTAAAATGGATCTTTTAGATGATCTGCAATGCTTGAGTGATGATTCAGACTTTTCTAGGATACCAAAAGTAATTATCTTTCACAAAAATGCCAATTGGGAAAGGAGAGACATGAAAGTTGAACCAATTATTGACAACAATTATGTATCTGCTTTTGCTAACAGATTTGGAGCCAGAAGAGATGTTAGGGATCACCCAGCCCCACAACCCCATTTTACAGATTAAAAAACAGAATCCAGACAAATGAGAAAAAAAAAAGAAAGAAAGGAATGTTCTCATTGATAGAGAGACTATAGGAAAACAGCTCACTAACATGCTGCTGGGGGAGCTGCGGACTGGTCCAGCCGTTCTGCAAAGCAATTTGGAAACTCCAATTTATCTTGTATTTAGTTTTTTAGTTGTTTTTTTTTTAAAATAATTGTTGACATGTTGTTTCTGCAATCAGACCATGAATTCCTAGAGATCAAGGGGCTAGTCTTTTACCTTTCTCTATATCTTTGTGCTGGTACAGAGTTGGTGCTTAATGAATGTTTACTGACTAAGTGACTGACTAAACTATTCATACCATTTTACCACCATTAGGTTTATACTTTCAAAGACATCAGAGAAAGAGGGAAAGGACCTCTATGTGCAAAAAATCTTTCTAGCAGCTCTTTTTTTGTAGCAGTGAAGAAAGAACTAGAAACCGATAGAGTTGCCATCTATTGGGGAATGGTTGAATAAATATTATGGGGGTAGCTAGGTGGAGCACCAGCCCTGGAATCAGGAGGACCTGAGTTCAAATCCAGCCTCAGACAATTAACAATTGCTAGCCATGTGACCTTGGGCAAATCACTTAACCCTAATTGCCCTGCCCCCTCCAAAAGCAAAAAAAATATTATGGAATATTATTATGCCATAAGGATAGTTTCAGAGAAACCTGGGGAGTTTTGTATAAACTGATGCAGAGTGAAATGAATAGAACCAGGAAAACAACGTATACTACAGCAACAATGTCAGGTGTCAAGCTCCGACCAGGCACAAGCTAATGGCAAAACTCCAACCATATTAAAACATAATTGGGAAATATTTTTTTAAATAAATAAAAATACAATACCACATAGGTAACGTTTGGGGGCTTATTAAGTCAATATGCATGGACGTGGATCTGTTTCCAAGAATTTATTTGAATTTGACATTGCTGATATAAAAGAATATAACTATGAAAGACTAATCAGTTCAGTGACCAATCATGATGTCAGAAAAATATTGATGAACCATGTTACCCACCTCCTTACTGAGAGAGGATGAATGAACTTAATGTGCAGAATGAGTCATAGATTTTTGGATGTGGGTGATAATGCTTTACCTGAGTATGAATGTTTGATATGAGGGTTTTGGTTTTTCTTGCTTTCAATCTTAGTTCCCAAAATGAAAACTGAAAAAGAAAAAAGAAAAGAAAGGAAGCAAAGTGGAAAGAAAAGTTATTAAGGTTTATTTTTTTTAATGCACAGAAGGAAACAGATAGAAGGTCAGGGAAAGACACAGAGAGGCCACCCAGCTTTGAAGACAACATGATGAATTTGTTATATATTCTTAAAAAGAAAAGTGAGTTGTATGTAATGGAGAATTATTGCCTCATAACCATTCCGCCTTCCTGTTCTAGTTTATAAGAGGAAATACTCATCCTAGCTGGTGTCTGTTAAGTTCTGAAGAAAGAGAAGACAATCAAAAAAACAGAGACCAAGAAAAGTGAAGAGAATTGTTCGAGATCATATAACTAGCAAGTGTCAGAGGCAGAACTCAAATGCAGTCCCTCTGATTTCAAATCCAGCTTTTTTTCTGCTGAATTTTCCTCACAGATCTACCATAATGTGGGCCATGGGACCCTTAACCAGCTCACTGCTCCCTCTCTAAGCATCAGTTTCCTCTTATGTGAAATGAGAGTGTTGAACTGAGTGAACGGAAAGGTCTCTTTCAGCTCATATGACTGAAGCAATTCTATTGAATCTCGTCGAAGGTGTTGTGCTAGCAGTAGAAAGATCACTGGTTCTGGAGTCAAAAGACCTGGCTGCAAATTTTGCACCTGATGCTTTTTTTTTCACTTACATGACCTTAGGAAAATCACCAAACCCCTATGGGCCTCAGTTTCCTTATTTGTAAAGTGTTCAGGTTGGACTAGATGGCCCCCAGGTCCCATTGTGATCTAGACCCATGATCCTCTGTCTTAACTGTCTTTGTTTGTTGCTAATATATAGATATATTTTTAAAAATCCTTTAAAGCTGTTGCTACACCATTACCCTGCTCTGTCACTTGGCCTTGGTTCTGATTTTATTGTACCTTCTCAGTTTTGCTGGGTGTAACTAACTCTTCAGGCTTCAGAACTTCAGAGGGAAGATAATTTATTGTCTCCCTGCCACCTTGCAAGAGCGGGGAGGTAAGTTCTTTCACCCATAAGGGTGTCTCCTCCCTTCCTTCCTTACCCTCTCAGCCCTGAGAGATTCCCTCTCAGGGGCTTGGCTCCCACTCTCCAAATGAAATCCTCCAAACTGGGACTCTTCCATTACAGCTGGATTAGATGTAGGATTCAAAATATCACTTTACCCATGCGACATGAAAGCAGAAATCTTCCTCCTTTAAGAGAACAAATCTTCAACAGCCAGAGGCACATCTGATTCAGCCAATCACAAGATGTTTTCTGTGTGATATTGTCTTTATTCCTTATTATCCAGGACTTGTTCAGATGTAGTGTTATACTTTGGATTGATTGGTTCAATAGAGGTGTCCGGGCCTTTGGTGATTACATTAATTGAGCAGGGTGGATTCCCACTTTACAAATGTAAAATCATGGAGTTTCCCTTCATTAGTTTATGACCCTCAGTGGACAATCAAGGCTGAATGGTGTCTAAGAATAAATGAAGTTTGTACACAGAAACATAAGTGTTAAGGGTCAGGTATAGAGAAACCAAATATGAAAATGAATGAACACTTCAAGTAACTATTTACTGAGCACATAGTATGGCAGCAGGGCTCTACTGGACACTCTAGGGAAAGAAGACACATATGATTATCCTCCAAGGGCTCATAATACAATTAGAGATAGGAGGGTTTTTTTTTTAAAACAACATGTGCAGTATGTAATTCAGGGGTAAATCATATAACATACTGCTGGCAAACACTGTAGAAATATAGAGAAAAGGAGGCCCAAATGACAGTTGGCATGTCCATGATAGCTTGCTGGAGAAGATAGGAAATGAATTGGACCTTGAAGAATGGGAAAGACCCAGATGGAAGGAGGGAGGGTGGAAATTCACTGCTTTGGGACATTGGACATAAGAATTCTCATTCAATGATATTTTCAAAGAAATATAAGCAGCAAAGAATCAATGCTGCTAACTATGGGCAAAGCACACCACTTTCTCTGTATCTCAGTTTCCCTGTGAAAGTCAGAAAGGGGAATCAAGGAGAGCACTTGATTCGTAGTCAAGAAAGACTTGACTTTAAATCGTAGCCCTGACCCTTCCTAATTGTGTGATCACGTACAATACCCTACATGCTCTGAGCTTCATCTCTCCATCTGCAAAATGAAAGGTCCAATATTGCCTGCAGCAAGTCAGAGGTTTACTGGGAAGACCAAATAAGATATGTATAATATGTTGTAAACTTTAAAGTACTTTATTAGTATCAACAAATTATATTAAAGTATTATATTAGTATCGATAGTTATTATCAGCAAACTAGGGTAAAAATTCTTAAATTACTACCACACAGAGTTGTTAAAGTACTATATTAGTATCACTAATTATTATCAGTAAATTAGGATGATAATTTTTAAAGTACTACCATAAGAAAGAGCTATTAAGGAAGACTATAGAGATGTTAGTCTTTTTATTATAAAATATTTATATAATTATATGCTTGCATTTGGTTATTTTATTACATTATATGACATATGATAATTTTGTAATATAATTCTATATACTACGTAATAACAGATTATTTCTATAATTATATTACATAATGATAATAATAAGATGAGCTTATACCCTAGTGCTTTTATTCAAGCACGAAAGCAGTTATTTTATTCACCTGTGCAGTGATTTACAGACGTCAAATATAAAAGCTTAATAGCATGATTGGACCTTGCTCCAGAACTGTTTCTCATTGAAAAAGATGAGGAGAATGAAATAGCAATATTAACAAAGAAATAAAAGATGCTGTTATTCCTTCCTATCACATAGCTCATATGACATGAGAGTAGAAATGATCTCCCTTTAAGGGAACAGCTGTTGAAGCAGCCAGGATGGCCATTCAGACTTCTCTTGATCAGGGTAAATGTAACTGTAAGGAGGTTTTCAAAGCAAACCTCCTAATAGATCAACCCTTCTCTCAACCATGACAGCCCCCCATTGCTCACCTCCCCAAATAAACCAGCCTAATGAAGATGTATGGCCCCGAGTCAGCCACACGCCCTGCTGTGAGCTGAGCCCCTGCAGCTGGTGAGGGGCTAGCAGAGGGAGGCTGACTCCCAGTCTGAGCAGTAGTCTGAGGGTGTCACCGTGATTGAGAGTTGCCTCCTCAACCTGACCTCCTGTCGCCCAGGAGACAACTTCTTTATATGATAAGAGCATCAGCCTGTAGGAGTTGGAGAAAGGGGAGCTGAGGTGTGGGCTTGATTTCCCAGTCTTGGGCCCCCAGCCAAAAGTAGCGCCCTCCCCGCCCCCCCAGCCTTGGTCAGGAGGGAAGGATGCTATCTGATCAACCCCTCATTAACGAGGCTTGGAGGGAAGAGGAGAAAGCATGTTGGGCCCCTTTAAAATCATTTATGAGACTCTCAGGCTGTTTGGGGGAGGCAAGGGGTGGCAACCATTGAAGCCCCTTGATTCAAAAACATGCCTCCCTTGTGGTGGGGACTCTGCCTTGGCACACACTTGAAAAGGGACATTGAGCCGTGGCTGAGGAGCAATGGTTAACCAAATATTTCCAGTCAGATGACAAGCCCCGCTATGCTGTCCAGTTGAAGGAAAGGGTGGGGGAGGATAGAAAGAGCTCTCTTATGGGAGCATAACCATCGGAGTGCTTTAAAAGGACTTCCTGGACCCTTTTCCCTTTGGGCTGACATTTGCTCCCAGGGAATGTGAGCACATCAGAATACAGCAGACCTTTGGATGACGTGAAATATCTGAAAGATCTGAAGCCAGGTTCAGGCTAAAAGGTCTGGGTTTGCTTTGAACCAAGTGGAAGTGATCACTTCATTAGCTGTGAGGGAAACAGTGGCACTTTTGACAATGGGCTGTCTCCAGAGGAATGTGCAGCTCAACCCAACACACTGTTTTCCGTGGCCTGGCACTGGAACTCGACTTGTTGGGGCATGGAGGGGAGTCATGGAGCAGCAATGGGCTAGAGAGGTTTGTGACAGGCAGGAAATATCTCCGGAGGTGGGGCTGAGAAGGAGACTGCTCCCAGAGCCCTCTGGCCCAGAGGCATCTGGGCCCCCTGGTAACAGGAGGAGGAGGAGTGTCATATGTAGGTATGTGCTCGTGTGTGCAAATGCAGAATTAGGGCAGTCTGGTCCCTGTGTGGTCTGGAGGGCCTTTGTGTGTGTGGTCTTCCACCAGCTCTGCTCATCTGTCCAAAGGCTGCTAACTGCCTGCTCAGTGACCACGTCTGTTTACTTTAGTGCTGTCTGCACCAACTGAACTCTGATCGCTGTCTCCTTCCAGCTGGGCTAACTCAGGACCAGAGAGACAGAGACAGAGACAGAGACGGTGACAGAGAGAAGGGAAGAAACAGAGACAGATGTGAAGAAAAAGAGAAGGGGAAGAACATATATACGCAAAAAGAAGGAAAGATACAGACAAAAGTAGAGAAAGACAAAGAGACTCCGTCATGGAGAGAAATCGAGAAAGAAGAGGAGAGATATGTGAAAAGAAACAGAAAAGACAAAAGAGAAGCAGAGAGCAGGAGACAGAGAGGGAAGTAGGTGACAAGAGACAGATGGAGAGACAGAGACAAAGATGGAGAAAAATGCATAGGGAGATGGATGAAGAGAAGAGAAAAGAAGACGGAGAAAGAGAAGGAGGAGCACAGAGAGACAAAGATGAGAGAGGCAACGACAGAAAACCAAAGAGTTGGAAAGTAACAGAAAGATGGAGAGGCATAGAAACAGACAGAAAGAAACAGATAAAGATGGAAAGAAGAAAAATGGAGAAGATGACAGAGAGAAGAAGAGAGAGGGGAAGGGGGTGAGAGAGGGGAAGGGAGGAGAGAAAAAGAGAAATGAACAATGAGAGAGAAGGAGAGAAAGAGGGAGGAAGAATGAGAAAGAGATAAAGGGAAGAAAGATGGAGAGAGAGAGAGAGAGAGAGAAAGAAAGAAAGAAAGAAAGAAAGAAAGAAAGAAAGAAAAAGAGAGAGAGAGAGATCTAACGAGTGAGTGAAGCTCTCAAATGAATGGATTGTAAATAGAGTCCTGTATAAATCAAGGCAAACAATTTATAGGCCATTTTCTCTCCCATCCTTTCTCCAGCACCTTCTAACCTCTTCCCTCCTCAAACTCCAACCCCCCTCACTCTCCTTTTGCTCAAACAGACCAGGTTCATAAATTGCCAGCGTTGAGTGCTAGTCGAAACGTTGTTCATGTTCCTAACCACTGCAATAAAAATATGCACGCATGTCTGGTTGTGTGTGTGTGTGTGTATGTGTGTCTGTGTGTGTGGGCGCCCATGTGCATTCAATGGTGTGTGTGTGTAATGGGATGGTTGCTTCTTAGGGTGTGTGTTTGTGTCTGCTCTGTGATATGGGGTGAAGGAAAGGCTGATGCTTACAGGATGGATTTATGGGTATTGGGTAGGGGGGAGAGTGAAGGTAGGAAGCTGCTGAGCCTGTTGATCTGTAAAAGACTCTATGCACTGAGGAATGGCACCCTGGGAAAAGGGACTGTACATTTTGAGGACGAGAACCTGGGTTCACATGCTACCTCTGTCACTTATGACATAGGAGACCTTGGGCAAGTAACTTCTCCTTTTGGAGGGCCCTCAGTTTAATCTTCTGTAACATGGAGAATTTTGGACATGACAATCTCCTGCACCTCTTAGTTCTGCTTTATCTGTTACAAATATTTCATTTTTGTTTCCTCCCCACACACTGAAGAGGAATCAAGATGATGGATAATATATTTAGTGCTAACAGGAACCTTAGAGGTCATCTACTTCAATTCCCCTCATTTTCCAGATGAGGAAACAGACTGAGAGATGTTAAGCCACTTGCCCCAGATCGTATGGGTAATAAGTGACAGAGCTGGGATTTGAACCCATGTCCTTTGCTTCCAAATCCATATACTACCATGCCACCATTTTAGATGACAGGCAGAATTATAAGCTGGATCTTTCCCAACACCAAAGTTAGCACTCATTTCACTACATCATGGCTGAATCCTGTGAAGATTTAAAAAAAAAAACACTTTGGACTTGAATACACTCTATACATTATCCTAATGACATGGCCAGTGTCAAAACAGAGACCTTTGGTCTTTTTCTGGGTAAGGGAAAGTTAAGAACTGAGTGTTGCATAAAAGATCATACTTGTACATTGTAACATAGAGCTGACTTTGGGGAGTGTCACTTTATCTAAAAACTCATAAAAAGTCAGAACTGAAAGGGACCTTAATTTCCTCATCAATAAAATGAGAAGGTTGTGACCTCGGGCAAGTCACTCACTTGTCCTCCTCTCTGGGCAGCAGTTTCTTCATCTGCAAAATTAAGGGATTGGATCAGATTAGTAAAGCCCCTTCTTATTCTAAATCCTAAAATTAAATGATCTCTGGGGTCTAGGGAGGAGAAAGTGATTCACACAAGGCCACACAGCTAATTAGTGTCAGAGACAGGACTAGAATCTGTTTCCTGATTGTGAAGTCAACGTTCTTTCCATTATTATTATTATTATTCTTGAAAATGATGTTCGTCCAAATGCTTAACAATTATAGTTACAAAATACTTGTATCTATAGTGCTTTAAAGTTTACGTATATGTAAATATATTTAAAATATATTAATTATATGATTATATAATATAAACCTATATCATATATGATATATATGATTATATATTAAATTTTATTATATATTATTAAATTATATATTCAAAATATAAATATACATATATATCAATGGTTTTGTGTTCTTTCCTCTTTTCAATATCACTGTCATTTCCCAGTAACTCTCCTAAAATTTCCCGTTTAAAATCCTACTCTATCAAGCAAAAGGAGTCAACACATTGAACAATATCTGAAAACATGTTTCATTCTACACTTGTGGTTCATGCACACTTTCATGCTGGGAGGTGGGAAGTACGCTTTGTCATCAGTCATCTGGAGTCCTTGTTGGTCAACGCATTGACAAGAATTTTGAAGTCTTTCAGAGTCATTTTCTTTTCCATTATCGTAGCTATTGTGTAAATTTTTCTCCGGTTCTGCTCATTTCCTTCCCAATCAGTCCCCACAAATCATCCCAAGTACCTTTAAATTTTTCTTTTGTATCATTTCTTAAGGCATGATCTTTCTTCACAGCCATATACCACATTTTGTTCAGGAGTTCCAACCGATGAACATTCGTTTTGTTACAAATGTATAAACTATATCAAACTGCTTACCATCTCAGGGAGAGTAGAGGGAGGAGAGAGGGAGAGAATTTGGAACTCACAATTTTACAAAATGAATGTTAAAAAAGTATCTTTACATGTAGTTGGAGAAAAATAAAACATTACTAAAATGTAAACAAAAACCACTCATTTTGTTTCTAGATTTTTTTTTACTGCTAAAAAGTGCTCATATGTATATATATGTATACATACACACATATACATAGAACTATATACATATATGTATATGTATATATACATACATATAGATATATAGAGATATATCTAGACAGATGATAGATAGATGATAGGTAGATACAGAGATAGAGAGATA
>CM053581.1:46046619-46111058 GCA_028627135.1 Pseudochirops cupreus
AATCTCAGGATAACCAACAGTGGGTAAATGGACCCTGTTTTCCCTTTACCTCCAAACATTTATGACAAAATGTCTTTCTGTAGACCACACTCGAGTATAAAAAGAGGATGAATTATTTTTCAGTTATATCTTTATGATTTAAAAAAACAGCTATGGATATCTTTTGGTTTCTGCACTGCTTAAATTTCCCATCTCTTTCTCTTTGCCATGTAAGAAAGAGTTTCAGGTACTCTTTAGCACCAGAGATCTGAGCTTCATTTACAAAGCAAGAATGCTTTTACAAAGAAAACGAAGTGCAGATGGACATAGGAAAGCTCCATCTCCAGGACCATGTCAGGCGACTTCAGGAGTCAGGTTAGCATCGCACACAGGGAGATTTTAGTAACAGTCAAAATTAAGAATAGTTCACATTTGTATTGTTTGCAAAAGTTACATGGTTTCATTTGATTCTCACAATAACTCTAAGAGAGAATGTTTGTATTCCTTCATTTTACAGCTGAGGAAACTGAACCTCGGAAGAGGTTCAGGTAATTGGCCAGGGAAGGAAGGAAGCAAACATTTAGTAACCTCTTATGAAATTCCAGGCTCTATGTTAAGCATTTCATAATTATTATCTCATTTGATCCTGGGAGAAGCTGGGTACCATGATTATCTTCATTTTATAATTGAAGAAACTGAGGCAAGCAAAAGACTTGCCCAGGTTTAGCAGATTTAAACTCAGGTCTTCCTGACTCCTTGCTCCATACTCTATCCATTAAACGACACTGCCTCTTATGACAATAGCATTAATATATAGCTTTTTACAGTTTACAAATGTTTTCACATAAATTATTTTATTTAATCTTTATATAAGGTAAGGCAGGCATTACCAGTACAGTTAAGCAGAGAGATGTGGGGTCAGAGGACCTGTTTTGAATCCTTATTCTACCATTTTGTTGTTGTACCCAAGGTTCCACAGCTAGGAAGAGTCTGAGGTTGGATTTGAATTCAGGTCTATCCTAACTCCAGGTCCAGGGCTCTATCCACTAAGCCACCTAGCTACCTACATTACCACTTAGTACGTATGGGACTTGGGGTATACCACTGAAACTCTTGGGAACTCAGTTTCTTCATTTCATAAATGGTGGAATAGACTTCTGTCATGTTCCAATTCTAAATCCATGACCCCCTATTTGAAGACAATTCAGAAGCTTAGGTTCAAGGAAGCAATGAGGCTTGAAGCTAGCTGAGCTAGGATTAAAAAATAAAGTGCCCTGTGTTTTTCATCACATGGTCTCAAAAACACCACGTTGCTGTTGGCAATGCAAAAAGAAAAGAAAAAAAAAAGATTGATGAGGGATTTGAGGACCATATGGGCAAGAATCAGGGGAGATAAGATGTCTTAGCCCCACAGACCAGGTCTGCCCAGTCTCCGTTAAATAGAATCGACTTCATGTCGTCTTGTGAACCAGGTGTTCGAAAGAGCCAGGACTGTGCCCACAGGCGGGTGAGAGCTGTGTGCGTTTGCACGTGACCGAGGACCACCTTAGGAGAAGCAGAGCTGGCCGTGTGTGGCCCAGTGCCTAAGGAAGAGCTGTCTGTGGGATGTCACGCTCCTGGGGAAGGGGGCAGGGCTTCGTAGGCCATTTCTGACAGGAGGGAAAGGAATGGAATGAAGTTTGCCTCCCTGTGTGCAAGCTTACAGAGGCCAAGATTGTATGAAATCCATGGTCTGTGGCACAAACTTAAAAAGGGGTTAATTCTGCCCAATATTTATCAATTCCTTTATTTCAATAAACTTTGATTAGATAGCTATGCTAGTCACCAGGGAAGTTATAGAAACATAGGTTTTAGGGGCAGCTAGCTGGAGCAGAGAATAAAGCACTGTCCCTGGAGTCAGGAGAGCCGACCTGAGTTCAAATCCGAGCTCAGATACTTGACACTTAACTAGCTGTGTGACCTTGGAAAAGTCACTTAACCCCAATTGTTTTGCCTTCCCCCCTCAAAAAAAAAAGAATCATAGATTTTATAGCTGAGAGAGACCTTAGAAAACATCTAATTCACCCCCTTCATTTTAAGAAGGAGACGATAGACAAATTTGTAGTCACAAGGTCTAAGTTCAAATCTTTACTGCCTATGTGACTCTGGGCAAGTCAATTAACTTTTCTGAATCTGTTTCTTTGATGAAGGGAGGAAATTGAACTCCATAACCTTCCAAGTCTAGAAGTCTGATTGTATGAAGTGAGTTAGATTCAGGATGGGGAAGTGGTTTTCTCCAGGTTATAACAGGAGCCAGGAATAGAACCCAGGGGCCTCTTCCTCCCAAACTGGCCCTCACTCCCCTACATAAATAAAGCATGATCACTGCTTTCAAGGAATCTTTAATCTAGTAGAGTAAGATGGACCATGTTTCAGAGAAGGTTTTGTCCTTTTTCCATTTTAAAAGCCTATTTTGGGAGGTTTTAAAACTCAGTTGTAACCTTGGATCTAGACCAGGAGTTCTTAAGCATTTTTTTGTGACATGGGTTCCTTTGGAGGTCTGGCAAAGCCTACAGACACCTAAGAATGATATCTTTAAATGCATAAAATAAAATGCATAGGGAAGGGAGAGGAGGAGAGACAGATATCAATAAAATTTATTTAAAACAAAAAATGTAGGATTACAAAGGAAACCAATTATATTTAGGTATGGTTTTATATATATATATACACATATTTTTTTAAAAAAACAAGGTTGTGGTTCCCAAATTCAGAATCCCTGGCTAGGCATATAAAATCTTACACCTCAGAATTTTAAAATTTAAATAAAAAATCTTTTCAAATTTGCCTCAAATGAGATTATATTGGATAAGCTTTCTCTGCCCAAACCTCTCCTTCCAATCTGTTTAAATCTTACAATGTGGTATCATGAAAAGGTCCTGGGTTTAAATTCCAGCTTTATCATTTTCTGAATGATTATAAGCAAGTCCCTTGCATTCTTTGGACCTTGATTTACTCATCTATAAAATGGGAGTCTCATTGCTTGAGCCCTGCCTATCTCACAGGTGAGTTGTAAAAAAAATATTGTCCATAAACATAGAAATGTTGCCTATGAGCATGCCCAGGCATTTTAAAACAAACAAAAGAACTAAAGAAGGAAGGAATAAATGAATAAATGCCCTATGCTTCATCCAACCAGTGCCTTATTTATTATACTAGGCTACCAGGCTCCTAGAAGGGGTTTTTTGCTGTCAATTTCTGGTCACTCACTTCTGAGCCCCATAAATCAAGCTTCTGATCCTACCACTGACCCAAGACTGCTCTGTCCAAAATAACCACCAAGGACATAACTGCTCTCAGGCCAATGGCCTTTACTTAGGTCTCATTCTCCTAGACCTACAGGAAACTTTTGATATTATTGATCATCCCTTCAAAGTGGAAGCTTGGTCCTCCACCAGCTTCTGAGACATATCCTCTCTCTACATTCTCCTCCTGTTTGACCATTCCTTTCCTGTCTCTTTTCCTGAAATTACAGAATCATACATTGAGGACTAGAAGGGACCTTAAAGGTCCTTGGGGTCCAGTTCACCTATTTTACTTATGTGGAAACTGAGACCTAAAACGGTTAAATGACTTTCTCGGGATCAAATACCTGAGCCAAGATTCAAAGCCAGCCCTTCTGACATCAAATCAAGTGTTCTCCCTCCTCCGTTTGATTACTGTTTTCCCCCAGTCAATTCATTATCCATTTCCTACCCTAGAATGTGGGTGTCCCTCAGGACCCCTGTTTTGGATTTTTTTTTTTGTTTTCCTTGGTGATCTCATTAGCTTTCAGGATTTCGCTTATGAAAGTGACTTCCAGATTTATATATTGAACTCTGATTTGCAGTGGTTGGGATAGATTCCACACTGAGAGCCCCTAACTTTGACTAAATCATAGATCTGAACCACCCTCTCCCCAGAGAAATATCCCCATCAGCTAGCATGGTTCCTTGCATTTATTAAGTCATTAATAAATGTTTGTTCAATTGAGCTGAATTGTAGGTACAGCTCAAGCGCCCACCACCTTTCAACTCCAGACTCCACAGAAAACCTTTCCAGCCCATTGCTTCAGCACTTAGTCCATACTATGTTGCTGTCTTGTGTGGTTATTGAAATTTTCAGATGTATGTATCTCCTGCTCCCCCTCCCCCACCCAACTAGACTTTGAGGTCCTAGAAAGTAGGGTCTAGGTCTTAGGCAATGGGACATAGTGAAGAGAGGACTACAATTGGAATCTAGGGACTCGAGTTTAAATGCTAATTCTGCTACTTATTATATGCATAACCTTAGACAAGTCACTTTCCTCTCTGGATCTCAGTCCTTTTCTTTGCAAAACAAGGAGTTTGGATGATGTGATCTCTAAACTTCCTCCTAACTCACATTTTAGGATTTTTATGATTCTAGGATCCTATGACTTATCAAAGAACTAAGTGGAAAGGAAAGAAGGAAGGAAGGAAAGAAGGAAGGATGGATGGGAGGAAAAAGAGAGGGAAGGATAGAAGGAAGGAGGAAAGGACAGATGGAAGGAAGAAAGGAAGGAGAGAGGAAGAGAGCTTAGTTTGGCCCGAACAGAATCCAGTGCCTGGAAGGGAATCATGAAATAAATCCCATGGAATTAGGGGTCAGAAGGTTTTCCATTCTCACCCTGTCACTTGCCAGGAACATGATCTTGGGCAAGTTAATCAGGCAGTCAACTAATATTTATCAAGTACCTACTATACATCAGGCACTGTGCAAATCTCTGGGCATTTGGCTCCTCTGAGCTTCATTTTCCATATATGCAAAATGAAGATAATACTTCTTGCCTTCCCTGCCCTGACCCACCTGCTTCTCAAGGTTGTTGTACATGCATATTGACATACAGAACCTTACCAAATGTATATCACAGTACAAGTGTAATCTATGATGATGCTGGTGATGATTTTCATATTGAAGTGGGTGAATAAATGAGAGATCATTAGTAAAGCCCTTACTATGTTCCAGGTGCTATGTGAAGCACTAGGGCTAAAATACAAACAGGCAAGACAAGTTTTGCTTTCAAGGAACTTACATTCCATTCTAGAATTAGAAAAGAGGAGCATGTGTAGCATGGTTTGGAGATAGTCAGAAAGATGAGGTCAAACCAAAAGATTTGTCCTGATAAGAAAACACAGAATTCTCTGTTGTGGGAAGAAATGACTTAATGGAAAGTCCCCTGGCTAGGGACTGAAACCTGGTTTTGATTGACAGATAGACAGATAGGTAGATGGATGGATGGATGGATGGATGGATGGATGGATGGATGGGTAGATAGATAGATAGATAGATAGATAGATAGATAGATAGATAGATAGATAGATGATGGATAGATAATTGCTGGCAGTGCAGTAGAAATGTGATTTGCATCTGAGGAGGAGAGAGTCAAACCAACAAAACCCCAGATCCTGCAAATATCAAAGCATGTATGTTTACCACAATCTATACTTTCAGCACACTGGAAAAATATGCAAGTTCTGCTATGTACTTAATTTATAATTGTTTTTAAAAAATTAAGTGTCTAAATATAGACTTTTGAGGAAGTATAGAGATAGGCTGGACTTACGGGATAAATAACATCTTTTTTCAGCAAGCTGTGTTTATAAACAAATAAGATTTTCCTCTGTGTGTTTAAATAAACGAAATGAAATTAAGTTTTCAAGTTAGATGATGGAAGCAACATCTGTACCACATGTTGAATTATGACCCATAGTTGATTGGTTTGTGTGAGATGGGCACAAACTCAATCTGTTAAGTTCTTCCACTGCAAGTCTGGCTCTTAAGCTTGTCTGATTGAACTAACTCAGCCACTGGTTAGGGAGAAATTCGACTTATTGAACTAACCTGTGTGAATGTGTGTGTGTGTGTGTGTGTGTGTGTCTGTGTGTCTGTGTCTGTGTCTCTGTATGTATGTTTGCACTGACCAGTCAATGTTACATCAAAATAGTCACTTCGATATCCCATATATGATATTTCCTTTCAATTAGAGCCATAACCAGAGTGGGGGTGATAAGGGCTTTGTCTCAAGGCACCAAATTGTAGATGATTCCAAGAGCACTTTATAAATCCTTTAGCATCATAGAAACAACTTAGTTTAGTACCTTATTAGCAAGAATAATTAATTAAAATTAGAAGCTACCAGTTGGCTCCCTTCTTTCCTTGAACTCCTTTCCAGTAGCTGATGTGAGGTGAGCTCATCCCCCGAGCAATGAGCCAGACTAAAAGCTCCACATCTTCTCAGAAGCACCAGGAAAGCTTTTTTGCCCTGTTTGCTATAAGAGTGGGGATTTTTTTATTCATTCTGGGCACAAAACAGACAGTTGTAGCTCAATCTCAGATATAATTGTCTTTTTTTTCCCCCTTTGTTGTTGTGTTTGTTCAGTCTTGTCAGACTCTTCATGACCCCATTTGAGTTTTCTTGGTAAAGATACTGGAGTGGTTTGCCATTTCCTTCCCCAGCTCATTTTACAGATGAGGAAACTGAGGCAAACAGGGATAAGTGACTTGTGTGACAGGGTCACACAGCTTGTAAGTGTCCAAGGCCAGATTTGAACTCAGAAAGATGAGTCTTCCTAACCCCAGACATTGAGCTCTAGTCACTTATACCACCTAGTTTTTCTACTTGAAGGAATTTAGCCAATGTGGATATGGAGGTGAGATGGGGTCTTGTGCTGAATAATTCTCAGTGGCTCCCTAGGTTGATTTAATTTATGCTGTTCAAAATTCAACTTTCTGTTTCTCTTAGTTCAGCACCAACATTCCTGAAGAACTGGAGATGCAATCTCTGTGTCTGCACAAAGTGAAACAGAGAGACCAAATAATTACGTGGATAATTCAGGACTTCGAAACCCAGCTATGAAGAGAAAAATGGCTTTGTAAGAGAGAGATAGATTATCTGAATAGATTGCATAGATTAAAATCATGGAAAATGAAAACTTTTTCTTGATTTGTCCTCTATAGATACAAACCCTGAAGGAAGGAAATTAGGAGATAGAATGAATAGGGTTTTTAAAAATTTATTCTTTTTATAAATACTGCTCAAAGAAAAAAATTAGAATATATAATATGTGGGATTCTCCTTCTCTCTTCACTTCCTCAGTGAAGATAGTGGGGAATTGGAATAACTCTACAAATACTGGCAGTGGAGGGGACCTTAAAAACTAGTGCAGCCCTCTTATTTTACAGATGAGGAGACTGAGGCCCAGAGAGAAGGAGTTACTCGCCAAAATAACCCAACTAGTCAATGTCAGTATTAGGGACCTCTTCTGAATCTATTAACCCACAGCAGTTAAAATCTTCCCAAAGTGATTTTTCTAGTGTAACTGGCATGTTCCAAGTCTGAGCTTGGCTACTTATCATAGGAAAGAAGATTCTTGCTTCAACTAGAGGATAGAGTGGTATTATAGAAAGGACATTGGATTCTGAATGAGAAGACCTCAGATTATATGCTAACTCTGAGACTATGGACATCATACCACAGTATACCTGAATCTGTTTCTTCCTTCTTAAAAGAATAGTTTGGGCTAAGTTATCAACACTTACTAGTTATGTGATCCTGGGCAAGTCACTCGACACTGTCTGCTTCTTTTCTTCATCTATAAAATGAGCTGGAGAAGGAAATGGCAAACCACTCCAAGTATCTTTGCTGAGAAAACACAAACAGGATCACAAAGAGTCAGAACACACCTGAAAAACAACATCCACAAAACTCCTTCTAATTTTAACATCTAATTTATCACTATTAAAAGAGATCAAAATACTTTTTATAGTATTATTTTAAAAATCTAGTCATAAGGAACAGTAAGGAACAGTAGACAGATCATAGGACCTGATGCCAGAGTACTTAGGTTCAAATATGAGAATCCAATTTCTGCTGTTTGTTATTTGTATGGCCTTGGGTCAATCATTCTAGCCTCTCTGAGCTTAAATTTCTTCATCTGTACAATGTAGGAGTTGGATTATATTAACTCTAAGGTTCTCTTGAGCTCTTTCTATGATCGTAAGGTACAGAGTATATTGAGATAGAAAAGTTTCATTTGAGGGTCATTTCACCATCTGGAATCAAATTGGTGACCCATAAAAGTGTTTCGATGTCAAACATTTTCAATGTAATTTAAATGTTGAAGAAATGCAATAAAGTAAGTGAAGGTTACAGAGATATGTTGATGGTATTTTGAATGAAGGATCCAATTTGTCCAGTCACACTCTGTTTGAAACACTCTTTTAGAATCTGTATCATAGATATTTAGTCTCCATGCATATCAATTAATTATTTCATTTGAGAAGGGTGAATGCAGAGAAATTGGGTGAGAGTAATAGAGATGTCTAAGGTCCACCCTTCAGCCCTATCAACTGAGAATTTGATCACAGGCTGAAAAAGTTGCTCATCTAAGAAGAAACTGTTTCACTGAAATTCCCTTTTTAAATGTTATCGATATCACATTCATTTATGAGTATACCCCTTCCTCTTCCTCTATGCAGCAAACCTTCCCTTATAACAAAGAAAATAAAAGAAAAATATTTCTGCAAAACTAATTCATATATCAAGCATATACAAATTCCTCTCATAGTCCTTTACCTTCCTTCTACTATATTTTACCTAGCTATTCAGCTATCTACTTACCTATCCACACACACATACATACAAATACATACATATCAAAATGTTCATTTAATTTTAATTTTTCAATTAATAAAAATCTATTTTCTTTTCTTTCTCCATTCCTATAGGGGGGAAAAATAATAAAAACTTTGTAACAAATATACATAGTCTAGCAAAATAAATCCCCACGTTGGTCACACATAGAATAGGTATCTGCATCTATATCTATGTCTATACCTATATCTACATACAAACACATGTGTGTATATGTATGTATACACACATATACATATATTCACATATATATGTATAATTATATATATATATATATATATATATATATATATATGCAGAGAGAGAGAGAGAGAGAGAGAGATCTTTATTTGTACTCTCTCCCATTTCTGTCAGGAGATGGATAGCATCTTTGTTCTTCAGTCCTCTAGAATCATGGCCAATGTTTGCAATCAGAGTTCACAAATTTTTCAACATTGTTCATATTCATAATGTTAGGATTATGTAGATTATTCTCCTGGTTCTACTCATTTTTAACTCTGAATAATTTCATACAGGTTTTCCCAGGTTTCTCAGAAACTATCCTTTTCATCATCTTTTATAACTTGAGAGTACTCCATTACATTCACATATGGTGGGGGTTTTTTTAGCCACCCACCCACTGATGGGCGCCCCCCTAATTTCCAGTTATTTGCCAACTCAAAAGAAACTGCTATGAATATTTTTGTCCATATGAGTGCTTTCATTCTGTATATATCTTGTATGTGTCTAGTTCTTTACATGTTGTCTCTCCCACTACACATTCCAGTTAAGACAGGGATTGCCCCCCCCCCCCCACTCCCACATATCCTTAGCACTTAGCACAGCGCCTGATACATACTAAAGGCTTAATAATGCCTATTGACTGACTGGCAGACTAAAGGAGGTGAATTTTCTCAACACTCTCTGGACAAGCTTGGGCATTCGAATTTCAAAATGTTCAGTTTCTCTTAATTGTTCTTCTGAAGGCATGGCTAATTTAATTTTATTTTGAGAAAGTTGCTCCCTTATGTAGGATCCCAGCTCCTGGTGGACAAGAGTGTGATTTTTCACTTTTGTACCCTGAGTACACAGAATACTGTCTTGGAAGTAGTAGGGTACTTAACAAATGCTGTTGAGTTTAAGTAGATTCCGAATAATGGAATTGAACTGAATTCCTAGTAAGCCTGTTTTTGCAAATGGAAATCTTATGAATTTTCTTTCTGTTAATTTTTGATTTTGCCTGTTGCATCGACCTCAAGTGATTTTTGTTAGCTTTTCTAATGCCTTTCAGTCTTCCTGGGCATTATTAAAAACATTTTCAATATAAAAGGGAAAGAAAGAATGAAACTATACGAAAGTTGCTGGCTAAGAAATGATGGTAACAGCATTGGCACCATTAACTTTGGTTTATCTAGTCTGCCAGAGGAAAGGCAAGGAAAGCAAGGGTTACCCCCAAGGTTCCCCAAATTGGGCAGTGATCTCTGGGTACCTGCAGTCTGCATGCCTCCAAATGCAGCCCTGACCTTTTACCTTAACTTTTCCTGACATTGGAGGGCTATGGGTTTAACTAGACCATGGTGACTTAAAAAAATAAAACCTCTGAATTCTAGATCTGCACTTTGGTGTTTATAAGAAGAGTGCTCTAGCTTCGGAATCTATATTGGAGACATTGTTGGTATAAAAGGAACATTTTGAAAGAGAAAGAGAGAGAGAGAGAGGAGAAAATGGGACAAAGGGAGGTAGGTAGAAGAATGAGAAGGGAGAGAGGGGAACAAGGGAAGTGAAGAAAGTGAAAGACAGAAAAAGAGAGACCAAGAGACAGAAAGATAAGAGACATAGAGATGGGGAGAGAAGATGATCAAAACAGAGACAGTGAGAAAAGAGGTGAAAAGATGCAATCTGGTAACTTGGAATAGTAACTTGGAAAACAATTTTAGGAATGAAATTTTAGAAACTGGAAAAACTAAACATTTCCTATCATGAGATCTGAATGGCCCCAGGGAGATATAGTTACCCCTTCTGAATGAAAAGACATTATTTTACATCCTCTCATTGATCTGCATCTCCTTTGGTTACTTCCCCAGGGACACGTGATTACCATCTTGTGAATCTTATATCAGACTTTTCCATTACCAGGAAATGAGCTGGTACCCAAATCCCCAGCACCACAATTCACACCTCCCTCCACCCTACTCCCCTACCCTGTGCCCAGGAAGAGCTGGGAGCTGTCTTCTCTTTCCTAGGACAAAATCCAAACCATCCTTGTGAGTTCGCCCATAACACAGGGGCTATAGAATCACAAGGGAATATCAACTCAGAATTTCACTCTTCAGAAGGAGCCTGTTTTAGTTGCTACAGTTGTGATGTTTCAAAAGTTTAGAGAACATGTGTCTCCATTTATTTAGACATGCTATGTAGAACATTCTCCTAGAAATTCCATTTAAATTTTGAATAAACATTTTATTATATAACACTATTAGCACGTGATATTAATATTAGTAATATATTACTGATTTGTACAGTGTAAAATGAATAAATTTTTGTTTATATATTTAATAATTCCCATCAATAGGTGTTAATACAGCCTAGATGCACATTCATATCTATATTGCAGATGCATATTTGTACCTATATTCCAGAAACCTGGAGATATTCTGGAAAACCTGAGTTTAAATCTAGCTGCCAACACTTCTTAGCCGTGGGACCCTGTTGAAGTTACTTAATCTCGTTCAGTCTCAATTTCTTCATCTGTAAAATAGGGTAATAATGTCACCTATCTCCCAGGGTCTTAGTGAGGATGAAAGGAGGCAACATTTATAAAGGGCTTTGCAAATCATTAAGTTTTCTATAAATTCTGCTCATTATTATGATTATATATTCTAAATAAAGAAGCAATGGCTCTGTATTCTAGATATGGATCTCTTTTGTGTTTGCAGATATTTATCTAGAATGTATAAAGATAGTGCATTGCACTTTTATATACAAACATTTTCTGTGTATTTCCATGTAGTGTATGGCACATATCTTCCAGAAGAGAGCTTAGGCATTAATGTGTCCTGGATACACGTGTTTTATGAGTTGTAGATGGATGTTGAATACAAAAAGGTATATGCCTAGAAGCAGTTACATGTGCATATATAGTATATATATATACATATATATCTGCATCCACAAATATATTCTAGAATATATGAAACGTGTCTCCAGATGTGCATACATATATACATACATATATGAATATATATCTGTGCGTGTATACACATGCTTACACACTTGTATATGCGCCCAGAGCTACATATATACTATAATACGGCAAGTGGGGCATTTTTCCCCCTACCCTTTTCTTCCACGTGATAAAATGTCTATTTTTTTCTGATCACCAGGGAGATTAGAGGGGTTTAAGAATATATCCTTAAGCATAGATGAATTTGTTTTGTTTCTTGCTTTAAAAATAATCCCATTGTTGTGCTCCTGAGACCCTGGAATGACTGGAGTGGGGTGAGGGACAGGAATCGGTGGGCAGCTTTCTTGTTCGTTCTCTAGAACTGCCTCCGGGGCCGAAGAGTTGGCCTTGGACAAGTCAGCCAGACCTCTAGATACTGCTCAGTTGTGAGGACAAGAGTGACAGTGATTTCTGTGGCAGAACCTAATGTATTCAGTCCCCACTCCCTCTTCTCTGACATCAAAGAAAACTCGAAGTTTGACCATTACCAGCAGACTTGGGACCCCAGCTTGGATCCCTGGGGGGAGGAGGAGAGAGGAGAAGAAGAGGAGAAGAGGTGCAAGAGGGCGTTCCTAAATTCTGAATCGCCCCCCCCCCTTACCCCACCCCCAACCACCACCTCCATACCTAGCCCTGTTTTCCGCTTCCTGCAAGTGGAGAGAAGAGCGGAGAAGCTCCCCAGGGTGCGTTCTGCGTCCACTGCCACGCCCGGAGGGAGGCCAAGTGCGGCGGATCCCCACAGAGACAATAAATAAAAAACCATAGAAACGAAATCCCCAACTATCTCGGCTACAACGTCAGCCAACCAAGGGCCAAGTTCATTATTATATCTCGGAGAATTGAAAGGATTTCGCTTCCTATGGGCTTTTGCTTAAACTGGTTACGCCAAGGGATTGTGATTTTATTGGCGAGTGTTCCCTAAACTGATACAGATCACAACTCCCAGCCCATCCCCACTACCCACCTCCTCGCCTATTTAGAACAGCTTAAATTACTGCAGCCGAAAAAACAAACAAACCGACACGATAACACGGTCGTTTCCCAATTTATGTAGATTGGTCTTGGGACAAGATTCACAAGCGTGTATATGGGCACGTGCATATTTGTATATTTTAAGTAGATCCTTCGGAGGATAGATGGATAGACAGATAGCTAAAAGAGTAAGATAGGTTAGTAGAAGTGTAGCAATTCTCAGATTTCCCATAAAAATGAATTGAAGACTGAGGTAGCAGAGGAGAAATGTCTTCTAACTTTCTTCGTATTCCCAGTACTTAAGCATGGATGAATTTGTTTTCTGTTTCTTGCTTTAAAAAAAACTTGGCACATAAGCAATTAATGAATGCTTTTTCACTGATAGGTTGTTGGGGCACAGGAGAGTGGAGGAGGGAGAAGAGAAGGGAAGAGAGTGAGACGGTGATTATAATAAGAAAGGAAGAAGGAAGAAAAGAGAGAGGGAGGACAAAAAGAAAATGCGGGAAGTTTTGTATTGGCCTCCAAGGCTTCAATGACTAAGGGAAAACGACTGGTGCTTATGTGCAAACAGAATTAAATGAAACACAAATACGAAGCAGAGACCGCCGAAGACCGTGGCTGATTTTTTCTCCCTACAAGAATAAAAAAGCAAAAAGGCCAGGCTGAAAGGTGGTAAGAAGGGAGTCCCCTGAGTCCCTGCTAAGGAGAAATTGCGGATGAAGGAGACCTCAGGGCCCCCAATTTCCTTGACCAATCAGAGTCTGTTCCCCCCCGCAGGCCAGTTGACCCAGTCTCCCTCCAGAGCCACAGATGAGCCGGGGGATTAGGCGTCGCGATTCCTGCCTTCCCTCTTCCCTTGAGCCCTGGAAGAGAATAGAGAAGGAAAAGACTGGGGGAGGGGGAGGGTAAGTCGATCCCGAAGTTTCCATCATGTGAAATTGAAGCGCATGTGTCTATAATGAAATATTTCCTCTCCGTTCGTGGCGGCTCAGTAATTCCTGATGGCATGGAGCCTGGGAAAATAGATCCTTCAGCTCCCACCCACGGCGTCTAACCGCACGATGCGGAGGAACAAGGCCTTCGTTTTCCACCGCGATGTCAGATTTCCACCCCCTGTGGGTGGCTGAACACCTTATATCACTCTCCAAACAGCGCCCGCTGCGAAGAGTTATCATGGCTTAAAGATTCAATTCTTCCTCGGAGCAGGGCACAAAAGGAAAGGATTCTCTTGGCTTCGCGGGTGGTGGGTGGATAGATGGGTAGGGGAGACCCCAGTCGATCCACTCCCTAATGTCGCCAGCCCCACTCTCTTTTCTTACTCTGCTTTCAGTCCCCAGGGATACCAGGATTTATTCATTTGTTATTCATTCATTTATTTATTTGCTGCTTGTTTATTTGCGGGGTTTTTTTGGGGGGGGAGGGGAGATCGTGGATGCAGAGGTGAAATCTTTGAAATCTTCGAGTCCGTCCCACCGCCGTCTCCCAGCCCCCCAGCTCAGTTTTTACGGAAGAGAAAGAAAGTGACCTGCCTTGGTCACATAGCTATCTAGCAACGATGCCAGATTTTAGGGTCCTGATTGCAAAACCAAGCAATCACTCGACAGGCAAGCATTTACTGAGGGCTTTCTATGTGTTTGGAAACACACAGAAAAGCAAGGACAGTGTTTTTGTTTTCCCGTCACACCAGGCTTCCCTATACCTTTCGGGCCCTAGGCACCTGGTGACCCTGAGAGGAGGAGGTGAGAGGAGGCAGGCAAGAGATTTATAATTATTTTTAAAAATAAACGAATTACACAAATGAAAATGGTTTCCTTGCCCAATTCTTTTTGCACTTAGAAATCGTATTTTTTTAAAAAATTGTAATGAAAAAGTGAGAACTTTATTTCAGTTTAAGTCCACAAACATGTAAGTGGCTATTCAGTGAGTACCACAGGAGGATCTGAATTCAAGTCATATCTCTGCCACAGAGAGCCTGTTTAGGAGAATCACTCAGAGTCCTAGACAACCCTCATGTTAAAAAAGAGGAAGAGGAGGAGGAGGAGAAAGGGGAGGAGAAGGAGGAGAAGGGAGAGGAGGAAGAAGAGGAAGAGGGAGAGGAGGGGAAGGAGAAGGGGGAGGGGGAGGAGGGGGAAGAGGGGGAAGGAGGAGGAAGAAGTGATCATTTGCTTCTGAAGACAGACTTCCCTTACAGGAAGTTCTCCACACTTTATAAAACCATAGCTGGAGTCCTAAAAATAATGCAGCAAGCTAGATGCTGAGGTTACAAAAACAGAAATGGTGACCAGTGCCTTTCTTTCTACAAAAGCAGTCGACTTGCTTCCCTAGTTTGTTTTTTTTTAACTAGTTGTGTGACCTTGGGCAAGTCACTTCCTATCGTCGGGCCTTAGCTTCTCTGTAAATTGAAGGTGAACCTAAAGATTCCTTTCAGCTCCAAGTCCTAGAATTCTATCAGCCCTATGAGACACGACTCACTAGTCCTCCTTAGAAGTTACAGGTTTCAGGCTACCTCGGATCCAGGGAATGGCTACAAATTTTTTCACCTTACTCCACTCATTGGAAGGAGCAGCAAGACGTAGAGCAGCTGCAGGGTCCGAGAGAGCCCCAGGGGATTCACCTAGGGAGGGGAGAGTTTGCCCCTTCCAGAAACCTTTTCTCAAATGCGGTCGATGTTGCTAAAGTCAGGGTCTCAGAGTTCAGGGATTTCGCTTCATAACTGTTTCAGGGTCTGAATTTTCAATGACACCTTTAAGGTTGGGGATCTTAACCTGCAGGTCCACGAAAAACAGATTTCCAGAGGTCCGTAACTTGGATGGGAAAAATAGCATAGATACACACAAATTGTAAATGCAGAAGATAAAATGCAGAAGGGTTACAAAGAATGCACATATATACGTATCTGTGCATTAAATATATGGATATATACATACACATGTATGTATATGTATATGTATATATATATACACAAATACGTGTATATATATATATACACATATATATATACACGGCAACATATTTTTCATTTGTAATTCTAAGTATTTATTTTATGCATTTGAAAGTATCATTCTGAGAAGGGGTCCTTAAGTCTCATCATTCTGCTAACGAGGTCTATGCTCCCCAAAGGGTTAAGAGCCTAGGGTTCAGCGGGTGCCAGCAGCTCGCCCAGCTTGTACAGGTCACCCTGAATTACTTACACAATGGAAGCAGACTGTCTTTGGCTCGTATGAAAATACCTGCCTAACTCTGCTTCCAGGTGAAGGTGGGCTCCGTCTCTCACCCCCTCACCCACCCAGGCACGGGAAGTGATCTGCCCTAGGCTGTAGTTTCTTATAGGACTTTCTCTCTGTCTCGCTCTTGGGCCATAAACACCCTCTGCTTTAGCTCCTACCTAGCTCACTGTGACGGAATGAGATTCCCTCTGGCAGACTAAGCTCCTTGATGGCCGGGGTCATATTGTTTTTTCCTCTTCTAGAGTGCCCCCTAAGCCATTTACTTAGACTAAGAGATAGGACTCGGGACCAAATAATTACTTCTATTTCTACGGACCTTTGATGATTTACAAAAGCACTTTCTTTACACCCACTCAGGAAAACAGGTGGTTTTATCCCGGTTTTCCAAAATGGGGGAAACTGAACCACAGTGGGATTAAAAGTGACTTTGGCCAAATTCTCACGACTGTGTGAGAGGGCTAGGGTTTGAACCTAGGTCTCCCGAATTTCAGTCTTTTGGACTCCGTAGCCCACCCCACCACTCTGACTGTTGGGTTTGTGGGACTGAGAATGATAGAGACAGAAAGAGAAAGGGAGAAACAGAGACAGAGACGGATACACCCAGAGACAGGAGAGAAACAGACGGACAGACACAGCGGGAGAGATTGAGAGAGAAACGACAGAGAGACAGAGGGACAAAGATGGAGAGAGAGAGCGCTGAACTTGGATTGGAGGAGATAACAGATAAATTGAGACACCCTGGAAGGGGGCGGAGGGGAGGGAGAAGAGGAAACATTCATTAAACGCCTACCATTTGCCAGGCACTATTCTAATCACTTTACAAATATGATCTTATTTGTAAACCCGGGACGAATTTACAAGGACTGTTGCATTTATGTCTTTGTAGCCCTAAAGCCCAGACGAGTGCCTTGCACATCAGGCCCTGAATACATATTTGTTTAATTGAATCGTCTATGTTTGTGGCATGGAGTTGTATCAGGAGAGAGAGACATAACTATAACGCAAAATGGAACAAGATGTATGCATGAGAGGCTCAAATAAAATGCTTTGTGAGGTCCAGGAGACTAAATACACGTATGAGGATGACCCCACCCCTGGGCTTGGTGGCAGGGGAAGTGTTCTAGAGCCCCAGCTCAGGCGATTCAAGCTGTGTGACTTGAAGCAAATTTATTTCCCTCTCTGGGCGTTAGTTTTCTGATATGTAGAAGAAGGAAGGGAGTGAGGATGGAGGTGGCTGATTTCTAAGGTCCTTTTCCCATCCTTAAAGCCTCTGCATGATTTTTGCGATGCTGGGTTAGTTAATTTTTCCTGCATCCTCGTATTCCTCTCCTGGGGCCGCG
This sequence comes from Pseudochirops cupreus, assembly GCA_028627135.1. NCBI lineage: Eukaryota > Metazoa > Chordata > Mammalia > Diprotodontia > Pseudocheiridae > Pseudochirops > Pseudochirops cupreus. The sequence continues at coordinate 46,064,032 of CM053581.1, forward strand.
AACACTTCACCGGGGGGCGGGGGGGAACCCGAGCCTTTATGTTCAAATCTGCGACGCCTCTTCTAACAGCCCACTTGCTGCTCCCAAGTCCCTATCCCTCATAATCGCTTACGTTCACAAAAACGTTTTCCGAATGTTTTCACGCCTTTAGACAAAGCATTCCCCCGGTGGTAGCTGGTAGACGCCAATCTCAGGTCTCGGGTTTTCTCATCAGCTCCCTAAAATCATTCTGGGTCGCATCTCTTTTGCCCTTTTCCAGTGAAAGAGACTGAGCTGGCTGGATGCCAAGGGGCTCATCTGCCCACTGCCTGCCCCATCTTCTCTTCTGCTCCTTTGCTGGAAAGGGGGACAAAATGTTGGGCACAGACAGATGCCGGCTCCGGTAGAAAAGTCGTCTACCCTGATGGAAGGAATTGTTTCGGGTTACTCACATTAGCGTCTGCCTTCCCTGCACATTAAATGAGGGGACAACAAAAAATCACTCTGTTCCTCAGACCTTCACTTTGTAAACCTTTGGGAAACAGCCCATGGAAGAACATATCAGAGCATATCAACAGGGGATGGGATCTTAGGATGCTAGGTCTGGAAAGGATTTTAGAACGATATCAGAACTGAAAGAGACCTTAAAATATAGAGTCTAGTACGCCAGATTTGAAGGAGATCATAGAAATCGCTCCATTTTACTGCAAGGGAAAGCTGTGGCTTGGAAAGACAAACTAATTCAAAATGCATTTAAAGTTGTGCTAGAGACTTCATAAAATTGGTATTGGGATATATAACTGAAGTCTTTAAATGAAAGGAATATTTAAATAGATGCTCTAATGTTAGGTGAGATGAAAAAACAAAGCCAGAACTAGGTGGATAAAGGAAGAGATTTTAATTATTGTTTTAAAATTTGGGGGTTTCTTTTTCATTTTTTTGCTTGCATTGATTTTTTTTTTGTTTTTGTACCATACTCAATCTTTTTTTTTACTATTTCCCTTCCCTGCCCATCAAACCTCACTTATAAAGATTAAAAAGGAAATAAATCCCTTCAGCAAAATCAGTCCACGCATTGTCTAAATCTGATAAGTGTCTGTAATATTCCTCACCCTTAGTCCCTCACCTCGGAAATAAATGGAAACATTTTGCATCTTCTCAATTCTTCTCTGGATTGTAACTTGGTCTTTAGAGTTCCAGTGATTGTGCCTTTCCAGTTACCTTGTTGTAATAATTTTGTCAGTCAAATAGGTATTTAGTGCCTCCTGTGTTCCAACACTGTGCTAGGCACTGGAAACAAAAGGGCACAAATATGACAATTCCTGCCCTTCAGTAGCACAAATTTTCATGGGGGGGGGGGTGGAGCAGAGAGAGAACATGTAAGTAAATATGTACCTAGAAGAGATATGCCTTTTAACAAAGAATTTTTTTAAAAGATGTTCTGAGGTGCATGTGTGTGGGTGTGGGTGTGGGTGTGGGTGTGTGTGTAAGGGGAAGGAGAGAGAGAAAGAGAGAGAGAGAGAGAGAAAGAGAGAGAGAGAGAGAGAGAGAGAGAGAGAGAGAGAGAGAGAGAGAGAGAAAACCAATAATCAGGCTAGTGTGACAGTAAGTGTTCCATACCCGTAGTCCCTCACCTCTGTTAAAAAAAAAATAGAGAGGGAGAAGAGGGAGGTACATTTTCTCGTCTCTTCTCTGGAAACACCTCGGTCATTGTAATTTTTATAATTTTACAGTGTTCACTTTTAGTTGTTCTTTCCACTTACTTTGCCACCGTCATTGTGTGTAAATTTTCCCTGGTTCCACTTGCTTAATTTTGCATCAGTTCATATAAGTCCTCTCACGCTTCCTTGTAATCTTCATATTCATCATTTCTTATGGTGCAATAATATTCCATTATATTAATGTTTATGTTTAACCATTCCCCTTTTATTTCCAGTATTTTCCTACTATAAAAATAGTATTATAAATATTTTCATATATTTCTATGACCTCCTGTGGACATATACCTTGAAATGGAATCCCTGGGTAAGGACAGTTCAGTTACAATTATACTAATAGCATAATTCCAAACTACTTTTCAGAATGGCTGACTCTTGGTCCCATATATTTATTTTAATTCCCTGTGTGTATTTGCTGTCAGACCCTTATCAGAGATATTTGATGTAAAGTTCCCACCCCCCAACAGCTTCTTCTTTCCATCATTTTTACTTATTTCTTTTCTTTTTGTTTTATGGTGCAGTGGTTAGAATGTTGGACCTGAAGTTGGGAAGACCCAAATTCAAAAGATGACTTATTTCAAATCCTCTGACTTCCTAATTGTGAGACCCCGGGCAAAACTAGACAAAATAAAACAAACAAACAACTCTCTGTCTGGTTGAGTTTCCTCAATTGTAAAACAGGGATAGTAATAGGACCTACCCTTGGGGTTATTGTGAAGATAAAACAAGATCTTTGTAAATCTCTTTGCAAACTTTAAAGCTCTTTATGAATGCTAGCTATTATTATTAGCTATTATTAGACTCATGATTTTATTCATGTAGAGAATGCCTAATGAGGAAATTCCCCCTACCATTACAGAGCAGATTGGCACCTGTTCTGCCACTGTCTACTTTGAAAGAGTTAGTGGTCTTTGGCACTGAGAGATGGAGCAACTTGCACAGTCATGCTGCCAGCCAACATGCGTTAGAGGTCCATCTTGAACTCAGGTCTTCCTCTAAGATTGTTCTAGTTAATATGCAATTCTGCCTTTTTAAGGTGCAAAGTTTTAATGTCTGTGTTCTTGTGGCATGCTGTGTGTGGTTATGAGTCATGGAAAACCACAATCCCTGAAGAATTAAAGTCATGGGTCACCCAAAGAGCAACCCAGAGACACATAGTGGGTGTGAGTAGGCTGTGGTGTGGTATCAAAGAATTACACAGAGAAATTGACGTGGATTCTATTAACATGGAGAAATATGAGCTGGAAGGCAGGCAGGCTGGTCAGGTGACAAAATCGAGGGATCACCAATGGGCAGCTACTGTGCTGGGGAGGATTGACAGGCATGGATGAGCTGTGACTTGCATCACCGGAGGAACAGTTGAATCGAGCTCATGAAGTCACTGAAACATTTTCATAGCAAACAGATGGACTTACAAATATTTTATTAGAATCATAAAATTTTAGCACTAGATAGGCATTTAGAAATTATCTATCCCAGTCTTTCCTGAAGGATTAAGGGAATAATAGGTGCTAACATTTCTAACAAGATTTAAGGATTATAAAGTGCCTTACCTACATCAGCTAATAAATTTTAGTCAACTGATCATATTTGATTCAATAATATTACTATAATTGATTGTTACAATCAATTCCATTTCTGACCTGGGCTGGTCCATTTATCTTTAGGTAGCCTGATGGCCCTCTCATCCCTGGGGATCATTATATTGATGCCAAGTTTTGTGCAGGTTTGTCCTACTGCAACTCAGAGCTCCAGAGTTCAGCCTTCCTCAGTAGCCAGGATTACAAACCTGTACCATTATTCTAAGCTCTTTTATAGGTATTATTATCCTGATTTCATAGAGAAGGACACAAGATTCAAAGAGACTGACTTGCCAATGGTCAAAAAGCTAGTATTAGAGGGAAAATTCAAATCCTGATGCTTTCTGACTCAGGTCCAGACTTCTTTCCAATTATACCACCCGGATGATCTGAATAAAACACTGATTTATCTTTGGTATTCCTCCATCCTTTTCAAGGTACTTCCACAAACTCTATGATCCCTGCATTTTACCTGTGGGCAGGTAGCATTACCCTATTTTACAGACAGTAAAACATAGACAGAGAAATGATGTGATTTGTCCAAAGTCACAAAGCAAGCCTGCAGAGGAGGAGAGCTGCTAGATATCCTGTCTCTAGGGTCTTTCCACAGTGTCAGTCATATATACTAGATCAACCATTTTGGGGCCATCTTAACAACGAAATTAGGTGGACCATGCAGTGAGCTGATTAATAGCCTGCTTGCCTACTTGGAAGTGAGCCAGAAAATCCTAACCAACTACAAAATAGCTCATTGGGAGGCAGTAAAGAGATGCATCCTTGGGACCAGTCAAATCTGTTCAGCAGAATCAGATACAGTCTCAACAACTCCATTCCTCTGTAAGTAGGTCACATTTATACGTCACAAAGGCACAAGGCAGAAAACCAGATGTGTCACCCTTGAGTGGTGAATTGGTGTTGGTGTATAGAGCTCAAAGATTATTTGTAGAGGGATTCAGAGCAGCCTATCAGACTTTCTTAGAAAGTATTCACTTCAAACAGAAATCTGACTTGGCTAAAGTAAATTTAATTTAGAAACACAAGTTTGTAGGTGAGCATTCTGAATTGGAATGTTATGATGTCTTTATGTTGCTTGGTTTGGGGTTCTAGAGTTAATTTGACTCCTTTGATCTCTTCTCCTACAAAACTTGGATTTCTTGGACTCCTTTCTTTCTTGGATTTCCAAACTATTTCCTCCTCTTTTCACTCAGGGTCAGCTACAGATTCTGATGAAGAATCTTTTGATCAATATCACTTTGAAGTCAGAATAACGATGTCAGGGAGGTAGATTTCATTTTATTTACATGCTATATGACTCTATTACTCTTTTCTCTGGCATAAAGTTTCCTCATCTGTAAAATGGCAACTTTCATGGTCCTTTATACACAAAAGTTCTAGGTTTTGACATTCTGAATTCTAAGGTTCCTTCTACTTTGAACTGTGATCAAAGGTCCTTTTCAGCTTTGATGTTCAGTGTTCTAAGGTTATGTCCCATCTTAGCATTCTGGGTCTATAGCCTATTTCAGCACTGATATTTATAGAGTTTGATCTGGAAGGGGCCTAAGGAACCATTTTCTCCATCTTGACCCTCATTTCATAGATAGGGAAAATGAGATGGGGAAAAAAACCTTTAGAGAGGTTTTTAAGTGACTTGTCCAAAGTCACACAGGGGACAAATGACAGAGATAAATTTGGACTTAAGTCTCCAGATTACAAAGCCAGCCAGCCTACCTTCCCTTCAATGTTGAGGTCAAATGTCACATCCTACAGCAAATCTATGTTGATCTCTATTGTTGGTAGTGTAAAATACATGAATTACTTTGTATATTTTAAGTTTTTTGTGTATATTACATTTTTAATTACATGTTGCTACACCTCCAATAGAATACAAAATCCTTGAGGGAAGGGCCATTTTTGTTTCTGTATCCTCAGTTCTTAGCTCAGGACTAGGCACATAGTAAACCTGGAATATATGATTACTGGCTGGTTCCAAAGTCCCTTGCAGTACTGTTATTCATGTGCTGAAGTCCTTTACAATTCTAACAGTCTGTTGATCTATGGTTCTATGGAGAATGTAGAAAGCCATTTCTCTCATCTCATCTCCATCACCCCTCAGCTTCCCCCCCCACACACACACACTTTACTGATGGTCATTGGTTTAGTTGGCAGGCTTGCAAACACAGTTACCACCAAAGAAACTATGTGCAATGCATGGAAGCAATGAAGTCATCATTTTTTTCCCTCAAGGAGTCCTGACAGCAGAATTTGGCTGCTATCAGAATAGTGATAATAATGATAACTGCTTTTGAGAGTTTTCTGTACTGCTATGTAATTTACCCAGGCACTTAAGCCATTCTTTACATGAACATAAATAATATTAGTGACTGATAAGCCAAAAAGATTGCAGAATGAAGAAAGTTCTTGGGATTTTAATGAACAATCCTTCTATTCTCAATGGCCACAAATAAGGTAAATGAGCCTAGACTTTAGCCCTGGCCAGGGTTTGACATTGATTCATCATTAATTATCTTTCCCCTCCCTCCCTCCCTGCCCCCAGTTTTCTTCTGCTAGTTGGTACCCATTCAAAAACAGCAGTGCTTTGATCTAACATTTGGAAATGCTTTTACTTTGGAGAGTTAGACAGGTAACACCTCTGTAAAATACCAGAAAGTATTGGAAAAATAGTAGGAAAAACCTAATAGCATGGAGGAAATTTCTGCTCTAGTTTAGATTCTGACATGAACCAGTTGTGTAACCTTGGGTAAATCACTTTTTCCCCTTAGTCTTTCAGTTTTCTGCTGCTGCTTGACTAAAAGATATTGCCTCACCCTCATCTCTTAGAATCTCCAGTTTCCTTCCAAGCTCAGCTCCAGTACCGACTCCTACAGGAAGGCTCCTTCTCCTCCTCCCTCCCAGCTGCTAGTGCCTTCCCCTCCGAAATTACCTTGCAGATGCTTACTAAGTGTTTATAAATGTACATGTTGCTTCCGTGATAGAATGTAAGCTCCCTGAGGGTAGGAACTAGTTTTATTGTTTTTATATCCCCCACAACTAGTACAGTGTCCAGTGAGGCACTTATTAAATGCTTTGTTGATTGGTGGATCTTTAAGCTTTCTGACAGCTCTGGAATTCCATGATCCCTGATGCATGGATAACTCTATCATCTCATCGGAATGGATGTTCTCACCACTGGTAAAGCTGACCATGCCTCTACATTTCAACATGTGACACCTACAAGTGACTGTTGAACTCCAAGGCTATGCCAACAGAGTACAAGCTTCTCCTATAGGTTCTACTGACAAGGAAAGGCTATGAGTAGAGGTTTGTTGATGGACTGCAAGCCTGTTATCTCAGGAGCATGCCAGCTAACTCTGGAGAATCTTACCAGCGGGATAGCAGCAGGGTAATGAATTTGGAGGTCACAGCAATGTGGTGTCGTGGAAAGAGCCGCATGACTTTGCAGTCAAGAGAGCTGGTTTCACACCCTCCCTAGATGCTTATTTCCTGTGTGAACTTGGGTGAATGATTTAACTTCTCAGGGCTGAATTCAAAGTCATCTGTTAAGTGAGGACATAGAAGTCTGTGACCTTATGAAAACTGTTAAGTGAGGTATTGAAATGTTGTGTCTGCTTTGGTGGAGGGGACCATCCACATCGACATAAATCACAGGATCCTGACATGTTGAAGCACACCAGAGTGGCATTTGTGATCTCTATGTGTATCATTGCTCCTAACTGACAAGCCCACTTTCCCTGCTTGTATATGTTCTCAATTACGTCGCTGATGTCTCTTATTGCTTATAAGTCATTGTAGTATGATCTACAGCCTACCTATGTCCACTGTGCATCTCTCCTTGCTTCCTTGTAATGATGATTGTTTTCTAAGCTTGTGATGCTCCCAGATTTGCAATCACAGAACACTGCTGGGAGACTATTGATAGCAATGAGATGGGCATTGGTGTTAAGGTAGAGCTTGGGACCATTGAACGAACTATGCAGTTTCCTAAAGACAATCTTATTTTATTTCTTCATGAACTAGAGTTGTGTGTGTGTGTATGTGTGTGTGTATGTGTATATACACACACATAAACAAACATATGTATGTGTACATATACACATACATATATGTGTGTTGTGTTATTTTAAGTTTTATTTTCAAAGAGCAAAAATAGATTTCACTCTCTGACTCTGTCTCTCTCCATCTCTTTTTGTTTCTGTTTCTATTTCTATCTATTTGTCTCTTTCTCTGTCTCCTCCTACCATTGGAGAAGAAAATGAAAAACAAAACCCTTGTAAAGAATAGGTAATTGACTTTAGAATTGGAAGGGACCCCAGGAGCTATCTAGTCGTGCTTTCTGCACCTACCATACAGGTAAGTAAATAGAATAAGAGACAGAGTCCAAGAACCCATATTTTAGAATCTCCCCTCAGGTATTTGCTGTCTGTGTGACCCTGGGTGCATCATTTCATCTCTGCACACTCACCACGTTGTTGTGAGGCTCAAACTAGATAAACCATTTCTCCAGTCTTCAAGTCCAACATAAATATCAGCTCTTCTAATCACTATTCTTATTATTGAGGAGCAGCATGGACCATGAACTCCAGAGACAGGGCTCTTTTGACCATCCCACATTGCCAGCAAATCCTTTCCTCCAGCAAATCCTTTCCTCCCACCAGTTCAGGGAAGTAGATGGGACGTGTGATTATCCACATTTTATGGCAGAGCGTAATTTAAATCTGCAATATTCTCCAACTTTTGCAAAAGACAGAAGGTGATTCTGTTTATGGGAAAAACAAAACCTCAGCCAAGGGAGATTATGTGACAAAACCCCAAATCGCCCAGTCTAGTGAAATGCCGTTGCAGAGGCCACCACCATGTTCGCTCAATGATGCAAGCATCTAAAAATGTATTCCTGCCCCACAAATCGCCATCTCTATGATAACGAGTTGTTTAATGCATTGTATAAAAAGGAGAGGAAGTCCTAATTTATCCACGTGGAATCAGTTAGCGTTTCCTAATATTTATAAAACTTTTTGGCACAAACAATCTCACTCAGCAGAGGGAGGCCTCTGGGGTTCTGCATAAAATTAAAATAGACATAGCTATGTCACTCAGGGATGCTCAAACTTTTTCTCTGGGGAGCAAGGCATGTTGGTGGGGAAGAGAGAAAGAATGGAGAGTTTGTAATTGCTGACAGGAAATCACTGAACGTGGGAGCTGAAAGGGACTTGAGAACATTGAAGACCATAGCCAGAATATTTGAAGACACCTAATCCAACCCCCTGATTTTTACAGAAGAGGAAACTGAGGCTCAGAGAATTGCACTTCCATGGGCAACTAGCTAGGGACAGACCTGAATAGGAACCTTGATCTCCCAGCTGGTATCCCAATGTACCTCTCTCTATAGTATGGCTGTCTCTCATGATGTCTGACATGTAATGTCATAATATGTAAACATTTTAAAATAATTTTCCTTTTTCTTGTCTCTTAGGCTGTGTCTTTCCATCCAATAGTTCAGGGATAATAGAGAAACTACAGAAGACAGCTCATTAACTATCACGGTATTATATATCTATAGTAGCATTTTACATGGTTTTTTTTTTGTTTGTTTTTTATTCTATTCTCTGACATATTAACTGCATATGAGGTAGCTAGGTGTTAAGTAGAACATGGAGTCAGAAAGACCTGAGTTCAGATCCTGTCTCAACCACTTATAAACTGTTGGACCTTGGAAAATTCACTAAGCTTCTGTCTTCCTTGGCCTCTGTATCTGTAAAATGGATATAATAAGAAACTATTATTGTTCAGTTACTTAACTCATTTCCAACTCTTCATGACCCCATTTAGGGTTTTCTTGGCAAAGATACTGGAGTGGTTTGCCATTTCCTTCTCCAGTCCATTTTACAGATGAGGAAACTGAAGCAAATAGGATTAAGTGATTTGTCCAGGGTCCTGTAGCTAGTAAGTATTTAAGGCCAGATTTGAATCATGAAGATGAGTTGCGTAGCAATCTACCCATTGCTTCAACCAGCTGCCCAATAAAAAAAAAATAGGGTTAAGGTTACTATCTAACTAGTTACTGCCTGCCAGGGTTGTTGTAAGGATACACTGATCAAGCCCTAAAGCTCTATATCAGTGGTTCTCAACCTTCCCTAAAGCCTCGACCCTTTAATACTTGTATGTGGGCATACCTGCCTGTGGGCGGACCCACTTGGAGACGGATAGAGGAGCGGTGTCTCGGTTCCTAAGACCATCGGAAATATATGTTTTCCCATGGTCTTAGGTGACTCCTGTGAAAGGGTTATTTGATCCCCAAAGGGGTTCCGACCCACAGGTTGAGAACCACTGCTCTATATAAATGGCACCTATTATTTTTAACAATCTAGGTTGGTATTTTATTCTCTTATTAGAGTGAGTAGGGCAGATCATATCTTCTTTCAACTTTGACTCTGTTCCAGGACCCAGCAGTGTTCCATTGACAGCCGATACTTAATAGATGTTTGCTTCATTGCCATGTAAGTGTTTCACAGGAGAAGAATGAATTCCAACTCTACTATTCAATTGCCTGGGTGACCTTTGATCAGTCACTTCCCATCCTTTCCCTGTAAAAAAGAAAGGGGGTTGACCAGATAATTCCTCCAGTTCCTTCCAACTCTAAATTCTGTGTTTCTATTTTGTATGATTTCCAAAATATTTGACTGATAAAGAGAAAGTGGTGCAAATATTAGTAACTCCATTATTAAGATGGTAAAACTGAGATTTAAAAGGGAGAAGCATACAGTTAACAACTCACAGAAGGTCTGAGTTGAAGTTCAGGCTTTCCCATTAATAAGTCATATGGCCTTGGAGAAGTCATTTCTTTGAGTCCCAGTTTCCTTTGTGTAAAACCAGGTTTCCAGGATGCCTCCCCATACCATTGACATAGATCAGGGGTGGGGAACCTGTGGTCTGGAGGTCACATATGACCTTCTAGGCCTCGGACATGGTCTTTTGACCAAGTCGAAGTTTTACAGAACAAATATATAAATATTTGCTTTTTGGAGGGGGGAAGGTAGGGCAATTGGGGTTAAGTGACTTGCCCAAAGTCACACAGCTAGTAAGTATTAAGTGTCTGGGGCCATATTTGAACTCAGGTCCTCCTGACTCCAGGGCCAGTACTCTATTCACCACACCACCTAGTCACCCAGAACAAATCTTTTTATTAAGAGAATTTGTTCTGTGGAGTTTGGATTCAGTCAAAAGACTGAGCTTGAGGCCCTAGAAGGCCACATGTAGCCTGGAGGCTGCAGATTCCTCACACCTAGAATAGACACAGTCTTAAGTCTGCTAGGAAATAGTCTGTGCTCATGAATCAAATTTGCCCAGAATTCTACTGAAGTCTTTAATGTGATTTACTTGGACAAGGATTAAATTCTTGGTTTAACCACAATCTCATGAAATATTAACAATTTTCCTACAGATTAAAAAAATGAAAGCCTCACTCATATGCATTCATGGAAGACTTAGAAAATTTTTGAAACTTCAAAGCATGGAATAGTCAAAAAGAAGTGCATTTCCCAATTTCACTTCAATAGCAAAACATAGTGGAAAGATCATTGAACTGAGTGGGAGTTGGAAAATCTGGGTTTAAATCTGAACTCCATCCCACGTGAGCCTGAGTGAGTCACTTCCCATCACTGGAAGTCTTTTTTCTCAACTGTAAAGTGGGGAGAATTTCCTTGTCCTCCCCCGTGCAATGGGTAGAGTGCCAGGCTTGGAGTCACGAAGATCTGAGTTCAAACCTAGCCTCATGTACTTCCTGCATGTGTGACTCTGGACAAGTCACTTAACCCTGTTTGCCTCAGTTTCCTCATCTGTCAAATGAGCTGGAGAAGGAAATGGCAAACCACTCCAGTATCTTTCCCAAGAAAATCCCACATGGGGTCACGAACAGTTGAAAACAATGAACAGGAACAACAACAGAGGTAAAGAACTGTCCTCAAAACCAGAAAAAACAGGGTTTAAATCTCTTCTTTGATATATACTAGCTGTAAGACCCTGGATAAGTCAATTAACTTCTTCATGCTCCCAGAGACTTCTTAGACTAAATTACAGAGAAGGCACATACTTGAATTAGTAGAGGGAATTTTTTCATCTGGGACTTACCCAGACTGATGAAATAATACATCTAGCTGCTATCCCAATAACTGGTATTTGATAATATTTTAAAATTCAGAGAGCTCTTTCTGTACATTATCTCATTGGTGTCTTGCAACAATCCAGTGACATGGGCACTACTATTCCCATTGTACAGATCTCCAGGCCCCCTACTCTGTCCACTGGGCCACCTAGTTGCCCAGTTCTCATTATTTGTAAATATGAGAGCTTTTTATTTGCATGCTTGGCTATCATTGAGTCTGGCATTATTTAAGGACTGCCATTTTGCTCTTACTCTGCATTAGGAAACGTTAGCAAGGTTATTCATGCATCTCTTGGTTCCATGTTCATTTATGTTTTCCCTAAGACACCATGCTTTTCAGCAGCCCCCCTCCTCACACTGCGTATGTTCCTTGGCAGTATGTCACTCTCCTTCATCTCTCAGTCCTTCCCTGTCTGGCAGTAGAAAACTCTGGGCCCTCTCCAGCTCTCTTTGCTCCTGTCAGCAGCCATGGGAGCCGGCCAGCCAGCACTAAGCAGTCAGACCACTGGCCTCTTCCTTCTCTGCCTTCCCTGGAGCTAAGCCTCTGCTATTAACTCTTGACTCCTCAGTGCCTATCAATTGGGAAATGCCAGCCTCATCTGCTCCATCACAAAATGCTTAGGCTGGAAGGGACTTGAAACCATGTGATGCTCCCAATCACAAATCATTCCTGGGATAGCACAGATTGTAATAAGATGGGCATGGACAGCAAGGTAAAACTTGGGACTGTTGAATGAACTATACAATTCTATGCAGACCTGAAAGAGCTACACAGACCATTTTCCTGCCAACCACACTCCAACTAAAACCTTTCAACTAGGCATCTGCCTTGTCTGATCTGGTGCCTTTGATGCTATGTGACTCTGGGTGAGTCACTGAACCTCTCCGGGCCTCCTCTGTATCTGAGAGGCAGCGTTGTATAATAAAAAGACAACAGCAGGAACAACAACATTTGAAAGACCGCGTAACACAATAGATACTATCTCTTTTGATAATGGGCTCCAAAGCCAGAAGCCCGGAGTTCGGATCTCATCCTATTGCTCAGTACTTGAATTTAGTCAGTCAACAAGCATTTATCAAGAGCCTACTACATGCCAGACTCTGTTCTAAGTGCTTTGAATACAAAGAAAAGCAAAACAAATCAACCTTAAACGCACTCAAAAAACCAGTCCCTGCCCTCAAGGAGATTAACGTGGGAGACAACGGCAAACAACTATTTATAAGCAAGATGTAGCCAAGATAAACTAGACATAATTAATAGAGGGAAGGCACTAGCCTTAAGGGGGATTGGCAAAGGCAAGAAGGGACTTGAAGGAAACCAGGGAGGTAGGTCAGGAGATGAAGACAAGACAAATCCTACCTGAGCCTCAGTGTTTTCATCTAGAAAATGGGGGAGTTGGAGCAGAGGGTCCTAAATCACAATTGCCAGCAAACTAGGAGACAGTGGAAGAGACATGGTGAGTGTAAGTCAGCTACAACACATTAACAGGCATGACTTATAAAGGACAAATGGAACCAAAATCATCATTGAAGACAATGGATATTGGGGAAAAGGGGCAGCTAGGGGGAGCCATAGTGAATAGCATGCTGGGCCTGGAGGCAGGAAGACTCATCATCCTGAGTTCAAATCCAGCCTCAGACACTTACTAAGTGTGTGACCCTGGGAGAATCGCTTAACTCTGTTTGCCTCAGTTTCTTCATGTGTCAAATGATCTGGAGAAGGAAATGGTAAACCACTCCAGCATCTTTGCAAGAAAACCCGAAATGGAGAGTCAGACACTATTGAAATGACTATTTGGAAAAGAAGGTAGGCACAATGTTGGCTAATAAATCTCCAAATGGAGTTTTGCATTGTGATGCACAGGAGGCAGCAATGGGCTGAAAGTGTAATGGATTTAGAGTCAGAACATCTACCTATGTGATCGTGGAAAAGCTATTTAACTTCTGTGGGTCTCAATTACTTCAACTGTATAGTTAGGGAAGTGGATTTGATGGCCCACTAAGGTCCCTTTCAGCTCTGAGATCTGTATGATCTTCTGAAAAGAAGCAAAGGAAACTCCCCAGTGCATTATTAAGTGGTTCTTCTATGGAGGATTTCTAGAAAGACATGGTCAAGAATTGCCCAGAATGGGATTAATGGACATATATGATTAGGGGGGAGGGAAGAGGCTGAGGTAATCTTACTCCTAGAATATAAACTCTGTGAGTCAAGCTGAGTCAGAGCCTAGTATGTTGTATTACCCAAAAACATTTAATTTATAGATGTTTGCCAATGAATGAACCACTGGTTGTTGCCTTGTCTCCTCTTAAATTAAACCAAGTTCAACTTATGAACACAAACCAGGCTTAGTCATCCCTGTTCTCATGACTCCATCATGTACTAATAGGACGTCATTGGGAAAGACAGTGAAATTCCTTTGGCTTCATTTTCTTTGTCTTTAGAATGGATGATGATGAATCTAAAGCCTTACCTAAACTCAATGAGAAATCATGAGGTTCAAATAAGATAAAAAAAATACCAAATTCTCTTTAAACTAAAAGAAATGCTATAAAATAGTAGGGATAGCTATAATTTGCCTTTATACTGATACTCAAGAGAGACATATGGGTATAAGAATAAAGTACCTATAAAATTCAGTGTTTGGGATCACAATGTCTGCCTCCAAATTCAGATACATTTACTGCATTGTGACTATTTTTCTAGACTCTTTGTCCTCTTTTAAGAGACAAAACCTGAGGCCATTTGGGGGCTAAGCTAAAATTATCTCTATTAATACATTCACTGCTCCAATCCTGTAAACTTGTTTGCAAACATTTTAAAAGGAAGAAAGAGGAGAAAAAGAACACCCAACAACATTTGGTTTCCAGTTTTCTAAAATGTCACCTCCCTTGACCTCTATTGTGGAAGGCCTAGAGGCTTTGCTTACTGGAAAAAGATGCTGTAATCTATTAACAATGTTGGCTCTTCCTGATGTCATGCCTTCTCGTTTTATTACTTCCGTTTTGGGGTCCCTTCCATTGGGACTTTCCAAGGTCTTCCCCCCGCCTTTCCCAACTCTTTCTTTTCTGGAAAAGTGAAATCAAAATGGCAAAAAAAAAATCCTTGAGATTGGAATGAAAAAGAAATGGAACCTTCCTACTATCTGAAATGCTTCCTAAAACAATAATTATACAATAAGGTCTCAAAGAGATGGATGAGGATAAAGAAAAGATGACATGGCCAATAGTTGATAGCCAAGAAGGTAGCTGTGGAAGAAAAGATTTAGAAAGAATCCCTGGGTTCCAACTGACATCTCTATGTACCTCAGTTATCCCATCTGTAAAATGGGGTTAATAGTATTTGCCCCGACTACCTCGAATCCTTATGGCAAAGCTCAAATCAGGAAGACCTGATTTTGTGAACTGGAAAATGCTATATGCCTGCCAGCTGTTGTTATTGTCATCACTGATGTTGTTAATTCATCCCTTTTTTGGTGGAGCTCAGTTAGAAACCATCCTAGTACATGTTACTATCCTGCCCTTTTATTTTTTAATGATCTCTGGATTACCACGCATAGTGGACTCATTGTTTTGTAGTTTAAAAAGGTGTTAGGATGTAAGCTAATGCAAGGGCCTTTCTTCTTTTTTAAACTTTTTTATTTAAAGTTTTGAGTTTCAAATTCTATCCCTCCCTCCCTTCCTCCCTTCTTCTCTCTCTCTCTGAGACAGTGGCAAATCAGGTATAGGTTATACATGGGCCATTACGTAAAACATTTTCATATTAGTCATTTTGTACAAGAAGATTAGAATTTAAAAAATGAAAGAAATGAAGTAGAAAAAAGCATACTTCAGTCTGTATTCAAATAAAATCAGTTCTTTCTCAGGAGGCGGCTAGCATGCCTAGTCCCATGGGATTGTCTTGGATTAGTGCACGGCTGAAAATAGCCAAGTAAATCACAGTTGAATATTGTTGCTATTACTGTATACGACATTCTCCTGGTTCTGCTCACTTTATTTTGCATCAGTTCATATAAGTCTTTCTAGGTTTTTCTGAAATCTTCCTGATTGTCATTTCTTAGAATACAATAATATTCCATCACATCGTGTCCTAAGCTTGTTTAGCCATTCCCCGATTGATGGGCATCCCTTTGATTTCCAGTTCTTAGCCACCACAGAAAGAGCTGCTAAAAATATTTTTGTCCAGATAGGTTGCAAGGGCCTTTGTTACTCAAACATTCCCAAAGAGTAATGCCAAAGGACAAAGAATTTCACAAGATTTTTTGAAAATAATCCACAAATACACAGGCTAATTCTAACATTATATGACTTTCAATAAACATTTATTAAGCACTTACTCTATGTGAGGCAAAAACAAACAAACAAAAACCAGTCCTTCTTCTCAAGGAGCTAACTCAGGCCTTCAACATGTGAACACGTAAGTAAAGGCAAGCTCATCTGAGGAGGGTAAGAGTGCTATAATTAGCAGAGCCAGGAAACCTTCCCATAGGAGGTGGTACTTGAGGTAAACCTTGAAGGCAGCTAAGTATTCTAAGAGGCAAAAGTGAGGAAGGAGTGGAGGCTCCATTTATGCAAAGGCATAGAGGTGGTAAATGGACTACTCAGTTTGAGGAATAGCCAGTGACCCAGCTAGGAAGTAGTGTGTAGAACACAAGAATGTGAGTAATGTGAAGTAAATCTACAAAGGGATACAAGAACCTCTTTAGGTCTTTAAATACTAAGCTGTAATAACAGAAAATAATATATATTAAGAAGAACTCTAACGATCACCAAGGACTGGGTCTGACCTTCGAAAATGTAGGATAGGGACAATAATAATAGCATGCAATCACATAATGCTCTAATTTTACAACATTATTTTCTCACTACAACCATTTCAGCCAGTATTAAGGTCATTGTATTAAAAGCACGGTATTAAATTAATAACAGAGGGATCTATTTTTCTTGGCTAAGATACTGGAATAGTTTGCCATTTCTTTCTCCAGTGGATTAAGGTAAACAGGGTTAAGTGACTTGCTCAGGGTCACACAATCAGTAAATATCTGAGGCTGGAATTGAACTCAGGTCTTCCTGACTTCAAGGCCAGGGATCTATTCACTGAGTCACCTAAGCTGCCTCTAAGACAGAGGATAAGTGACTTGTCCAAGGTCACACAGCTAGTAAGTAATTGAGGTTGGATTTGAACTCAGGTCTTCCTGATTTTAAGCTCAGGGCTCTATCCATTAAATCATTAATTTCAAATTAAAGTATTTATTTAATTAATAAAATTAAAATATTATTATTATTCCCATTTTACAGAAAAATAAAGCAATTTTTTCAACAGTCAGGAAGAATCGGAGCTCAGTTTCAAGCCTAAGTTTTTTTTACGTTGAATTTAAGTCTTTTTCTCAGCAAGTAATACTGTTTCTCTAAGACCCTGGACCTTTTTTGCATAAAATGTAGGGGGAATAGGGAGGGCAAAGGAATCGCTATTGGTGGCAGTTCCTCCTCTGCTCTCCCTCCCCCACCCACGCAAACTTCTGACAATGACCAGTCTTGAAGAGTGTTGCCAAGGGACAGATGTAGTAGTGACCAGAGAAAAGCAGGGTGGTCTGTTTACATTGTACCTTCATTCAAACTTAAACTTCACTTGGCTTGCATAGTCCCGGCCAACGACTCATTGTGTGTTTGCTTTTCCCCCTTCTAACAATGAAGTAACCAGAGTTTTTTTGGTTTGGTTTTTTTTTTTCTTAATGTTAACTGATTCACCAAAGGCCAGCCACCAAGTAAGTCACTGACTAAGTGGAAGATTGACATGCCTACCTTGTGTCTCTTTAGCTGATCAGTGATGAGAGGAAGATACTTCGTGCAAAGTCCTGTGCAGAATTAGGAAATCCTTGGTCAGATTATGGAGTACCGATTCTTTTTCCTAAGGGAAGTGGTCAGTCTTATGCCTTGAGTCACCTTTTGAGTGGGAAAATAACTTGGAAGATTTTCTAGAGATGAACATCTCTGAAGGATGAACCGGTGACTCAGAGAGTCTCTGGGCACATGATTTGCTTGTACCCTGAGCTAGGATTACAGAATGTCGCAACCAAATACATGTGAATATCCAAATATACGTGTTCCTTTTTGCAAGGGGAGTTCAAGGATAGGAAAGATAGATATCTAACTGTGTCTTAGTGTATCTAGAAAAAAATGAACAATGGAACAAAATGTAGGGCAGCTAGATGGCACAGTAGATAGAGTACCCAGCCTGGAGTCTGAAAGACCTGAATTCAAATAATGCATCTGACACTTACTTGCTATGTGACCTTGGGCAAGTCACTTAACCCTGTTTGCCTCAGTTTCCTCATCTGTAAAGTGAACTAGAGAAGCAAATGGCTAAACCACTCCAATATCTCTGCCAAGAAAACTCAAAATTGGGTCACAAAAAGTTGGACATGACAGAAACAACTGAATAATAGAGCAAAATGTACAAATGATGTTAACAGATGGCCCTGCTGTGTGGATGATGGAGTAGGTTTCCATAGGTGTAGTATCTATTCATCCACAAACTTCTCATTTGGAGACTTTAACAGGCTTGTTCAATGTTTTGTGAACGCTGAAGCTATAACATAAGGTTCCTTCTGGCTCTGATATTCAAAGATCTTTCTAACTCCAATATTCTAAATACTAAAGGTTTTCCCCAGCTCTGCTATTTTATGTTCTAAGGACACTTCTCATTCTAGTGTTCTGAGTTCAAAAGACCCTTGTAATTCTACAACCTAAGTTCTAAAGGCCTTTCTAATTCAAATATTCACTATGCTAAGAGTTCTTCCAGTTTTGCATCTTGTGTGTTAAAAGCCTTTCTGACTTTAATGTGATGTTCTAAGGCCTTCTAGTTCTGACAAATTATGTTCTAAGGGTCCTTCTAGCTCTGACATGTTAAGATTCAAATGTGAGTTGATTTAAGACAAATCTCCCATTCGACCTGTGTCAGGCTAACCACATCACATCTGGTAGTATGAATAAACCTGTGGATATAAAGCATTCAAATGCCCTCATCCAATACTTTTTGATTAAAAGAGGAGAACTCAGAGGGTGAGCAGGGCTGGTTTCTCCTGAGCAAAGTGCTTTTCAAAGGAATAGGGCTGAGATTGCATACATTTACTTGAATCAGAGCTAATGTAAACTGGCTTCTTTGTTAAAGGTATAGTTTATTTGAACAATTTGGGTCATTCTTATAAATGTTTGGCTCATTTGGAAACTCAATCCAATATGAAATCAGACTGAGACTTTTATTTTGTGCAAAGTAATTTACAGACACTGGGGCACAACCTTCCCTAGAGTATCTCCTTGGGTAATTTCTTTTGATAAGCGAAAGAGCCAATATAGGTACTTTTTTTAATTTCTCCTATATATGTTACATGAGGTCTTGGATACCTACACAGTCATGGCCCTGGGGCAAAAGTGAAATAAAGTTCTTGAGTAGAATGAGAGTATTGTAAAAACACCTGAATTTGAATCCTACCTAACACATTTTTTAGCTGACTCTGGCTTAATCTCTCTGATTCTCAGTTTCCTTATCTGTGAAATGGGGATGATAATAATAGTACCTACTTAATAGGCTTATTTGTTTGTTTTTATTAAGATAAATTAGAATCCATAATTCTTGTCCTCATATTAGGGGACTTCAATATACATCAAATACCCTAACCACAGCCCACTCACTTTTCATGATCTACCCCTCTAGCCCACCTCAACCACATGCAAAGATGGTCATACCCTTGATTTTTCCATCACCTGCAAATGTACCATCTCTAAGTTTATGAATTCTGAAATCCCCTTATCCAACTATAATCAATCAGTTTTACACCTTTCAATCTGCCTTGAATCATGAACTCTAATCCCTTGACCCCTCAATTCTCTCCCAGGTAATCTTTCCTGAACTGGTCACTCTCTCTGCTTTTACTCATCTTGACCCATTGATGAACCAATTCAATCATCATCTCTTGAGTCCCTGGCCCCCTTGCCATCATTTTTACCAATTGTGTCCTGCTAAGCCTCAGCCTTGGCTCATTCCCACCATCCATTGCCTTTCCTTCTCCATGCATGCTATTGAACAAAAAGGGAGAAAATCATGTGAACATTCTGACTGGGTCTATACAAATTTACATAATACAACCTCAACTGGGTCCTCACTGCTGCTAGGCAATCCTACTATACTTCCTTCATCAACTCAATATCCCACTTTCCACAGTGGCACTTCAAAATCTTCCCATCCCTCCTCAAATTTCCCATGGCTCCCTCTCCTTGTACTCTCTCAGCTGATAACCTTGCCTCACATTTTACACAAACATTTGGGGCCATTCCCTATGAGCTCTCTCTTCTCCACTTTTCCTCATCTATTACTCAGATGCTTTCTTCCACTAATTCCTTCTTCACCCATTTCTCACATGATAAAATGGCTTTATTCCTTTCCAAGGCTAAATCTTCTGCCTGCTCCATCAAATCCATTCCATTCCATCTGCTCCAACATAGTGCCCCTATTACAGAATGTTGCAGTCAAATACATGTGAATATCCAAATATACGTGCCCCTTTTTGCAAGGGGAGTTCAAGGATAGGAAAGATAGATATCTAACTGTGTCTTAGTGTATCTAGAAAAAAATGAACAATGGAACAAAATGTAGGGCAGCTAGATGGCACAGTAGATAGAGTACACAGCCTGGAGTCTGAAAGACCTGAATTCAAATTATACATAAATATGCATAATAAAGCAGGGAAGCTGCTTTCACTTATTTCCAATCTCTCTCCATCTAGCAGCTTCTTCCCCACTGCCAACAAACATGCCCATGTCTCTGCCATCTTCAAAAAAATCTTCACTTGATCCTTCCTTCTTGCTAACCTATACCTCTTTTGCCCTATGGAGCTAAAATTCTTGAAAAAGCCATCTTCAATAGGTACCTCCACTTTTCTTTCATTCTTCTTAACTCCTTATAATCTGGTTTCCAACCTCACCAATCCACTGAAACTGCTAGTTGCCAAATCCAATGGCCTTTTCTCCATCCTCATTCTCCTTGAATTCTCTGCAGCCTTTGACACTATTGATCACTCTCCTTGATATTCTCTTCTCTCTAGATTTTTAGGACACCACCCTCTTCTGATTCTCCTTCTACCTATATGATGAATTATTCTCAGTCTTCTTTCCCAGATCCTCCTCCAGATTGAGCCCTCTAACCAGAGGTGTCCCACAGGGTTCTGTCCTGGGTCCTCTTCTCTTCTCCCTCTCTACTACTTTACTTGATGATCTCATTAGTCCTCTAGGATTTGATTACCATCTCTATGCTGATGATTCTCCAATCTACCTATCTTGCCCCAACCTCTCTGCTCACATCCAGTCTCACATCTCCAACTATCTTTCAGACATTTCAAGATGCCCAATATGTTTAAACTCAATATGTTTAAAACAGAACTCATTATCCTCCACCATTTCTCTTCTCTAACAGTGCCCTACCCTAGTCTAGGTCCTCATCACCTCCTGCCTAACCTGTTGCAATAGCCTGCTGGAATCTACATGCCTCAAGTCTCATCCACTCCAATTCATTCTCCATTCAGCCATGAAAGTGATTTTCCAAAAGCAAAGGTCCAACTATGTCACCACCCACCCACCCACTCAAAAAACTCCAATGGTTCCCTATTGCCTGCAGGAGCAAATACACCATGCTCTGTTTGGCATTCAGAGTCCTTCATAACCCAGCCCTCCTACATTTCCACCTTACACCTTGATCCCAGCAAGTTATTTTATGTCAAGTGACTTTGGCCTCCTGGTTATTCCATGAATAAGACACTCCATCTCCCAGCTCTGGGCATTTTTTTTGGTTGTCTCCTACACCTTGAATGCTTTCTCTTCTCCACTCCAACCACTGACCTCATTGGCTTCTTTTCAGTCCCAACTGAAATCCCCTCTTTTACTAGAACCCTTTCCCAACCTCTCTCAATCCTACTTTCCCTATTTTAATTCTTTCTTATTTCTTTTGTCTATAGCTTGTTTATATATAGTTGTTAACTTGTCGTCTACTCCATTAGATTGTGAGTTCCTTGAGGACAGGGACTGTCTTTTCCATTTTTTTTGCATCCCCAGTGCTTTACACAGACTCTGTCACACAGTAGGCACTTAAATGCTTATTGACCATTTGATTAAAATGCTTTACAAAGCTTTAAATCCTATACAAATATGAACTATTATTATTATAATAGGTAACTAACACTTTATAGAACTATTTCTAGCTGAAACAGTGAAAATTATAAATGTTTTCTTACTTTGAAGGGATATACTTCTGTGATTTGAACATTTCACTGTTTGATGCCAGATAAATTGAATTATCCTGTTGGATGGGGGTGTGAGGGACTGGAATTAATACTATAGAGTAATTATTGGCAGTAAAATCCCTACACACTCTCCATAGAGTGTGCTTTAGATAGAACAGACAGTCCAAGGGCCTGCTTTTTCCTCCTCTCCCCCCAATTATATATAAACATATATATACATATATATATGTATATATAATATATACATATACATACATATATATAATATAATATATACACATACATACATACACATATATTTATGTCAAGATGTGGGCGTCCAGAGATGTAGCATGGCAAAGTGGATAGAGAACTTGCCTTAGAGTCAGGAAGACCTGAGTTCCTGTTCTGACTGTTGAATACTGGTTGTGTGAATGTGGGCAAATCAGTTAACCTCTGAATATTCTCTAAGACTATAAATCACAGAGAAGATGCCATTCAATCAGCATCGGGATTGTTGATTCCTGCCTCTGGGCACTTTTTCTGCGCAGATAAAATTGCAGATGGAGGAAAAGACAAGAAAAGGAAAAAGAACAGAAAAAAAGTACATTCAAGGTAGAAAAGTAAAAACAAAATTCCCTATGACCTCCATAATCAGGATGAGCTGAGACTCCACAAGGAAGATGGAGCCTCTCCTTCCTCATAGTTCTGATTTATTTATTAGTGTTTATCTGTGTGTAGCCCTCTCGTAATGCCACATAAAAAAGTCATTAGTAGGCATAGGTTCAGCTCCCTTTGGAATTTACGATTTAAGGTTTTCCTGGTTCAAGCATATTCATTCATCTCCTATTCCTTCCATTTACGCCTGACATTCATGCCCAAGAAGTCTACCCCTGGAGCGTAAGGAGTCTTGGGTGACAGCCGAATCACCAAGTCAGCATTCCGTGACCACTAACAAGATGTGGGGGGTGCCAGGGATGCTCGGATAAGTGTATCATATGTCCCTTTGAGATGGAAATGGACCCAACCAATGGTGGTTTGGGAGGCTTCCATCAGCAGCCGGGTACATGAATTGACCCTGGATCAGTTCCAACATTGGCATACTGGGGAATTTCTGTCTTGTGTTCATTGCAAAACAGTTCAGTTTGGGTCTGTTCGTGTTTCAGCTGGTTTCGTGGTCAAATCGGAGTTGTTCAATTTCACCCAAATCAGCAGTGCTTAGGGTGCCAATCTCAGTCCTGTGGTCTTGGTGACCATCAGCACCAATTATGGGAAATGCCAGTTGCCAGGACAATTTTACCTTCACCCAAGCTGAAAAGGAAAATGTTCATAAATTTTAAGTGAAACCAAGCTAAGATCTTTTGAGGTCCCTTTTTGGGAGAGGTAGTCCCACCCTCTTTCCTCTCTCTGTCTCCTCATCATTACACTGTCAAAGAGATTGATCTTGGCTTTATTTTTGCACAAATCACCATTTCACTGGTGAATCAGTTTGGAAATAGTTCACTTGAATATCAGCTTAATGACAAAACGGATCATTTATCTGTCCAACTGAATTCTTCCAACTGAACTGAGTACATTTTTATGCTTAAACTTCAGAATGACTAAAATTCAAATTATATTCATGGGTCTTTAAGGGAAAGGGCAGCTCATGGCTTAGTAGACAGAGTGCTAGCCTGGAGTCAGGAAGATCCATCTTCCTAAGTTCAAATATGATCAACACTGTCTAGTTGTGTGACTCTGGGCAAGTTGTATAACTTTGTTTGCCTCAGTTTCCTCATTTGTAAAGTGAGCTAGAGAAGGAAATAACAAGCCACTCCAGTTATCTTTGCCAAGAAAACCCCAAGTGGGGTCACAAAGAGTGAAATGTGACTAAACCAACTGAGCAATAACAACAACACTTAAAGGGAAGAGAAGGAAAAGTGAGTCTAAGATGAGCACGGATATTTCAGAGACCTCTTGAATTCCAGGAGTGAAAAAATGGGTATTGAGCCAATGGGTCTGAAGTCTTGGTGGTAAAGTTCCATTTAAACTCTTCTGAGAAACTCTTATTCCCTCAGTTTATTTATTTTTTAATGATTTTTTTTTTTTGCTTTCTTTTTGGAGGGGGAAGGTAGGACAATTGGGGTTAAGTGACTTGTCCAAGGTCACATAGCTAGTTTGTGTGTGTGTGTGTGTGTGTGTGTGTGTGTGAGAGAGAGAGAGAGAGAGAGAGAGAGAGAGACAGACAGACAGACAGACAGACAGACAGACAGACAGAAACAGAGAGACAGAGAGAGTATGTGTATGTGTTAAGTGTCTGAGGCCGTATTTGAACTCTGGTCCTCCTGACTCCAGGGCTGATGCTCTATTCACTTTGCCACCTAACCATCCCTCCCTCAACTTATCTTTGGTTATACAGTCAGCTAGGCAGTAACTAGGGAAAGGTAATTGGGGCTTTGTCTCAGTTTCTAAGAACGGTTGACATACAGAGGCATGTTTCCAGCAGATGGAGGTCCTCTAACCCACCATTTTAGTAAATGTTCTGCCAACTGTGAGGGTCCTGTTGCTGTGATCCCTCCCTCCTGGAATTCATCTTTCTCTATCGCACCCTCTTGTCTACTGTTTCATCATTTCATTTCCTCTCAGAGGTTGAGAGGTTGGGGACCAGAGAAAATCAACCATGTCCTGGGGCTTAGGCTAGACTCTGTCGGGGATGGCCTTTCCTGTCTTATAGTATGACTGCATACAGCTGGGGCAAAATATATCATCCCTTGTATCCTATATTCCTCCAGATATCAGAATAGTGCTTTGGTAAGCCCCAGATTTCCCTCAATGTGAATTATTCCTCTCCTGGGGCAGTTCATAAACCTTCTTTACCTTACCAATCCCATACCATTTTTGTCTGTGTCTTCATTTAAATTTTCCATGCAGGATTACATCAGTAATAAGGAATCTTGAGTCCAGTGTTAATTAGCTAAATGCATACGAGGGTTGATATAGTAATGAGTTGCAGTTTAATTGTTACACACACACACACACACACACACACACACACACACATATCTTATTTCCCCCCAATTACATGTTAAAACATTTTTATATTTTTTAAGTTTTGATTTCCAAATTCTATCCCTCCCTCCTTCCAAATAGTATGCAATAATACCAGATTGTATATGTATGTGTGCGTGTGTGTATATATGCACAATCATGTAAAACATTTCCATATTAGTCATTTTGTACAAGAAGACTCGAACAAAAGCAAAAAAAGTGAAAAATACCATGTTTCAGTCTGTATTCAATCAATATCAGTTCTTTCTCTGGAGGCGAGTAGTATGCTTCATCGTTAGTCTCTTGGGATTGCTTTGTGTCATTGTATTGCTAAGCAGAGCTAAGTCACTCACAGTTCTTCATTGAACAATGTTGCTGTTCCTGTGTACAATGTTCTCCTGTTCTGTTCATTCCACTTTGCATCATCAATTCATGTAAGTCTTTCCAGGTTTTTCTAAAATCATCCTGCTTGTCATGTCTTATACCACAATAATATTACAATCATATATCATAGCTTGAGTTTCTCTTTTTTTAAGTGTTGCATACATATACATACTCATATATATTTAACTTTAAAATTAAAGCTCAAATCCTTCCTGAAGGCTCTCTAGATGCTATCCGGAAAGCCAGGGGGTAAGTGCATGAGTCAGTCAGCCTCTCCCACTACAGTGTCAAATACCCAGATCCTTGGAAATGTTGGCACATTTTGGTAACTATGTAGGTGATGAAGAGAGGCTAAGGAAGGCCCAGATCTCCTGTTTAGAGCAATGAGATGTCTAGTGTGATTCTCTTAAGGAATCATAGAATCCTAGATTTAGAACTAGAAGTATCTTAAATGGCATCATCTAGTCCAATTCCCTTATTTTGCAAATGAGGCAAAAACTCAAAATGTAGTCCTCCCACTATGATATGGGAAGAGTTGAGAGATTCTGAAGACTAATGGGAGGTAGCATGTTTTTCTTTTTAGGTGGGAGTGACAAGGACCTTAGGAGTGGGAGACTAGCTTATCTCTTCCCCTGTTTCCTGGATGTAAGATTAATAGTACACATCCATAAAACATTCATTTCTCCTTGTTTGAACCTCTAAATGGCTCTATGAATTAGGCAAAGTAGGTAACGTCACTTGAAAGATGAGGAAAATGAAGCTTGGAGCATTTTAGTTACTTGTCCGGAGGAGGTCTCAGAGCCAATGAATTCAAGAAAATGCAAGACTATTAGAATTGTTTTCATTTCCCACCTGGATCCAATCTTTTGAACTTCCCCATCAGGGAGTACCTTCCCTCTCATCACTGCACTGCCCCTCCCCATCTTTTCAGTTTCCCTTTGTGTATTGTCTTCCCCCATTATATTGTAAGCTCTCTGAAAGCAGGGACTCTTTTATTGTATCCCCAGCACTTAGCTCAGTGCTAAGCACTTTATTAAGATCTAAGCTTATTAAATGCTTAGTAACTGACAGAATACACTCTCACAAAGATGGGCAGCAAATGCTTTTTAAATTTATGGATTGGACTGAATGAAGGAAAGTTTCCTGACCATTGCCTTGGAAATCATACATGGCTATCTCTGTGACAGAGACTTGAATTCCTGGAAGCCAAGTAGGGGCAGAAGCAACTGGCTTCATGCAACTGGAGGGCTATGTTGTCGTGGTTGTTATTGTTTTGTTCTGGTTAGAAGAAAGTCAGAAGTAGTATACTGTATGATCTGCCTCCTGGGAAACCAAATTAATGATATAAAAGGCTCAGGTCAGGAAATGAGACTAAAATGAGACTAAAATGAGACTAAAAACTAGTCTCAAATGGGACTAAAATAATACTACGTAATAATTGTAATCACAAGTTTAGAATTGATGACCGTTTTAATCAATCAGTAAACAATTATTGAATACCTACTATGGGCCAGGTACTAAGCACTCTTCAGTTTAACCCTTGAAGTAGGTAGTAAAGATTTTATTAATCCCTATTTTATATAGTGTGAAATGAGACCCAGAGAGGTTGTTGTGTACTTAAGGTCACACAGCTAATGTCAGAGCAGAGACTTGAGCTCCAAGCCCGGCCCTGTGACTATTTGATTGTGCATACTCTCTCTGTATCTTGTTTCCAGTCTCCCATATTCACTTTCCTCATACCAAACTGGTGAATGGATACTAGAAATGCCCCTATACCCTTTGAACAATCCAATTCTTATAGCTATCACCCAGGGGATCTAGGAAGGTGACTGACTCTTGGATGTTCTTTGGCTGTCCATAGCTGACTAGGTGTCAGTGGAAGGGAAGAGCTGGCTCAGGGGATCCTGTGCCCAGCCTGGAGAACATGAACCTGGAAAGGAATTCCACAGTTTACAAAATGCCTGGAACAGAGCCAGTGGTGGTGATGCCTTCAGAGAGGTCTGGAAAAGAGACTGAGAATCTGCAGAAATCCTGGGTGTTGATACCAATGAGCTCCGAGAGGAACCAGCTGGGAAAGAAACATTTGACTAAGGAATGTTCAAACAGGGGTAGGAGAGGATTGAACTGGATATAAGCTGTTAAGTGTCCTGAAGGCAGAGACCATGTCATTTTATTTAAAAATTTAAATTTATTTAAATTTAAAAATATATCTGAAGTATTGCCTGTAATATGGAAGCTAAATTCATGTCAGTTTACTGAGTTGAATTTGAAAACTAGCTATGAGCCTCAATAATGAAATTTTGGTGCTAAATGGTATTAAATCATGTTCTTATAGTTACTCTAAGATTTACAAAGTCTTATAGCAATCCTTGAGGTAGGTAGTGCAAATATTGAGAATTTCATTTTAAAGAAATAAAGTTGGTATACTGGGGAATTTATGTCTTTGTTAGCTTCAAACCAGCTTGTTTGGGGTGGGGGGTGTTTGTGGGGAAACAGGCTGAGAAGTTGAGTGACTTTCTAATGGTCACAAGCTCGTCAATACAAAATCCTACTTTCCTGACTTCAAATTTATTATTTTTTATACCAGGCTATGAAATGATATACAAGGTTTACCCTTCCAAAGGATGGGTTTTAAACTCATGATGGCATCTTTAATAAAATGTGAAGATATCTTGAAAGTGTTTTCCAAAATTTAAGGCAATGTATCAGTGCTAACTGTTAAAGAAAATATTCTTCTATTTGCTGATAAAAATAAGTCAAGCTGATAATAAGTATTGATTGACTACACAGGAAATGCCCAGCAACTAGATGGGTCAGTGGATAGAACAATGGGATTGGGATCAAGAAGACTTAAATTCAAATCTGACCTCAGATACTCACTAGCTGTGTGACTCTGGACAAGTCACTTAACCTCTGTGTATCTCAGTTTCCTCAACGGTAGAATGAAGTCATTAATAGTAGCTATCTACCTCAGGGTTGTTGTGAGGATTAAACGAAATAATATTTGTGAAACACTCACCACAATGCTTGGAACATCGTAAGTGTTTAATACATTTTTATTCTCCATCCTGAATTCAATGGGGAAGAAAAACATGTACAAAACTAAATGTATGTAAAAAAAATGCCAAAGGATATAAAGCACTAACATTTGAAAGATCGGGAAAAGCTTGGGTTGGGTCTTGAAGGGTACAGAGGGTTTTAAGAGAAGTTAGGGAGAGCTGCATTTCAGATATGGAAGGCGGTACAAAGATTGCAGTCTAGATATTATAGATAGGAGATGAAGTGTCAAGCATGAGGAACAGTAAAAAGCCTGGGCTGAGCAACATGTGGGCAAAAAAAACCAATTATAATACATTTCTTTGCTGCACTAAGATTTACAAAGTCCATTTCCCCTCCCCCCTACAATCTCTCAAGGTAGATACTCCAAACATTATTACTCCCATTTTACAGTTGAGGAAACTGAAGTTTTAGTAGTCAGGTAGCATCAGAGATAGGACGTCAGCCAAAAATGTGTTGGTGAATGTTTAACTGCTGATTTTTGGGGGAGTGGGGGCAAGCAGAAGGATATATGTAGGATACACTTTTAATTTAATCTGCTTAATTTAATAGCAAAAAATATATCAAGCCTAGGTAAATTCGTTTTGTTATTTCTGAGGTGTAAATGCTCACAGTGAAATTTTTACAATCAGAACTGGTTCAAGTCGGCTCCAGCAGGTCCCTGGGCTATTTCGTTCCTCCCTATTCCAAAGTACCTTGTATCCCAGAGTCTCCCCCTTCTCCAGCTAATTTTTTGTCTTAAAAAGTTATTTAAGGTCACTTTTCATGCTACTTACTCAAGGGGCATTTTGGAAAACATTTCTCTGATCTCCAAAATTGCTACTTCTCACTCTGAGTCATTCAGACTAGCCTCTTGTTTTTGCAAAGAAGAAAACCTAAGCCCAGAGACAGGGGATAATCCATCTACCATTCCATAGTTAACTTAGAGGTGTTTGGGGTGCCTAGGAGGACTAGCACTTCTGAAGTGAGGGCTTGCCGAGCCCTTTTGGGGGCTGCTCATCCACTTTTGGTGTCTACCTGTCTCCCAACCCTCACCTATGGCTCCAAGAAACTATGGAATGCCCAGCAGCCACACCTCACTAAGCCCGTCTCAGCTGATGGGCTAAACCAGGATGAGAGTAACTAAAAACCCTCATATCTCTCTGCGAGCTAAGGGGATGTCTACCCCAAGCAAGTGAAGACTTCTGCCAGCAGAATGGCAAAGGAGAACAATCTGTTCCAAAAACTATGAAAGTGGCTGAAGTAGGGGCTGTGGAGAGCTTAGACCATGGTCACTCGTGGAAGACACCAAAGTTTGCATCCTGAGCCATCACCTCTCAGTGGGCCACCTGAGAATCAAGTTGGGAAGACAGTCCATGAGAGTGAAAATGGGATTATGGGTTAACACCAAAAAAGCCTAAGTGACCTGGCTTAACAATTTTTTAAAGGACTTTGAAATTCTTAGAGGCTTCATTTTTGCAATGGCAACAGGCATTATGTCTATAGTTAGAAGGTGTAGGGTCAGGTCTCATCTCTGAAGGGTATTAGCTAGGAGACCTTGGGCAAATTCTTTAAGCTTTGTAAGCATCAATTTCCTCTTTTGTGACATGGGTCATAGGATGGTGGATTTAGAACTAGAAGGGCACTTGGGAGAGATTTAAGCCAACCCCTTCCCTTTATACAGGAGGAAACTGAGGCCAAGAGAGGAGTAAGCGAATTACCCAAAGTGATGCTTGAGCTGAGATGTGAGGGGTGCTGGCGGTTCAATGATCTGGGAGTGAAGAGGGCAAGCATTGGAGCCATGGGGGGCAGCATCAGACGTTCACCATCAGAGAAAGCAGTGACCTCTTGTGGGAATAACATCAGCCAAGGAGTCATATTGTAACTAGCTAAGTCTATTGTAGGCTGATGTGGGAGGGGGCAACCCATATAAAAGAGCCTGAGAAAGGAGGGAAGGAAGGGGCTTATGTGTGTGGCTATGATGTATACCAGGAAAGGTCATAAATCCAGCCTTGCTCAATTCACTCCCTTGTTGGTGGCCAGTTCCAACGTGCATCCTGAAGCTTCTGCAGATGCCATCAGGGAGAAGGGAATTTTTGAAATGCAAAGTACAACGTCAGGACACTTCCAAAAGGAAGCTCCTTCCTGCCTGGGAAGGGGCAAAACACCCCCCAAAAAAAACCAACCCCCAAAAACCCATTCTTTGCTTACTACTTGGGAGGAACAATTTTAGAAATGGCAGTTGTTTGGCTCTGCTTCCCAGGCTGTTGTTCTGAAGTACAAGGATATAACTGAGCCTTTTTTTTTTCACGAGGCCAAAAGAGTTCATGTGTTGGAGTGGGGTGGAATCTATGCTACACAGACACAGAGAGCACAGTCTGTGATGGTGTGTCAGGGATGTGGGCACAAGATATTGGGGAGAGACCAACAGCAGGCTCAGGGTTCCTCTCAAAGACCCCAATACAACACATCTTAAGCACACTCAGAAAAAACTAGACCTTTTAACCTTTAGGGTAACAGTAACAATATCTAACGTAGGTACAGCCGTCCCTTTACAGCTTTTATCTTATTTGAACAACCAATCAGGAAACATTCATCAAGCACCTACTGTGTGCCAGGCATGGTGCTAAATTCTGGGGATTACAAAAAAGACAAAAGACAGACTCTGCCCTCAAGGAGTTTATAATCTAAGGCGGGGGACAACAGGTAAACAAATACATACAAAGCAACACACTATAAATAGGAAGTAATTAACCAAGGAAGGCACTAGAATTAAGAGAGATTGGGAATATTGCAGATTGTGAGATGCTATAATTATTCCCACTTTACAGATGAGGAAACTGAAGGTTTTCATAGAGTTGAAGTGATTGGCTCTAGGTCCCAAGGTAGGATTTAATCCCAGGTATTCCCGACTCCACATCCAGTACACTATCCACGATGTCACCTAGCAGAGTCTAAAAAATACAGCATATTGACTGGAGCTTGAGTAATGCTTCACAGACATCATCTCCTTAGATTACAAGCCTGCTTCTCTTCTCCAAGACCTGGTATTTGTCTGAAGAGTTTTTCATCATAGAGTCATCCACTGACTCGCTCACAGCCATACAGTCAGTATGTGTCAGAGTCAGAATTAAACCCATCTACCTGGCCCTAAGACCAGTTATCTATCTACCGTTACTGTTGTTGTTCCTCTTTTATTCTCAAAGAGGACCAGCGACATCACAGGGGATCTCTTGATTTGCACATGAATCAGATTTAAGTGAGACAAAGCTGCCAAAGCTATGAGCCTCACTCTCTCTTCCAGAGCTATTGAAGTCTAGTGGCAGGTCAAAGTCAAGGCAACGGGCCATGATTCTGACTGCCATTGGGTAACTTTGGTCTTTCTAAATTAAGGTCTCTCCAATTACTCTCTAGAGCAGTAGAGATCAAGCGTATTTACTCAGAGAAACTTGATGGTATTTTTAAAATGCCATATTGGGTGCCAATGAGTTGTGGAGCCTGGAAACATTGTCTAGTATGTTTTATCTTCAATGATACCACCCATTTGTACGATCAAGGGAGTTTTCCCTCATTGCCTCTAGAGATTTGAGATGGTACAGATATAAACTCCCGGTGGAGAGTCAGTAGGTGATGTATTTATTGGGCTACTCTGGAGTCTACTGGGGTCTCCATAAAAGCAGCTTGTTGTGCCAGAAAAGTTTATTGCCAAGACTGTGTTTTGGTGATTTGGGGGGCTGCCTGTCCAGTTTGTCATTTTGAGAAAAACCACATAAGCTTCTTTTTCTGAAATTAAATTCAATTTATTTTTGTTACATTTTAAGTTCCAAACTAGTTCCCTCCCTCCTACCCTTCCCATCTCTTGTGCGTGCGTGTGTGTGTGTGTGCGCACATGTGTGTGCATGTGTGTGTGCGCGTGCGTGTGCATGTGTGCATGTGTGTGCGTGTGTGCATGTGTGTGTGCATGTGTGTGTGTGTGCATGTGTGTGTGTAAAACCAAACTATGCATACTTTGATAGCATCTTCCTTCTCAAGTCTTTTGTAGTTGATTTGGACATTTATAATCCCTAAAATGACTTGGTCATTCCCAGTTGTTCTTGGAACAATATTGACATTACTACACACAATATTCTCTTAGTTCTGTTCTTTCACTCTTCATTATTTCATTAGTTCAGATGGGCAATCCCTTAATTTCCAGTTCTTTGCCACCACAAAGAGAGTTGCTGTAAATATTTTAGAACATAAAGGTTCTTTTCCTTTTTTCTGATCCCCTTGGGAAATAGACCTAATAGTAGTATCTCTGGGTCAAAGGGTACACACAGTTCTATAACCCTTGGCATAATTCTATATTGCTCTCCAAAATGGTTGGATCAGTTCACAGTTCCACAAGCATAAAGCTCTTAAAAAGGCATTATGACTTGGGGGTTAGGGGAGTGGGCACAGTAAAAGGATGGAGCTCCTGGCTTGCCCAAGAGGATAAGCTTTTCTGGAGGCATTTTCTATGAGGTAATCAAGGCATTAGGACTCTGAGAAATTTGGGGGCATCTAAGTGGTACAATGGATAGAATCCTGAGCCCGGAGTCAGAAAGACCTGTCTTTGTGAATTCAAATCTGACCTCAGACATTTACTAGCTGTATGACCCTGGGCAAGTCAATTAACCCTGTTTGCCTCAGTTTCCTCATCTGTAAAATGAGTTGGAGAAGGAAATAGCAAACTACTGCAATACCTTTGCCAAGTAAATCCCAAAATGAGGTCAGGAAAAGTTGGACATGACTGAAATGATTGAACAACAACTGAGTAATTCAGCTGCTGTGTCTTTCAGGCCCTGGGTTTACTGTTCTATTGTTTTTAAAGAACTTCTGGAAATTTGCTGGAAGAAATTGGAGAATGAAAAGAAGTAAAACAAGCCCAAACTGGAGGACATTTCATGTACAAGAGCCCCTCAGCTCTTCCCGTTTCCCTTTGTGAAACTCAGTGCTAATAGGAAACACTGAAACTGTCCCAAGTCATTCTACTGAACGTTTTATGCAGTCCTTTGATATATAAATCCTTTATGCAAGTCATTGAATATATATAATATGTATATGTGTGTATATATGTACACATATGCATGTTCATACATATATACTATGTGCATATGTATGAGTACGTGTATTTGGTTATGTGAGTGCAAGGGTGTGTGTATTCTCTACCCCAAAGACGGGTTATTAAGTGAAAAATTCAGTCCAACAACCTGGCTGGTTTTGTTAGGAAACAGAAGATGCCTGGTTTGCCTAATTTATTTTACTGAATTCTTAGTTTTTCACCCTAGAAATTTTCTATGACCCTCCATCTACCCTCCTGAAATAAACGGTTAAGCTTGAATTACTGTGTGATCTATTTAAAATCATTTTGGTTTGTGGTATCTTTATCCTCAGGATAAAACTTAGTAACAAAAGTGGATACATAAACACAGACCTTGTCTGGGTCTCCATGACTCCAGGACACTCAGATGACAACGGCGAAATGCAAATTCTCCAGGTGTTTCATCTCTACAACTCTATCAGTAAAGAGGAAAGGATGCTGGCTTTGAAGGGAGATCTGGGTTCCTCTGCCACTAACTCCATAGATGTATGACCTTGGTTAAATCATCGCAGGAATCTCCATGTCTCCTTTAGGGAGGTGGTTGAGCTTTTTCTATAACCCAGTCTACCATCCCCAAGATGTATGGGAAGGAGAGACATTTCTTTCACTCTCCCTTACACCACATATATTGTGGACTTCTTTCCCCTACCACTAGATTGTAAGTTTCTTGAGGTCAGGGTCTGTTCTATACCTATCTTTATATCCCCAGAGCTGAATATACTATCTTCCATATAAGAGATATTTAATAAATACTAGTTGAATTATTATCATGAATAATTAGAAGAGTACCTTTTTTACAGCCCCTTAACTAATAACAAGTGAAGTCAAGTCCTCAGCATTTTAGTGCCTACTATATGCCAGGCACTGAGCTAAGTACTGAGGATACAAAGGGCAAAGGCAGTCTCTGATCTCAAGGAGTTCGCAGTTTAACAGGAGAGACGACATGTAAGCAATTACAAATGAGTTATTTATGGAATATATAAGAGATGCTCTCAGACGTAAAAGCCGAGCATTAAGGAGGGTCAGGAAAGGCTTTCTGTGGAAGATAGCATTTTAGCTGGGATCTGAAGGAAGCCAGAGAAACCAGGAGGCAGAGATGAGGAGGGGGAGCATTCTAAGCATGGGGGACAGCCAGAGAGAATGCCCAGAATCAGGCGATGGAGTGCTGTGTATAAGGAAAATAGCAAGGAGACAGTGCCACTGGATTACAGGACAAGAGTGAGGTGTGAAGAGACTAGAAAGGTTGAAGGGTCCAGGCTATAAAAGGCTAGGTGGTGCAATGGGTAGAGTGCTGGGCTTGGAGTCAGGAAGGCTCATCTTCCTGAGTTCAAATCCAGCCTCAGACACCTACTGGTTGTGTGACCCTCAACAAATCACTTCACCCTGCTTGACTCAGTTTCCTCATCTTTAAAATGAGCTGAAGAAGGAAATGGCAAACCACTCCAGTATCTCCTCCAAGAAAACCCCAAATGGGGTCACAAAGACACAACTGAAACAACTGAACATTTGAACATTAGAAGTCAAACCCTGGCAAGGACTCATCTCCCTAGGAACCTCATCTGCCCCTGAAGAGAGGATTCTGTCTTTAATGGAAAGAATAACAATAATCACATGGAAGAATGACATGATGAACTTTATAAAAGAAAGTAGGTCTCGCACCAGAAATTTAGCACTAACTAGATCATAGGAAAGATGCAATAAACATAACTCAACTAGAGAATATATTTAAATCCCTAAACTTCAAACACAAAATGCAGTATGGAATATAGTTTCCATCAGTGACAGAAAGTGTGCAATTCCATGGGGAAAACCGTGATTTATATGATGTAAGGACTAAACACTGTAAATTTTCTTAAACCGTGAATTATCCCTGTTCAATGAAACAGGAAGTCCTGGATAAAGAAAGCTAGTCAATAGTTACCTTTGTGACATTTCCTTAATTTGCATATAAATGTTTCTAAAAGGTAGTACAATGGAGAGTCCTAGACCTGGAGTCAGGAAGACCTGAGTTCAAATTGGAACTCAGACACTTGACACTTACTAGCTGTGTGACCTTGGGCAAGTCACTTAACCTCAGTTGCCCCGCATTCCCCCCTCCAAAGAAATAAAAATATATATAAAAAGAAGCCCAAAACACTCAACCACAAGTGCCATGCCATGACAGCATGCCCAGATGCTGTGGTATGACCATCCCAAGTACGTGTTCATAGAGTTTTGTGTAGAGCACAGCACTGCTGTCCAGGTGCTTCTGGAGGACCACCAGATTGTTTTCAGCTGCAAGAATGCAGACGGCATGGAGATGTACAATGAGGTTGATTTTTGCACCAAGGAGAACTCCAAGGACTCTCAAGATAAATGTTCAAGCCGCTCAATCACTTGCTTTGTGAGAAAATGGAAGGAGAAGGTGGCCTGGGCTCGGCCCACCAAAGAAGACATAATGCCAGTGTGGCTGTCTTTGGACTTAGATAAGTGGAGAGACTGGGAAGGGGGCAAAGAGGTAGAGCTAGCTCAGGTGGAACATCATGCAGAGCTCTTGAAGAAAGCCAGTGCCAAGGGACCTCCACCTGCCATGGATGACCTGGATGATGAGTCCAGTGGTGAAGACATAACAGGAACTTAAGCAACACTGCAGAAGAGAATGAACAAGCCTATCTTCATCCCTCCATATTTCCTTCCCATCTTTGTAAATCTATGTACATTTCTGAAGAGTTCTATCATGTATTATTTTTTTAACTTAACCTGATTTCACATACAAAAAAAGAGAACAGTCTAAAGTTTGTATCTTCTTCCTTCAAGCAATCTGACTTCACCTGCCATTGCACAAAAAACTTCTAGACATGACCTTGCTTTGGCGAGGCCTTGGACATGTAACTAAAGCAGAAATACAATTTCTGTGGCATTTTTTTCTTTTGGAGGGAATAGATTGGGAAGGGAAGGATGTAAGAGACTAGAGTAACTTAACCTCCCAAGCAAAGGATAAGAGGAGATCTCCATGCCATTTGTTTTAACTGTTTAAAGTGTTAAGAGAAATCTGGGCCTGGAGTCAGAAAGATTCATTTTTCTGAGTTCAAATCTGACCTCAGATATTTACTAGCTTTGTGACCCTGGGCAAGTCACTTCATCCTATTTGCCTCAGTTTCCTCATCTGTAAAATGAACCATAAAAGGAAATGGCAAATTGCTCCAATATCTCTGCCAAGAAAATCCCAAATGGGGTCACAAAGACACGACTGAAACGCCTGAACCCAGCTAGTCCATCCTCCTTATTTTACAAATGAGAACAGTCAAGTCCTTTCTAGCATGGTTCAATTTATAGAAATAAATTAATAGAATACAATAGAAATTAATAGAGTCAAAATTCTATTTTCTTTCCACCAAAGAGGAAAGAGTCTTTGGCAAATAAATGTTTGAAGGTTCCTTCCAGCACCAGACACTGGTGTTCTAGAATTCTCCTGCCAGTTCTTTTCCAGATTTAATATTCTATGTTCTGTGTTCCATGATTTCTACCTGCTCTAAAATTTTATGGTCCCAAATTCCATCCAAAACTTTGAATTTTCAGTCTAACAAGAATCTCCCCATCTGTCATCTCTGTCTCCGTATTAGACTTTTCTTTGTTTTTTTTTTTTAGATAATGTAGATCAAATACTTCATTTTTTTCTTTTGTTAGGCTTCGTTTTCAGAAAAATAGGCATGGTTTTGACCTTTTAAGGCCCTGATTAACCAAGTCCCGTCACACTGCCTGGAGAACTAAAGTTAGCTTGCAGGATGAGGGCATGTCACATGCTCTGAGTGCCTGCAACACCGGGCTCCTGGACGATGAGCAGTTTCCATCAGAACATATTTTCACCCCAGTTAACTGCTGGATAACCCTCCATGGTCTCTGGATGCATGGGGTTTTGTTTTTATAGCAATCAACTCCAGGCCAAATGAGCCTTTAGAACCTGGCTAAAAGCTCTTTTAATGTAATTGAGAAACATGTAGCAAATACCACAGATGCTGATGTGGTTGGAAAGGACATACTTCTCTGTGGTATCTGAGTCCATTTCTCTGCCCATCTGGCTTATCTACTTTCACTCTAGTAAAATAAAAATATTTGAAGCAATAAAAAAGACACACAGATTAACCATGTTCTCTGCCAGACCGTGACTCTCTTAGTCATTCTGAAAATGTTCCCCTCAGCTAGAGAACATCCTGATGCCTGGAAGTGAGGCTGAAGGTCAAAGAGAAAAATTGTCTTAACTACTGGTTGGGAGGCAGTATGGTGTAACAGTCGATCACAAAACCTGGGTTCTAGTTCCTGTTCTATCATTAATTACCAAGTGACCTTTGGAAACTTATTTCCTTTCCCTGGGTCTTAGTATTCCCTTCAGGGAGACAAAAGGAACTAGATGAGCTCTGAGGGCCTTTTGACATCTAATATTCTGTGATTCTATGTGTAGCAAGCACCCTTCTGGGCTATTCCTGCCAATTTGTACCCCCACTTTCAGGCTGGATCCCCAGAAAGCAGTTGCTACCTCAGGTTCTGGGAATACTCTGTATGTGACTACTTCTAAAATGATTATTTCTGAGCCCCCACCAATATGCTTCCCACTAACAATCAACTAGTAGACATACAATTAGCTCTGAGAAGGCATTTACCAAGATGATATAGTAAGAAGGGTTGCTTCAAAATACCCTGCCCCCAACCCCACTAAACCTGGGACATACCATTCCACTAACACACACATATGTATATGCATGCATATATGCAATCTGTGGGAAAAGTAAGCACAAATTTAGGAATAGCAGTGAGGTAAGTATGTAGAGAACATGTGTGACCAAGGCTACTCATTATTCCAGTTCTACAGGACCTGGAAGTCCTTTCATTCCTGGTGGTATCTCCCCTGTGTCAGCCCAACAAAGGCAAGATCCAAAAGTTTTTGGTTTTGCTTATTTTTCTCTTCCAAATTTCAAGATTCTATGATATTATCAGTGTGGGCTCTGTCTCTCTATCAGTACCTCCACCCCATAGGAGATGGTTTAATGAATTGAGATGGCTAAAAAAAAAATGGAAAAAAACTTTGGCAACCAGTCTTCTGGTGGTGAGAATCTATGTACTTATTAGGTTAGTCCTGGATCAATAGTCAATTGACCGATCAACCAAGATGCATGCTATAAGTGCCTGCTCTATGCCAGGAACTGAGCCAAAGACACAAAAGCAAAGAAGGGAAGCAGTCCTTGGGTGATTTTGAGGGCAAGGCTATAGCAGCTGAGAATGGCATTCATTCATTTACTCATTCACTCAGTTCATTTATTCATTCACTATACTACTCATTCATTCATTCATTCATCCACTATACTATGCATTCATTAATTTACTCGTTCATTCACTCACTCATTCAGTACACTACTTATTCATTCATTTACTCACTATATTACTCATTTATCCACTCAATACTCATTCATTAATTCACTTGAGCTCTACATATTCATTCATTCATTCATTCACTCATTCACTCATCCACTCTCTCATCTGCCCAGTCAGTCAAAAGAACACACAGCTGGTTCTTTCTCAGAAGGAGGGTTGGGTAAGGAAGTGAGGATAGATGTTCATCAACCTCAGAAAGGAGGCAAGTGCAAGTTCTTCTTTTGTCCTGAGACTAGTCATGGGACCTTAGGCACAATCACTCTGAGTCTCAGTTTTCTCACATGGAAAATGGGAGTAACCTACTTCACAGTACCATTGTGAGGAATCAAATCAAATAACATCCATACAGCACTTAATTTCATTTATATATGGGGTGTTCCAAAATATTATTGTAATTTTATGCTTTCATAGATAAATAGCTATTTAATAGTTTTAAACCTTAATAGTTTCAAACAGCCCTAAGACTTTTGGAACACCCTGTACAATGCTCCCAGGTCAAGGCTGACCGTTGCTATTGTTAAAAATAATTGGCTGAAGCAGGTGCTTGATGAGGCATCAAAGATGCCATTGTCATTTCTACTGAATCCCAGGCCAGAGCCAGTCATCCTGACTTGGTCTCACCACTGGACTTGCCATGACTCTGGAGAATAGAGTGAGACTGATGATGTTGCACAGCTCTGTTTCACTTAAATCCAATTCACATGAAAGTCAAGACATCACCCCATGATGTCATTGGCCTTTTTTAAAAACAATGGACAAACATTTTAGTAAGGACCTACTATGTATTGGGCATTGGGGATGCAAACAGTCCCTAACCTTGGAGAACTTGTATGTGAAGGGATTTGAAACCCAAACCACTGCAGAAATCAAAGGAATTAGTAGAATTTTATTAGGCTATTTTGCAGGAAAAAAAAAAAAACCCTTTTAGACCTTGCTTCTGTTGGACAGACACAGGAAAAAGAGGCCACCAAAGCCAGGGGAGATACAGAGTGATTTAGCAGAAATGGACTGCACTGGAATTCCAGAGATATAGGTTCTACTGTCTTCTCTGTTTCATAGAGTACTGGAGAGAGCAAAGGAAATGGAGTCAGGAAGGCCTGGGTTCAAGTCCCAACCTCAGACACACACTGTGTGATCCTGGACAAGTCTCTGGACTTCAGTTTATTGACCTATAAAATGGGAATAAGAAGCAATGTGACATAGCAGATAGAGGGCAGGTCTGGGAGTCAGCATCATCTGACATATTCTGACTCAGTGACCTCAGCTAAGCCGTTTACTCTACATATTCTGACTCAGTGACCTCAGCTAAGCCGTTTACTCTAGACCGTTGTTCGAGGCTCAACGTTGCTGAACAGGGTTCTGCCTGGTACAAGGAAGCCTCAACATATAAAGTTACAGTTCTGGAAAAGCAACAACAAATACATATAATAACGTGTACCCTGAGGGTCAAACGATAACAGATGCTTGAATGCTTTGCTAACCAGGACAGCTAGACAGCACAGTGGATAGAATGGGCAGCCTGGAGGCAGGAAGACCCGAGTTCAAATCCAGTCTCAGACACTTACTAGCTGTGTGACCCTGGGCAAGTCATTTAACCTAGTTTGCCTCAGTTTCCTCATCTGTAAAATAAGCTGGAAAAAGAAATGACAAACAACTCCAGTGTTTTTGCCCAGAAAATCTCAAATGGAGCCACGAAGAGTTGGACTCACCTGAAATGACTGAACAACAACAAATCTGAAAACCCTTCTTAATTATCAGCTAGGATTTTTATTATCCTCTGAACCCCACTTACTCTAGTTGCACTAGATAACTTCCAAGATCTCTTCCAGCACCGACATTCTGGGTTCTAGCATTATCTGTGTGTCCGACCGGCTGGGCT
Organism: Pseudochirops cupreus; assembly: GCA_028627135.1. Classification (NCBI taxonomy): domain Eukaryota; kingdom Metazoa; phylum Chordata; class Mammalia; order Diprotodontia; family Pseudocheiridae; genus Pseudochirops; species Pseudochirops cupreus. The sequence goes on from CM053581.1 coordinate 46,104,607, forward strand.
GATAGGATTTGCCCTCTGGCCTGCTGTATCTTCAAGGGAAACTGAGATTTCTGCTGTGTGAGGAACAGGAAGAGGGCCAAGGAGGCACTTGCTCCTTCCCTCTGCTATCTCTAAGAGAAGTTTTAGGGCTAGAATTATTTCTACCTACCACACATTGGATATTTGTAATCTGGGAGTGATATGCTCTTTGAGGGGCTCAGAATAAAAGCCACTTTGCCTGGCTGAAATAAAGGGGGAGAAGGTAAGTTTGCTTACTCTTGCCAGCCCAACTCTTCCATCAAATACTGGTTACACAAAAATAATGACAAATACTGAACAAGATATTTACCCAAGCAAGGGGTAAAACAGTAATCAGGGAGTTATACCCATTAGCTTAGACAGAAAACACAAGAATCAGAAGGTTTTGGTGGCTCAGAGTGAGATGAAATCCTAGCTCAAGCAAGGAGAGGTGTAACCCAGAAAGTCGGTTCTTAGCAGACTCTGGGGATTCAGGGGCTAGTCATCAAAGGATGTGCTGGGTTGTCTGTGGCTCCCAGGTCTCCATTCAAAGTCCGTGCCTTACCTCTCACCCTCTTGTCTCTCAAACTCTACTTCTAACCCCCAAAGTCTTTCCACCATACCAAAGATGTACCTTGTTCCATAGAAGCAACATGGAGCACCCCGGACCTAGTATCCAAAGACTGACCTTGGGTGGGGATGGCCATCATACCCAAAGTGCCAAAATTTTGTGTTCAGAGCTCCTGGCTACTTTGAACATTTGGGTAGCATCGAGGAGACAACTTGGGAAGAGATTAACAGAAACAAGCAGCTGTATGTTTCATTTGTCTCCCACATGGGTATTTTTCCCCTACAGGAGAAATAGTAATAGCATAAACACACTTTTATAAGGGACTTTAGGGCCTACAAAGTCCTGCCTTTATAACAACTCTGCCAGGTAGCAGGCCAATTATTACTATTGCCATGTGTTCATACTTGCGAAAGTCAGCTAACTTCACCAGCATTAGTTTCCTTATATGTGAAATAAGGAAGGCAGTTAGATGGTGCAGTAGAAGGAGTGCTGGGTCTAGTCAGGAAGACCTGAGTTCAAATTTAGCCTCAGACACTTCTTAGCTGTGTGACCCTGGGCAAGTCACTTCACCCCGTTTTCCTCAGTTTCCTCAACTACCAAATAAGCTGGAGAAAGAAATGGCAAACCACTGCAGTATCTTTGCCAAGAAAACCCCAAACAGGGTCACAAAGAAAAATGAATGAACAACAACAAAAAGAAAGAGGTTGGAATGGATTACTTATGAACCTTCCGACTCTCAATGATTTCTACAAGCTCCATGATCAGACTGGAACCTCAGAGAGGTTAAGTCACTTGCCCAAGGTCAGCCAGGAAGTCGTCAGGGCTAGCTTCAAACCTAGAGGTCCTGATTTAAAGCCTAACACTCTGACTCACCCTCAGCTCACAGGGTAGGGAGGAGAGACCAGTCCCTCCTCACCACCATCCTTCACCCCTATCCTCTGATTTTTGTTCAAGAAAAAGAAAACATAAAAGCAAAGGGAAAAGTGTGAACAGAGGAGGATGGAAATAGGTATGTTGGCTTCCTTTGAGCCCTGGGAACTTCCTCGGCTTGATTGAGGGTGGGACTGACAAACAAATCCAAATGCTTTCAATCTAGATCCTAAAGGAGAAAGGATATTTGTGGTAACAGAGAAATTTGCCACCCAGTGCTGCTGCTTTGGTGTAATATTTCTGCGGTCGTGAGTTATTTATCCAAACTGGTCTGAACTAAGAAAGAACAAGAAGGGGAAAAAATCCCCTACTATAAAATGCCATTTCCTCCAGCCTGGGATGGTTCAACACAAAAGTTTGCTTGGATTGCAGAGCGCTGCCTTACCCCACTTTTTATGGAGCTTCTTGTTTCCTGACACATGGACATTGGACCGTGTTATCTCCTCCCAGGGCTGATAAGGATTTGCCAGTTCATGGAAAGGCTCAGCAAGGTTCTGAAGTATGTGGCCTGGAGTTCAGGTTGCAGTTGGGAAACCTTGAAGCTCAGGGCTCAGGTACATTAAAAAATAAACCACAGACATTTATTCAAAGCTTAACAAACAAGCCATCTGGACCTCTTTGGGTCTGCAGGACTGGTCTTGCAGACTTTCCCAAGGAAATCTTCTTAAAGTCCAGGTCTAACCATGTCCTCTTCATCCTCACCCCTCACTCAATAATCTCTGGGGGCTCCCTATTACTTCCAGGAACAACTATAAAATCTTCTGTTTGGCTTTTAAATCCCTCTACAATTGCCCCCTTACCTCCCTTATAAGTTTCCTTACACTCTACAATCCAGTGACATGGACCTCCTTGCTGTTCCTTGGATACAACATACTATCTCCAGTCACTGTGTCTTTGCACAGGCTGTTACCCCATGCCTGGAATACTCTCCCTCCTCTCTTCTGCCTTCCGGCTTCCTCCAAGATTTTGTTATTTTCTGCAGGAGGATTTTGTTAGTCCCCACTCCCACCCCATCCATTGTTGACTCCTCTGAGATTGCTTTCCATCCACACTGTATGAAGCCTGTATGTACATAATCGTTTGAATGTGGTCTACCCCATTCAAAAAGCTCCTTGAGTCCAGGGACCATATTTTTTCACTTTCTTTAAATCCCCAGTAATTAATACAATGCATAGCATAGAATAAGTGCTTAATAAATGCATGTTTACTGATCGTCCTGGCTCTAAGCACATAGAGAGGAATATTCCTCCATGTTGACTCCATTCAAGAACCAGAGTTTGGAAAGAAAGACGCCAGCCTGTTCTGTTGGATAGGGAACCACTATGACAGTATGGAGTACTCTCAAAAGTTCCTATTGACTCCGTGACTGCAATTATTCTGAGCCACTAGGACTATTGGAAAGTTCCCTGGCCTAAGAGACAAGGGATCTGGGTTCTAATCCTGACTATGACACCAACTAGTGATATGACTTTGGATAAGTTCCTTCCCCTCTCTAGGATTTACTTTCCTCAAATGGAAAATGTGGGGAGTGGAACAAATTTCTCAGGTTCCTTCCAGTTCTGACATTCTATATTCAAGGAGTTTTTCTAGTTTTTAACATTCTTTGATCCTAATATCCCAGCATCTCAGTTTCTCCATCTTCAAAATAGGTCACCTACTCCTGGCCATTGCTGCCACCAAAAAAGCTACAATGGTTAATGAACTAATGAGCCATGTTTTATCTCTGATTTAGCTGTATGCCATGGCATGTTACCAGCTTCTTCTGGAAACTTCCAGGTGGTTAGGTGATATTTATTCGAATGATCCAGGGTAATTCAGAGGGTCAATACAGGTTCCCCCAAGATACTCATAAGAGTATTGCTTAGGTACTTGGTCCTGAGTCTCTGATATGTTTTGAACACTAAGAGAGAAAAAAAAAATCCTAGAATTTAGAAGTAGAATAAATAAGCCTCCAAAAGAATCTGGGTCAACTCTCTTTTTATCCCAACCTCCTGATTTTGTAGAGGAGGAAGCTGAAGTTCAGATGACTCTGTGTGTGTGTGTGTGTGTGTGTGTGTGCACACGTGTGTGTGTGTGTAAGTGTATGTGTGTGTATATGTGTGTGTATTTGTGTCTATGTGAGTGCTGCTCCCTGTATGCAAGCCTGTGAATGTTTTCCAAAATATGTTTTCTAAAATGGGGAAAACATAATCCCTCATTTTCCTAGTGGTTTCCTTGTGCTTTGTTTTGTGAAGTTAGAGACATGCAATATGCAGAAGCAAATATTAAGCAAATGATTGAAATCTTTTTTGTTTTCTTTTAAAATGGATAGATGCAAATTGCCTTGCTTGGAGGTGGTTTAAGGCTTTTCTGTTCATCTCGGGGTACAAGGAGTGTGATGCATGAAGAGTTTGTAAGGTGTCTTCTAGGTCTAGCTCTCACTCTGCATGTCTGTGAGCCTCTGACCGGTATCTTTCTAGGTAGCTGGAGCCTAGCGACCTCTCTGCATGTGGTCCTTCCTCGTGGCATTCTCATCATCAGGCAGATGTTGCCTGGATAGAGAGGAGAATGTCCCTATCCCCATGGCAGCTTCTGCTCAGGGTGTGAGGCTGCTGGGAGAGAAGCAATGTTGTATGTTCCACTAAATGGCTCTATAACCTTGAGCCAGTAAGTTATCCCCCTCACTAGACCTCACTCTGCTTGTCTGTGCTACAAGGCCAGGGAAGGGGGAAGCTGTGGGTTGGGGAGCTATATGATATCTACAGGCCTAGCATTTTTTCTGATTCTTTGAGTTATGAAGTATTAGGAGAATTGATTTGGAATCCTGGCTCTGACTTTTATCAACTGTGTGACCTCGGGCAAATTACTTAAATTCTCAGAGTCCATGCCCCCTTCTTAAAAATGGGGACAACTATACTCATACTGCCTGTCACATAGGAGTATTGTGAGGAACACACTCTGTCAACTGAAAAGCACAAGGAAATTCAAACTATTATTATGTTAGAGCCCATGTTCAGTCCTGGCTGTTTGTATAAGACTATCCTCACTGAATGGAGAGAACGTTGCTCAGTGCTTTTTGCCTATATGGTTGTTATGTGGTGTGTGGTTTGTCCTTCTTTCTCGAAGAGGACCACGACATCATCAGGAATACGATGCCATGACTTGAATTGGATTTGAGTGGAGGGGACAGGGAGACACAGAGAGACACAGAACAAAGTGTGATCATTCTCTCTAGCAGCAAGTAGAGTTGGCCAGGCTTGAACCTCGGATTATAATGATTACTTGTGTGTGTGTGTGTGTGTGTGTGTGTGTGTGTGTGTGTGTGTGTGTGTGTGAAATTACAGTCAGTCCCTGATACTGTGCCCAGAAACAAGTCCCTTTCTACCCAGGTGGCACAGCAATAGAGTCATGAAGGCCCGAGTTAAAAAAACTACCTCAGATACTTCCAAAGCTGTGTGCCCCCAGGTAAACCTTGAAGCACCCTCAATCAGTTTCCTTGTCTGTAAAGTGGGTATCATAACACCTACCTCACAAGTTTGATGTGAGGATCCAGTGTGATGGCATCTGCAAAGTGCTATAGAAATCCCAGCCATTCTTGTGATTTTTATTATACCTCTCTCTGAGCCTGTTTCTTCCTTTGAAGACTGATGCAGGTCAGCTAAGGAATCCCTAAGGTTCCTTCTGTTTCTGACATTTGGAGTCTATGTTTCTATTCAATTTCTCTGATTCTACCAGCTGAGACTTCAGAGAAGCTGACTGTCCCCCAATTTATGTTCCTTCCAGTTTTTAATACCTTCCCCTATCAGAGGGCATGAACATCTCATGGCTTACCTAGGAGTGCGCAGTTTGTCTTCACCATTAGAAACCGAGATTCTTGAGACCAAGGACTGTTTTTATGCATATACATACATACACACATACATACGCATACACACATATAGATACAGGTATACATATACATATACATATATAGTGTATATATATATATATATTCGCACACAAAGATGCACATGTATATTATATGTATACATGTGTGATTGAATTTGAAATTTAAAAGCATATATTTTTTTCTCCCTCGTCCCTATTTTTCATTTTCTTTGTATACCCAATTATTACCAAAGCGCTTGCTAAATAGTAAGGGCTTCAATATACATGCTTACTGACGATTTAACTTGTTTCTTGCCTGGAATGCAGAAATCTTTCCTCTCTTGTGCTTCCCTTGCCCCTGGAAACCAGACTTGTGTGCACATGCACACTCAAGCACACACGCACACACGCACACACATTCTTTCATAGTTGGGAAAAAGGTATTTGGGCATGACTTTTAACTTGGGCAACTGCTGGAAAGCAGTTGTTTACAGGACCCTGAGCTCTCTGGCATGGGAGTCCAATTTTATGACTGCTTAGTACTGTTGTTGATGGTAGGGGACAATGATATCCCTCCTTGTGCTGCTCACCCTCAGTGTGGGAAGGAAGTTGTGCGTGGACCCCCAACTGCCCTGGCTTAGGAAAAGGATCCCTTTCCAAAGGGTCGCAGATTTCTTCCTAGATATGTTCTCTAAGGACGATGACGTATCATGTTACTAATTCCCATAATTACAGGTCTGGGCTGAAAACAGTCTGTCTGTTAGTTTCCCTAAGAAGTTACATTTTTAATAACATTAAAATACTACATATGAATGAATGGACTTCAGGATGAAATGAAGAGGACAGTTTACCGGACTTGTTTATGCTTCTAGGTAACGCCCTCATTCTACTGATAGGAGCCGGAGGGAGCAAGCATAGCGGTGATGGAAGATGTCTGGGCTGGGAAGGGCTCTGGCAGTTTTGCTGATCAGGTGTTAGCACAGGACTGCACTTGAGCAGTACCAATCATGTAGTAACTGGAGAATTGAAAAGAATGAGGGCTTATTCAATTACCTAGACTTGGGGAAGAGTGTATCAGCAATGCAGTATTCACAATGCCTACAGTAAC
>CM053581.1:46111558-46179308 GCA_028627135.1 Pseudochirops cupreus
CGCAGCCACTGCCTCTGCTGCCGCTTCCAGTCAGCACCGCACGGAGACTAGCTTGGTTCCGGCGTTCTCTTGCTCCACCCCTTCCTGCTACATCAGCAAGCTCAAGGGGCGTGGAAGATCTTCAAATCCCAGTATCGTTACAGGAGGTATGTCAAAATGATAAGGAAAGAACATCTATGCAAAATTTCTAAAATTCTAATGTTAGGGGGAGGAACCAAAGTGGCAGATTAAGGCAGCAGCTCAGCCAAACTCTCCCAAAATTCCCCTCCAAACAAGTTTAAAATAAAGCCTCAAATTGAATTTTGGAGCAGCGGAGTCAACAAAAGGTCAGGTGAGACATTTTTCCAGCCTAAGACAATTTAGGAGGCTGCTAAGGGAGATCTTTGACAGTGGGGTGGGGACAGGCAGTGGCAACAGCAGCAGCTTTGGGAGCTCTCAGCCCAGAGACAGTAAGGAAGATCCTTTGCTGGCACTGGGTACAGCTGGTACTGGTTACAACTCTTGCTCATAAACAGTTCTGGGTTGCAGTCCTAGGGAGCAGGGGTCCAAGGCAGAAGGGATCACTAGTGCTTGTGGATACAAGAGAGCAAGGGACCTAGTCAGAGTTCCACTACCGTTTGTGATTGCAGGATAGCAGGGAGTCCTTCTTGGGTAAAAATCAGAGCATGCACCAGAGAGCAATGACCAAATATCTCCCTGGATCACACCACCTCAGAAGCACTGAAAACTTGTAGACCCCCAGAACTAGCTCTGAAAACAGCATCGCAAAAGCCTGAAGTTTGAGATAGTGCCTTCCCACCCCCAGGTGAGCTGAGTTTAATTTGACATAAAGTTCAAAGAAATAGGCTAGAAAAATGAGCAAACCGCAACAAATAGAACTTGATTGACCATAAAATGCTACATTAGTGAAGATAAGAGCAAGAAACAAACTCAGAAGAAAACAATGTATAAACAGCTCCAACCAAAGCCTCAAAGAAAATTCTAATTGGACACAAACGCAACAAGAATTCCTGGAAGAGTTAAAGAGTAGTAGAGAGTTCATTACAAAAAGAAATGAGAGTGATGCAAGAAAGTTACAAAAAGAGAATTAACACCTTGGCAAAAGAGGCACAAAAAAATACTGAAAAAATTGAGCCTTAGAAAATGGAATTAGCCTAATGGTAAAAGAGGCACAAAAAATTCACTGAAAGAAAGAACTCTTTAAAAAGGAAAATAGGCCTAATGGGGAAAAAAAGGTACAAAAATTCCCTGAAGAAAATAATTTCCTAAAAATTAGAATTGAACAAATGGAAGTTAATGACTCCATGAGACATCAAAAATAGCAAAATAGTCAAAAATGAAAAAGAAGAAAATATGTGAAATATGTCATTGGAAAAACAACTAACCTGAAAATAGATATGTGAGATATAATTTAAGAATTGCTTGACTGCCTGAAAGCCAAGAGCCTAGATATTTCAAGAAATTATTAAGGAAAACTGCCCTGATATCCTAGATCCAGAGGGTAAAATAGAAATTGAAAGAATCCACCAATCACCTCCTGAAAAAGATTCCAAAATAAAAACTCCCAGGCCATATTATAGCCAAATTCCAGAGCTCCCAGGTCAACTTGAAAATATTGCAAGGAGTCATAAATAAACAATTCAAATATTATGGAACCACAGTGAGGATCACACAAGATTTACCAGCTTTCACATTAAAGGAACAAAGGGTTTGGAACATGATATCTCAGAAGGCAAAGGGTCTAGGATTACAATCAAAAATCACCTACCTAGCAAAACTAAGTGTAATTCTTTGGGGAGGAAATAGATATTTAATGAAATAAAGGACTTTCCAGCACTCCTTGTTCAAGGTAAGCATGACAGAAAAATTATAAAAGACTTAATTAAGTTACACTATTTATATTCTTATATGGGAAGATGATACATGTAATTCCTAAGACCTTTATCATTATTAGGACATTTAGAAGCAGTCTACATAGACAGAGAGCATGGGTCTGAGTCGATCATGTTAAGATGATCTCAAAAGAAAAGAAAATGTAAGAAAAAGAAATACACTGGGACAACAGGGAAGGGAAAGGTAGAAATGGGGGGAATTATCTCACATAAAAGAGCTTTTAAAGTAGAGGGGAAAATGGGGAAGGTGATAGGCAATATTGAACCTCATTTTCGATGGAACTGGTTCAAAAAAGGAAGAATATACACACACTCAGTGGGTATAGAAATCTATCTACCCAACAGGAAAATAGGAAGGGAAAGGGATAAAAGAAAAGAGTAATGATAAAAGGTAGGGAAGATTAAGGGAGACAGTAGTCAGAAGCAAAATAGACTTTTGCGGAAAGATGGGGAGAAAGAGAAAGAGAGAGAGAGAGAGAGAGAGAGAGAGAGAGAGAGAGAGAGAGAGAGAGGATAAACAGAGGAAAATAGGATGGAGGGAGGGGAATACACTGCAATCATAACTGTGGATGTGAATGGAATGAGATCACCCATAAAATGAATGATTTCCCCAGAAGGCAAACACAGGTTAGGACTGCCGAGTAGGTAACCTTTTTCTCATTTGATCTGCATGGCCTAAATAGGTCAGTAATATTAGTGGGAATACAAGGGGTCCCTTGCTCCTTCATCTTGTGGCTGTAGTCCCTTTGTGTTCCTCCGGTCACAGGGAGTATGTGAGTGAGAATTCCCTTTTTCTCTCTAGAAGGCCAGGTGCTTCATTTCTTGAATCTGAGGTTTCTTGCAAGGCAATCTCCAAGGTTAACATTGCCCAAGTAATCTCCCTCCTCTGCCTAGAAGACCAAGTTCTGCTTAGATTATCTCCCTTTGTCTAACTAGGAGTCAGGGCTCAGCAATAACCTTACGTATAAAGTTGGGCCACGTGGACGGGCACATAGAAGTCTAGGCAGCTACGTGGTGTTTGATCACTTTGATTCAGGAAGACCTGAAGTCAAATCCTATCTTGCACACATAGTAGGTGTTTTACCATGGTCAAGTGACTTAACTGCTTTCTGCCTCAGTTTCCTCACATGTAAAATGGCATAATAGTAGAACCTACCTCAAAGGGTTGTTGTGAGGATTCAGTGAAGTAATATATACATATGAATTGTCTGCAAATATTAAAATGTTATTTTATAAATGCCATTTAAATGCATTTTGTATAAAAATCATAACTATTATTGTATAAATGCTATTTGCACTTTAATTATTCTTATGCCAGCCCTCTGCCTTGTACTTCTGCTGGAAACCTTGGCACTCTACCACTGTTGTACAGCTTCCATATCTTGCGCCAGGAGAGTCTACTCTCAGATCTCTGGCTTCTAAGGCAAACGGCAGTCAGGTTTTATTGGCTAGCCCATGAAGTTTTCATATGCTTCTGCCATAAGGTAGCCATTAACTGTTAGGTTGGGAATAAAACCCCCTACTCTCACCTATTGCACTCCAGAAGAAAGACAGAAAGGAAAAAGACAAAAGAAGATACAAAAGTTTAGTAAGCTTCTGCATTCAGTATAAAGGGTAGTTCCTCACAAAAGAGACTTTCTTTCCAAGAGCCTGAGCCAACCCGTTTATCTTGTACACATCCCCATTCACTGAGACCCATCTCCTAGGCTTTGCCAAGGGGCATGTCCAAACCAACCGATTTATCTTAGAACAGCTTCAGTCCCTCAGATTTAATCACAACAGTTAGTAGCTGCAAAGGTGCCAAGTAGGACAATCTCTCTTCCAGTGATGTCTTCATTTCTTTCCAGACTATACTCCTGACTCACTAATGACTTTCTCTATCATGTCCCCAGGGACCTTCATCCCTGATCTTCAATAGCCCTCATGTGTCATCATTTCCATTAGAATATAAACTCTTTGAGAGCAGGGATTGTCTTTCAGCTTGTATATCTAGTTCATGGCACAGTGCCTGTCATATAGTAAACACTTGTTAACTTGACTTGCTTTCCACACAACAGCCTTTCCAATAATTAAGTAATTGTATTGTATTCCTGCTTAGTCTTCTCTCCAAGATTAATTACTCCAGATCCTCCAACTGATCTTCATATCTGAAGTTGACTCACCTGGATGCCTTCCTCTGGACTCAACCCTTCTTGTCAAAGAAAGTCCTTACTGAAACATAACACCCAGAACCAAACCCCATTCTCCAGACAGGTTCTTCCTAGGGCAGAGGTCACCGTACTGTTCTTAATGACTACTCTTTGGCTTGAAAAAGCCGATGGGACTTCCGACTTCGATGTTGGGTAAATGAGACAGGGGACAACACATTGCCAGTAGGCACTAATTTTATACTGACCATCTATGTTCCTTTCTCTTTCCTTTATAGACAACATACACTTGCTTTGAAAGCGTTCAGTGTTCTATATAAACAGTGTGAAACATAGGCATTGTCCCAGTTGCTTATATCATCAATCCCAGATGCTAGGAGAGGTCTGGTGAATGCCAAGCAACCACTGATGAGTAGGCATGTTAAGCACCTACTATTTGGCTGACACTATGTTTGATACTGACATACAGAGGCAAAAATGAAATAGTTACTTCCCTGAAGGAGATTACATTCTAACAGGGAAGCCACAGGTACACATATAAGTTATACACCATATAAATACAAGGCAATTTCATTGGGCTGGGGGGAGTCACACACAGCTAGAAGGATCAAAGAAGGCCTCATAGAGAAAGGGGTACTAGCTGAACTTTGAAGGAAGCTAGGAATTTTAAGATGATAAAAGGAATTTTGGAACACAGAATGTCAGAACTGGATGAGATCTTAGAACACAGAATGTCAGAGCAGGGAGGGGCCTTAGAACACAGACTGTCAGCAGTAGGAAGAACCCTAGAACAGAGAAATTCAGAGCTCAGAGGAATTTCAGAATGTGAAATGGCAGAACTGGAAGGATCTAGAGAGATCACATAGTCCTACCCTTTCATCTTACAGGTGAGGAAACTGAGGCCTACAGGTGGAAGTGATCCTCTCTAGAGTTCATCTGTAACATGATACGTTTATGGCAATGAGTTATTTATGCTGACTAAAGGAACTCTGGACAATCAACTCTACCTGAAGAAGGGAGAAGGGAAAATGCAATTTGCCAGAATTTCATGAATCCTCTCCAAAGTCTTTTTTCAAAAAAATCTTTATTTTTACTTTTTTATGGGTGGAGTTCGGCAAGATTCCAGAATATGCTGTGCCAAGCATTGTTTTTCCTTTTTAAACTCCTGTGTAAAGGAAATTAAATCCATCTGTTCCTGATCTCATTTACACTTAATTCATCAAAATATTCTTTTGTAAGAGTCAATTGAAATCCAAGAGGTCTAACAAACTATTTTCCTTTGAACCAGGAAGCTGATCTTGCCAGCTTATGAGCGCATCTTAAATTGGAAAGGACTAATTCCTATTCCAAAGTTAGAACCCAGGAAGTTCAGATAGGTTAAAAACAAAACAAATTCTAGTCTAGCGTAACTAAAACCAGAAACTGTCCCAATTGGAGAAGAGAGACCTTCATATCATGGCCCTTCTCTCATCCTTCCAGTCCTCCTCATCCAGGTAAAATCAGGTAACAATGAAATGGAGGGTGACAGAGTGGAGAAAGGACCTTATTTGGAGTCAGGGGAACTGGGAATGAATCTTGGTAATCAGTTGATCAACATTTATGATGTTCCTAGTGCCTGGCATCATATTGGGCAGTGGAGGAATCCATATTCTATTTGGTGGGCGCAACAAGGTCACAGGTAAGTAAACATAGTATTTTAAAAAATACAGAATAGTTTGGAGAGGAGGGCATCAACAACTGGGCAATCAGGGAAAGCTTCTTGGAAGAGGTGGCGTTGGATTTGAACCTTGAAGAAAACTGGGAGTTCCAAGGAATGGAAGGCAAGAAAGAGCATTGGTAGGAAATGAGATGGTGGTTATAGACGGGCAAATGTTTAACAACTGATTCTCAGGGGGGAAAATGGGTGGCACATTTGTAGGCTTAATCATCATTATCCACATTTTATCTATCATTTTCTTTGCTATAAATAATTAATAAAACAATAAATCAAGACCAGATTTGTAGTTTGTAGATTTCCAAGACATAAATGCTCACACTGAAAACTGAATGACCAGCTCCTATGAGCCAGTTAGAGCTGCCTCCAGAACAGCCCTGTAATTGGGAAAAGCAAATTGACCAATTTGGCTGGAATATTGAGTGTAAGAGGAAGAGTCATGTATAACTGATTTGGAAAGGGAGGTTAGAGCCACACTGGGAAGGACCTTAAAGGTCAACAAGAGGAGTTTGTATTTGGGGCAAAGTCCATAGGGAGCCATTGTAAAAAATGGAGAGGGATACTTGCACCATCCACCTCACAGAGTTGTTGTGAGGACAGAGCTTTGGAAACCATAAAATGCCACAGAAATGGAATTTCTAGTATTACAAGGCCATACAAATCAGGATTGGTGAGAAAGTCCTCTGGCTTCCCTTGAGATCACAGACTAGCAGAGCTGGAAGGGACCTCTGACCAATAACTATCGAAAGTCCCAAATACTGCCCCTCCCTGTACAATAAGAATCAGAATAATAGCCATCATTGCTTTACGATTTTAAAGTTTGCAAAGTGCTGTATACTCACCGAGATAGGTGCACGTGTATAAGGAAGAACATCAAGTTTATCCACATTGTACAAATAAGGAAGTTGAGGCTGAGAAAGAGTGGCTTGCCCCAGGGTCTCTCAACTAGCATGACTCCCAACTAGACAGGACTCAAGCACAGATCTTCCTTGCTCCGAGTCCTGCCTTTCGTCTACTGTGCCACCTATCTGCCAACATCCCCACCACGTGGCCATCTAGTGTCTACTTGAAGATTTCTAGGGATGGCTGGGAATTCTTCATTTCCTCAGGCAGCCCGTTTGGATTTTGGACAACTCTAATTGTTAGGAAGTTTTTCATTATGTGGAGCCAAAATCTACTTCCCTGTAGTTTCCACCCATTGGAGTAAAGTCAAGTCAACAGGCATTTATTAAATACTTACTATATGCCAGGCACTGTGCTAAATGCTAGACCTAGCCAAGCCAGGGGAGTCCAATTCCTTTTCTGCATGACCAGGGAGGCAAATTAGCCAAATTTTCCCATTACTGAGGAGAAACTGCATGAACTTCCCCATTTTCTATTCTTCATACTGCAGGTTGGAGAATGGCTTCCTCGCTAGCTAGCAAGGATAACTTTGAATAGCTCAGACTAAAGACCAGGGTCAGTCTGCTTGAAATAAAAATGGACCCCTTCCCCACACAGGTTTGTTTATGTATTTTAACCACTCCCCTCCTCATAGTTCCTCTAATTCTGATTCAACATTGTAGCCTGGGCAGAGAAGAAAGAAGTGATCGAAGGTGGAGTCAAGCCTAGAGCAAATGACTAGAACATCAATTCAGTTCAGTTCAACAGCAGCAAACTCTAAAATATGACTAGCATTTATTCTCAACCCTGTGCAGCAGGTGATGTTATTATCCCCATTTTATAGATGAGGAAACTGAGGCTAAGAGAAATTAAGTGATTTGCCTAGTATCACTTAGCTAATAAGTGTCTGAAGCAAGATTTGAACTCAGATCTTCCTGACTCCAAGTCTAGAGCTCTATCCATTATACCACCTAGCTACCTTAGTTCATGCAACTAATATCAGATCCTGACCTTGAAGCCAGGTCTTCAAGGAATAACAGAGATATTTATGTGTGTATGTGTATTTACTTTCCTTGCACATGTTGTTACCCCAGCAGAATGTACACTCTTTGAAGAAAGAACTTTTTTTCTTGTTTTTCATCTTTATGTTCTGAGGGTCTACCTAGCACAGGACCTGGTGGATATTTTTTAGTGTTTGCTAAATTAAACCGAATTAAATGATATTTTTATGAATAGTAAATGAGATTGAGATAAAATTAAAAACAGTGGGTACCCCTGTCCCTTCTTAGCATCACCCCCTTCCTCAGCACCATAGCCACTGGTTGGCAGGGATGTCCCGTACGGTTCCAACAAAGCCCTCTTGTTCACAGGATCTGTCTTTGCCAGTATCATCATTGACAAGAATATGTCATGTCAGAAGATGGATGCTATTTCTTCCCATAAGTCCTCAATTTTGATGCCAGACATCCCACTGGGAATTTTTTTCTTTTCTTTCTTTCTTTCTTTTCCTTTTTTAGTAAATAGATTAGTATATTTTTCCACTTGATGGATTGTATACATACTCTGTCTGGCCATGGGCAAAGCCTTTCTCATATTCCCTAGGGACAGCCTTGTAGTTCTGTAGTTGGGTGGTTCAAATGAGAGAGCTGGAAGGAAACTGAATCCATCTCGTCTGACCTCACTCATTTTTGAACATCTACAAACTCCATTATTGTTACAAAGCCATTTTTCAGAAATTGGTCCAATGTTTTTTTGAGGACTGATTTGTAGAGATTTTGTCATAAATGTAGGCATTTAAGAAGCACTTATTCTGTAGCTTCTTCAGGTCCTAAGACTGCACAAAGTCAATGAGATACTTTTCTGCCCTTTTCTGCCTTAGCTAGTTAAATTAAGTTGTAGTTGTAAGTTACATAGTTAATGTAGGACCTTCTTTAAGGTCACTCCCACAACTTCCACTGGAGCTGGTGGGCCAGAAGGGAGGTAATTTCTATTCCCAGTGTTTAATGAGTAACTCTAGGGAATTTAGTTTCTAATACTTTCATTCATAAGCCCCCACTGGTGAACTTCCCACAACAATCAGGCACTAGATTGAATTAATTTTTTATCAAAGGTATTTACTGAGATTACACAGTAAGAATAATTGGTATGAAACATTCACCTCAAAACTTGGGGCACACTCCGCCACAGGTGTACAAAGGCCTGTGAGAAGAATGGTCTCAAACTTAGAAAAAATGGTAATGATACATACACGAGGTATGCGCTGGGTTTATATGAATAACTTACCATACCTAGTGCTTTATGACATAGAAGTCCTTTCTTGAATCCAGTTGGCATTCTTCTCTGGTGTGATGGGCCATGTTTCTTGAAACTGCCTCCTTTCTTGAGTGATGGTTTTTGCACATCTATTTGTCCTCTGCTCTTGGCCAAATGAGAGATAAAAACAGAGACAGAGAGACAAATAAACAGACGGAGACAAAGATAGAAAGAGACCGCAACAGATATAGTGACAGAGTGACTAAAACAGTCACAAGGTGATAAAGACAGAAACTTTGTCCTTCCCTCAAGAGAAAGACCTTTAGAATGGGAAATCTTAATTCCTGAACTTGAAATGCCCCACTGCTGGACTAGTTCCACTTCATTAGTTCATTGCTAAAACTCTTCTAGTAGTTAAATCCTTTAGAGGCATGACTAACTCATCAGCTGTAGTCTTCTTGACCCAATCAAAGAGATTGACACTTCATAAATAAATGACAGAGCAGAGACTACCTTGTTTACGTAGTTAAATTTTTCATTATGGTCTTAAATTGTGTGTTTTGAGATGGTGGGGAGTGTTATATAACCCCCTCCCTTGTATTAACAACATAACTAATTTCTCCTTAAAATACATTTAGTTAAAATATATGTTCTTCAGTGGCTGAGAATGATGAAGAGTTGAGTGTGACATAAAATCATAAGATTTAGAGCTAGATAGAACCTTGGATCATTCAATCAACAAGCATTTATTAAAAAGTGTTTACTGTGTGCCAGCAATTGTGCTAAGCCCTAGGGGCATAAAAAGAAGCAAAAATACAAAATCAATTCCTGCCTTCAAGGAGCTTACATCCTAATGAGGGAGATAACATGCAAATAACTATTACAGACAAGATTGGTTGGTTGGTTGGTTGGTTGGTTGTCATCCTTCCTTCTTGAAGGTGACCAAAATGACATCACTTTGCTAAAGTCAAGTTACAATGTGTCCAATTGTGGCTAACCAGCCCAGTATGAACTCGAAATGCTCTACCACAGGTTGGGCACAAATAGTTCAAGTGAACATCTGGGGTGGATACTCTAAATTTGCACATTCTGTATTTCCTTTGAGCCGTTTCAATTCTGTTTTGCTCATAGAGCACAAGACCTTCTCTGATGTGGGCATGCCATGCTGAGCAGTCCTGTGCCAGTGTCCCCCATGTCACACAATCAATTCCAAAGTTCTTGAGAATATCCTTGTATGGTTTCTTCTGCCCGTGATGTAAACACTTGCCCTGTGTGAGTTCTCCACAAAATAGTCTTTTTGAGAAGTGTGCATTTTGCATTCAAACAATGTGACCAACCCATCAGAATTGCACTCTTTGAAGCAGAAATTGAATGCTTGGCAGTTTAGTTCAAGTAAGGACCTCAGTTCCTGGTACCTTATCATGCCAGGTGGTTTTCAGAATCTTCCTAAGACAATTCAAACGGAAGCATTTCAATTTCCTGGCATGACGCTGGTAGATTATCTAGGTCTGACAGGCATACAACAATGAGGTCAACACAACAGCTCTGTAGACTTTCATTTTGGTAGTCAGTCTAATATCTCTTCCCTCCCTTACTTTCCTTTGGAACATCCCAAACACTGAGCTAGCTCTGGCAATGCATGCCTCAACCTCATTATCAATATGTGCATCCCTGGAAAGTAAATGAACTTATCCACAGCATTCAAAACTTCTCCATTTGCTGTAACTGATAGCTCAATGTATGGATGGTGTGGTGGTAGCTGATGGAGCACCTTTGTTTTCTTGGTGTTAATTGTTAGGTCAAAATTAGTCCAAGATAATTGATCCATGTTGCATCTCAGCTTCAGAGGCCGCATTGAGTACACAATCATCTGCAAACTGAAAATCATGCACCAATACTCCCTCCACTTTGGTCTTAGCTTGTAGCTTTTTCAAATTGAAGAATTTATCATCAGTGTGGTAGCTGACCTTGATACTGTGTTCATCCTCATTGAAAGCATTTGACAACAGCTTGATCATACAGTAGATAGTGCACTGGCCCTGGAGCCAGGAAGATCTGAGTTCAAATCCAGCCTTAGATACTTACTAGCTATGTGAGCCTGGGTAAGTCACTTAATCCCAATTGCCTCCCCCCCTCAAAAAAAAATGTACAACCCAGAAAGAGAAGCACCTGACAGACAAGATACATACAGAGCCATAAGAAAGGCAACCTTAGAGGGGAAGGCTCTGGCATGGGGGTCCAGGGAGAGGTCAACTGTAGAAAGTTGTATTTGAACTTTATCTTGAAGGAAACCAGGAATGTCAAAAATGGAGGTGAGAAGGAAGAATATCCCAGGCATACAGGACAGGCAGTTCAAAAGTAGAACAGGAGATGGATTGCTGTGTTTAAGGAATATAAAGTTAGTATCACCAAATTATAGAGTGTATGGAGAAAAATAAATGAGAGATTAGAAAGACAGGAAGGGGACAGGTTGTAAAGAGCCTTAAATGTAAAACCAAAGGCTTTATATTTGATCATGGAAATAATAGGGACTCAATGGAGTTTATTGATCAGGGAAGGAGTCGTGTATGACATGGTCAGCCCTGTCATTTGTGGAAACTACTTGGGCACTTATACAGAGGATGGATTAGAGTGAGGAGAGAATTGCAACAGAAAGAACTATTAGGAGGATATTTCAATAAAACACGTGAAAGGTAATGAGGGCCTAAGCTAGAATGTGGCTGTGAGAGTCAAAAGAAGAGGAGGCATAGAAGATAGAATCTTTTCGCTATATGAAAGATGTTATAAAGGTAGAAACAACACAATATGACAATTGATTGGGTATGTGGAGAGAGAAAGAGAAGTCAGGGAAGATGCTAAGAACATCAACTTGGGAGCCTGGGAGAACAGTAGAGTTTTTAATAGTAATTGAGATGTTAGAAAGAAGGAAGAGTTTGGGAAAAATAAATAACTTTTGTTTCATATTCAAAGCAAAACTCATTTAGCTTTAGAGTCTACAAAACATCCAGTCATAAACATTTAATAGGCAGCTGGAGATGTGGAGAAGAGAGATTAGCTCTGAACATGTAGATCTGGGAAACATGTGTAAAAAAATGATGATGGAACTAATAAGAGCTGATTGAGATCATGTGAGATTGTATAGATAGAAAAAGCAGCTATGTGGTTCAGTGGATACAGTATTGGGCTTGGAGTCAGGAAGACTAATCTTCCTGAGTTCAAATCGGACCTCACACACTTACTAGCTGTGGGACAAGTCACTTAACCCTGTTTGCCTCAGTTTCCTCTTCTGTAAGATGAGCTGGAGAAGGAAATGTTATATGTTATGATTCTGATATATCAAATATATA
Source organism: Pseudochirops cupreus (assembly GCA_028627135.1). Taxonomy (NCBI): domain Eukaryota; kingdom Metazoa; phylum Chordata; class Mammalia; order Diprotodontia; family Pseudocheiridae; genus Pseudochirops; species Pseudochirops cupreus. The sequence continues at coordinate 46,123,794 of CM053581.1, forward strand.
TTTCTGGTATGTATTCTGATGTGGATAAATATATCATGATATAAAGTGATGTATATTGTGTGTTATGATATATAACATTTTATATCTGGTTCTAATATATATCAAAATAATATTAATAGTTATGAATATAAATAATAATAAAATATGTCAGAATTAGATCTAAAATTATGTACATACACATATGTACATACTAGCTGAGGGACCCTGGGCAATCACTTAACCCTGTTTGCCTCAGTTTCCTCATCTGTAAAATGAACTGGAGAAGGAAATAGAAATCTACTCTTGTAACTTTGCCAAGAAAATCCCAAATGGGATTACAAAGAGTCAGACATAACTCAACAACAACAACAAAACAGAAAAGACAAAGGAACCCAGAACAAATGCTTGGCAGACACTCATGATTAATCGTCATGACTTGGATAAAGACCGGACAAAAGGAGACTAAGAAGGATCAGTCAGATGAGAGGAAAACCAAAAGCAGACTCATGAAAACCCAGAGAAGAGGATACTCAATAGGAGAAGTAATCAGAAGAGGCAGAGAGGTGGGTCCAGAATGATGAGGGTTGAGGAAAAAACCACTGGATCTGGCAATTAGACCACTGGTAATTTTGTAGAGAGATGTTTCAATTGAATGATGAGATTTGGAAGCCAGAGTGAGAGGGCTTGAAAGGATAGAGACCGTGGAGGAATGAAGCATAAACATTTCCAAAGAATTTAGTAGAGGATGAAACAAAATGAGATGTAGGATGAGAACTATTAGAAGGAAAAATTCAAGTGCAGATTGTTTTGAGGATAGAGGAGACATCAGGAAAGGAGCCAATAGAAAGAGAAAAGGTTAAAGATTAGAGGGACCATGATGACGATTATGGGGACAATTTACTGGAGAAGAGAGGAAGGGATGGGGTCAATGGTGCTTATAGAGGGTTGGCCTTGGCAAGGAGAAAGACCATCTCTTCATCAGTGACTAGAATGGTGGAAGATACACTGGAGGGTGGTGTTAAAAGGATGTGAGATGAGGAGGAGAGGAGAAGAGGGAACCCTTAGCAGATGACCTTAATTTCTCCAGTGAAACGTAAGATGAAATCTTCAGATGAGCATATGAGGGAGATGTGTCACAGGAAGTTTGAGAGATGAGATCTGCATGGAGCAGCTACTGTGGTGAGGGGAATGGAGACTCAATTAGAGAAGAAGAAGACTGCTGTCCTGAGAGCCCACTTATATTGAGTATCGCAAATTTGTACTGGGCTTGATCAATTCTATATCGTGGCTTCCTCAAGCTCCAGGATTGGGGTTTAGCAAAATACAATCAGCAACAGGACAAGGGGGCCAAGAGATTTGAGAACAGAGTATGGTATAAAGTTAAATTCACTCACCAATGGGTAGAGATTGGGAAAAGAGTAGAATATAAATAGTGCTGGGATAATACCTGGAAAAATATTGAAGGATGGAAGGATTGGTGGTTCTAGTGACGACGAAGAACAGCATTAGGGGTTCATAAGGCAAATAAAAAGAGGGAAGGATAAAATATTTTGATCAGATAAAGAAATTTAGGAAGAAAGAGAAGAAACAAGAATTTATTAAACATCTACTACACACCACGTTCAATGATAAGCACTCTACATGTATCCATATATAAAAATATGATCTCATTTGACCTTCACAATAACCCTAGGGGGTAGAAATTATTATTATCCCCACTTTGCAGATGAGGAAACTGAAGCCGACAGAAACTGAGTGACTTGTCCAGAAGCCGTAACTATGGAGTGTCTGAGGTTAGATTTGAATTCAGGTCTCCCTGCCTCCAGACTCAGAGTTCCATCCATTGTGCCACTTATGGAAATGGAACATTTGTGGGTAATGGCACAATCAAAGGCATGATCATTTCTGTGTATTGAGAGATGGAGTAGAGGATTAGGTCACATGAGTGGAAAAGATGGAGAACCTAGGAAGTGAGTGTATTTAGGGGAACATCACTATGTCTTGAATGCCCCTGGCATGAAGGCAAGATTTGAAGTGGAGAGAAAGATAGTGAGCCAGGCACTGAAGTCATTGAAGGGAAGGAGAATGTCCTGGGAGGGGCAAGGGAGGACACTACATTTTCTCAGATAAATAATATATAAAATAATGCAAGAGCCAGCATGACATGGTGGAAAGAGGGCTGGGCTTTAGAAAGTCCTGTTTGAAACACACCAGCTGGGTAACCACGTGGGAGTCGCTTCAACTCCCAACGGCCAAGGCCATGCTCCATGACTAAAATTGGTAGAGGGGTTGCTAGTCCACACTGGTGGAGATAGCATGCACATTGAGATTTCTCCAAGCTGATGCAATCATAGGTCTGGACTGTCACCAAAATATCCAGCAAAATTAACTAACAGAAACTAATTTCAAGAAGGAGAGAGTACAGGGTGATGCATTTTTGTGTGTAAGCAGAGGAGGGCGGGGGTGGGCAGGGAGACATATCAGTCAGTCTATCATTCAACAAGCATTTATTAAGCACCCAGGATAGATTAGGCCCTGTGCTAAGCAATGGGTATACAAAGAAAGGCAAAAAAGAGTCCCTGCTCTTGAAGAACTCACAATTTAAGTGGGGAGACAACAAGAAAACAAACAACTGTGTACAAAAAGGATACATCCAGGACAAAATGAGGATAATCAACGGAGTAATTTCCCTTTATTCATCCATTATCTACCATGTTCCAAGCACTGGGGAAACAAAGAAATAAAATAGTCAAAGGATTATAAATTTAGAGGTTAAGGGAGCCTTTTGTTGTTGCTGTTCAACAGTGTCTGGCCCCATTTGGAGTCTATTTTTCCAGGTTTATTTCATGTTGTTTCTTCCCTTCTTCCCCCTCTGCACTTTATATTGCAACTAAGCCAGCCTCCCTGCTGTTCAGAACTCCATTACTTATCTCCAGGCCTTCCCAGCACCAGCCTCCCATGTCCACAGTGCTGGATCTCCTTGCCTCCACGTCCAAGAATCCTGAGCCTTTTTCAAGGTTCTGGGCAGGTACTGCTTTCTATGCAAGTCCCAAAATTGATTTGAGGTGTTAAATTTTTATTGGTATCTTCTTTTTACATCACCTCTGTTTTTTAATATATCCCTTGTTTCTCGCCTACTTAAGAGGCCATCCCTCATAACAAACAATAAAAAAGAGAGAAAATTCACCAAAACAGCCCACAAAGCAATAGGGTCTAGCAGTATATACACTGTTTCTCATCCATAGGCCTCCACCTTTGCAAAAAAGGCAGGGAATTGTGTTTTTTCATCTTTCACAACAGTAAAACTGAAAGTGCATACGTAGTATTGGTCTTAGAAAGAAGAAGATCTGAGTTCAAATCTTGTTTCAGACACACACTAGCTGTGTGACCTTGGGTAGGCTGCTAAACCTTTGTAAATCTCAATTTCCTTATCTGTAAAATGGGAATAATAATAAAACCTACCTCACAGGGTTATTGTGAGGATCAATCAAATGACATACAGAAAATGCTTTGGAAGCCTTAAAGCAATACGTTGATATTATTAATATGATCCCCGTGATTAAAGATATTTCAAGATGCCCAAATATCAGATATGCTAGAGAGAAGATTCTTACATGAGTGATGGGCTGGGCTAACATTTTTATCGCACTTTTTAAGTTTCTCCAAGCTCTGATCCTGAGTGTCTATATGACCTTGGGGAAATAAATTAACTGCTCTAGATTTCAGTTTGTTCATCACACTTCTAAGGATAAAAGTGCTGGGGTTTTTCTAGCACTGTACTTCATAAGCCCCTACCAGTGCTCTGCCAAATGATTATCAGGCAGTACTAATTAGCTTTTAGGAAGGCTATTTATTTCCTAAGCAGGTACAGAGAGGATATTTGTTACAGAAATATATTTTACCAATGGGCTGACATTTAAGTATCAGGCAGTATTAGTTAGCTTTTGGGAAAGTTAATTCCTAAGCAAGTATAACAAGGATAATTGTTACAAAAAACACCTACCGCTGTGCTGCCAATTGACTATCAGGTGATATTAATTAGCTCTTAGGAAAGTTATTTCCTAAGCAGGGATAGCAAGGATATTTTTTACAGAAATATCTTCCTGTCCAAATCAGAAAGATATATAACTGAAAGACATGGGCTGGTCATGCATAAAGCAAGAGGTAACGGACAGACACTGGCACACATGCTATACTAATGCACCTAGCAGAAGGTTTTTAGCACATTGGGTGTCCCTCTACATTTATCAGAGGACAAAGACAATGAGGAAGGCAATGTAATACAATGTGTAGAAAATCGACCTCAGGGTCAATAGTACCTATATTTAAGCCCTATCACTGACCCTTATTGGCTATGTGATCCTAGACAAGTCACTTATATTCTCTGTGCTCTAGACACCTCTCCAAGACTGTAAATCAAAGAACAAGTGGAGACTTGCTTTAGTAAAGGGAACTTCCATACCAGAGAATCTCCTATGCTGATGAAACCATAGACCTAGATTTATTTAAATGAACAAGATTAGCCTAGAATAAAAAGGCATGGATGGGTTGTCACCTGTACCTTACAAACATTGAAAAGGATACACAGTAGTGGAACATGCCCCCGACTAAAAACTTCTCTGGATTAGGTGATCCTTTGGCAGTTGAGGGAATCATGTGAACCCCTTTCTCAGAATCATGTTTTAAATTCATAAAATAAAGTACATAAGATTACAAAAGAAATCAATTATAATGAAACAGTTATCAAAATATGAAGAGTTCCAAGTTCATGGACTCACTGAAATCTCTCCATGGATTCAAAGGGCTCCATGGACCCCAGGTTAAGAACCTAGACAATCTCCAAGGTCCTTTCCTATAGTTCTAATTAACTGCAGACATTCTGTAATCTGATCAAGTGTCCCCCAAACTCTAGAGGGAAATGCCACCCAACTGGCAGTTTTTATGAGTAGATGTGTGTTTTCCTGTCTGTGCCTCTGTGTACTGTCAGAACAATGGTACCAGGCAGCTTGGGCTGGTGATGCTTCTCACTACTCAGACACATTGCAAAGGTTCCACAGGTCATATTACAGACAATGAGAAAAAAAATACATTTTCAGGGGGTCTTCCTGAGCCATTCACTGTCAGGAGAGTGAACAGGACTGATGGCTTGGTACACTCCTCTTGAGTCAAAGAGCAGTCAAATGACTGGCAAGATTGTGGACTGATGCAACAATTAACAGAGTGATTGATGGAAGGCACTTTACACTGAGAGGAAAAATAGGTAGGCTTCAGAGGGCATATGTCTTTATGCAGCATTTCAGGAATTGAGATGAATTTTCCTGTTTGGTGAATTTTCATTTTGCATTTTTTTGCATCATTTTCATTATGCATTTTACTGAATTTTTGCATCCTAGAGAGACTAAGTCTATATAAGATAAGATGGAATTTTAGAATTCCAGAGTGGAAATAGGCCATCTAGTCCAATTTACCAGTCAGCTAACTGGGACAGAGGTTAGAGCACCAGGACTGGAGTCAGGAAGACTCATCTTCTTCAATTCAAACCTGGTGTCAGACACTTACTAGCTGTATGATCCTGGGAAAGTCACTTTACCCTGTTTGCCTTAGTTTCCCCAACTATAAAACAACGTGGAAAAGGAAATGACAAACCACTCTTGCTCCTTTGCCAAGAAAACTCCAAATGGGTTCACTAAAAACAGGACACAACTGAAACAACTGAACAATAATAACAAAAGCCCAGCTAGTACCTGGAAAGTGAAATCCCTCAATAGCATGGCTGACAAGTGGTGTTTGAACACCTTCAACAATAGGAAACTCATTACTGATAGAAGAAAGAAGATTAGATTTGAACTTTGGAGCCCTAGTCTGACTTCCTCCTCTGAGTCATATATGCTGTGTGATTTTGGGTAGGTCATCTCTCTTTGCCTCAGTTTCCTCATCTGTAAAATGAGGGAGGTCATGTTAGGTCTAAGGTCCCTTCCCAATTTTACCACTTTGGATAGAGCCTGGACTCAGGAAAATCTCAGTTCAAACCCAGATTCAGACACTTACTAGTTGCCTGATCTTGGGTAAGTCACTTAACTTCTGTTGGCCTCAGTTTCTTAAACTGTAAAATGGGTATAATTATAGCACTCATCTCCCAGGGTTGTTATGATGATCAAATGAGATAATATTTGTACAGCGCTTGGCATAGTGCCTGGCACATAGAGGATACAATGTAAATGCTACCGATGATGGTGGTGATGATGACGAACAGTGACTTTATGGTTTTAGGGTCTCCCGAGGTGAACTGTTCCATTATTGGGCAGCTTTGACTGGACAGCCTCTTCCTCCAGTTCTTATCACAGAGCCTGGCATACAGTAGGCACTATATAGATGCTTCATAGATTGATAGATTTTATACTCTTGTAATGGCAGAGGAGGGAGATTGTGGATTAGCATGCCCAATGTGCTCAGCTGATGAAATCCCCCCGCGGAAGAGGCTGGGGACCCTGATGGTGTGATGACAAATCAGGGAAGGGCCCTTCTGCCTCAATTAGATGTGCATTGACATCCTGGTTCCAATATGCTAACCAGAGTGTAAAGCAGTATTTTGGTTGGCTGTGTAGCTGGAACTGGAAGGAGGTAACGGGGAACATTCAAATGTCAGTCACAGCCACACTAAGTCTTCTGTTGGTGTTTGAGCCATTGTAAGCTTCTGGGTGAGGGGAGGCCATGGTCCTCCTCATCTAAAATGAACATGTGGCCTATGAATACAAGCCTCTGTTCTTTACGTCATTGTAGTTGTTCTTTCCTGTTTTAGTTGAATTAATATGAAAGACAGCTACGTCCTTGTGAGTTTTGAGAGGTCAGAATGACAAGTCAGGAGAGGTCCATGTTGGGTTTTGCAGCAAGCCTGCTCAAGGTGATATAGGAAAAAACGTGCCCCTCTCTTCTAGATGTTGGTGGGAAATGTTCTTGTCAAATCTTCACAGTAAAATCCCTTTGTAAACATGAACTGATGTTAATTGATTAAATTATTAGTCACTATTAGTTAATAGTAAGCAGAACACCCCAGAAATGGGGCTCAAGCCAATAGCATCAAAAAAGAATTATCCTCATCCAGTGGTATTTTGGTAAATGTTTAACAACTGGAATCCAGAAAAAAATGTACACATGACATACTTTTAAGTTTAATCTGCATTATTAACATTTTCTCAAGTCTAGACAATCAAGAAAACAATAAATCAAGCCCTGATTTAGAGCATTTGCTAATTTCCAAAGTGTAAATGTTCACATGGATCATTTAACAATCCTCTGTCTTGAGTGGTATAAACTAGATCCAGCTCACCCTTGACTCTGTCTATCCCTTTGGGGGTACCCTAGAACTCTAACAAGAAAATGTCAGCCTAGTTCCGAAAACCTCTCACTGTGTGTATGAGTTGGAAGAGTATGACCCGTTACCTCATGGATGTGGGCATTCTTTCCTTTGGTACAAATTGCACTCTACCCATGGCCTTAGAGTTTCTATGTCCTCCTATAAATTCTCCATAGTGGGTCCACCAAATATCTTGGGACCTTCCTCTTGACTCTGTATGGATATGGACAGAGCTCTATGTCCATTGATTTTTCTTCACTTTTGCTTCATGACCATCCTTTTCCTTGTCCTGTGATATCCTTTATTTCCCTTCTGATGGTTCTTTTTCTGGGTTATATATAGCAGACTGCTTGCAGCCACCACATCCCTATTTTTTAATCATTGTTACTGTTATCTTTGTTGTTATTGGTAGTAATAGCTAGATCGTATAATGCTTTAAGGTTTGCGAAACACTTTGTAAACGTTATTTCAGCTGATCCTCTTAACAATACTGTGAAATAGGAGATATTATTGCCCCCATTATACAGAGGAGGAAACTGAGATTGTAATCTGCTCAGGGTCACACAGCTAGTTTATGAGTCAGGATTTGAACTTGGGTCCCCCTAGCTCCAACTCCATCACTCTAGCCATTATGCTACTTTGCTGCCTTTTGTTGGATTCACAAGTCTTAATTCTTCAGGGACTATGGTATTTATTCCAGGGCTCATGGCCATTCTGTAAGAACATTCATCTTAAAACTATTGGGTTCAAGTTCCATCTCTGACACATACTATGTGACCCTGGAGAAATCACATATTCTCTGACCACTCCAGGACACTCATGTAAGTTGCAGAGAAGGTAAAATCTGCGCTGGTAGAGGGAGATGCTTCATATGGGAGATCCACAGAAAAATGAAATCACAAGTCTGGTACCTGACTCTTGGGTACTTCCCAAGGTTATTGTGATGACAGTATTTTGTCAGCTGAAAAGTACTCAATGAATGTGAATTCAGAAGCAACTATTTCTTAGAGCTGGAAGCAACCTATGAAATTATTTAATCTGGTTTAATTCAATAAGAATTTATTAAGTACCTACTATGTCGAAGGCATGACACTAGGGACTAGGTATACAAAAACAAAAATGAAAGAATTTCTGCCTACAGAAAACTTCATTTTCCTGGGGGAAGGGGGGGAAGGATAACACATTTACAGATTTATAAATGCAAAATATGCATAAAGTAAATGCAAGGGATTTTTTTTTAGAAGACAAGGAAGAGTGAAAAAATATAACCAGCAAATGGTCGAGTATGTGAATCTGGCTTTAAAGATTTGTGAGCCAATCTTGTATGACGGATAAATAAACTGAGACCTAGAGAGTAACTTGTCCAGGTTCATGAAAGGAGTCAATGGATTTGAACCAGCTTTTCTGTCTCTTCTTCTCCTTCTCATTCTTCTTCTTTTCTTCTTCTTCTTCTTCTTCTTCTTCTTCTTCTTCTTCTTCTTCTTCTTGCTCCTCCTCCTCCTCTCCTCCTTCTCCTTCCTCTCCTCTTCCTCCTCTTTCATCATCATCATCACCATCATCATCGTCATCATCATCACCATTTCTTTACTAAATTTTACAAAACTGAGTTCAGGTTTGGCATTTCCAGAGAGATTTTTCTTCCTTGAGAACAAACAAACCCCAGCTCAACACAATCCAAGCCTTTTCAGGCATCAGGAACTGGAAAGAATAGAGGAGGAAATGAGGGTTCATTTGTTGCTCCAACCAAAGGATGAGGGGCAGTCATTCTCAGGACAGGAACCTCGCTGCTGAAAAAGACTGGGTTAGTTTCAGTGGGTGTGTTTGGGAAAAGCAACCAAGGAACAAAAGCTGCAGCTTGAACTGCCCTTCTCTCTGAAAAGGGCACATTTCTGTGAGGGAGTTGATACCAGCATCATATACGGTGGTAATAAATTTGCGATTCACCAACCAGAAGCTTCAAATAACCAGGAGTCTTTTCAGCAATTGCTTTTCAGAACAAATCTCAAATATACATATATATATATATATGTGTGTGTTTGTTTATTTCTCCTGAAAGTTAATTTCCAAGGAGTCAATACATCTCCAGGATATCAAGCACTCGCCTCTGATGGTTTCTAAATGTGTGGCCATGGAAAAATCACTTAATTTCCCAATGCCTCAGTTTCTCTACCTGTCAAATGGGGATAGTACTACTTACAACTTTTGTAGTGCTATATACATGTCAATTGTTATTTCTATTCAACCAGGCTCATCTCCTATATTTTCATGTTCAAGCCCATCTTCATTTCTAATTCTGCAGGGTGAGAGTTAAATGGTGCATGACCGTATTTACTCGTCATCACAGAAGACCACAGGTACTAGATGAAGTAGGCTCACATAGGGAGGAAGTGTAGTATAGTGGACAGAGTACTGAGTTTAAGGTCTGACACTGATAGTTACTTATTTAGTTGATCTTAGGTAAGCTACCAAAACCTACCTGATCCTCAGTTTCTCAATTTGCCATATGAGGAAAATAACAGTTGCATTGCTTACCTGAAGGGGCTAGTGTGGGGAAAGCATTTTAGATTGATGATGATGGTGGTGGTGGTGATGACAATGATGATGATTCTAGCATTTATGTAACACTTCAAGACCTGCAAAACACACCACAAATATTATCTCATTTTATTTTCACCACAACCCTGGGAGTTAGGTGCTATGATTATTCCCATTTTACAGATAAGGAAACTGAAGCTCAGAGCAGTTAAAGAGCCTTGCCTATGGTCACACAACAAATAAATGGGAGAGAAAACATTTTAATTCAAGTCTTCTTGACTCCAGGTTCTGCACTTTTATCTACTTTTCTTCTTCTCTCCCCCATCAGCTGCTCTGATCAACTTAAATTTACAAAAATTGTTCACAAAAATTTAAATAAGCTTTCTTGAGAAACTCTTCAACAGAGGAAAGAGCTGAGAAAGGCAGGGAAGCAACTCTGCCTGGGGCACAAGATGTGGGGATATCTTAAAGCATCACTTCTCATAAATAAATGGAGCTTCAGTTCCAGAAAATCTGATTTTCCGGGTAGGGTTACTGAAATCAAAACTATTAAAAAATGACCATAACATTATACATCAACAAAAATAACTAGCTTTTGTGACAAAATACTGCCTAGTTGACAATCTCAATTAAGCAATGTGTCTGGATTGAATCTGTAGCAAGAAAAATTGATTGTGAGAGGCAAGTGTGGTATTGTACATAGAGGGCTTGACCCTGGAATTGGGAAGAAATTCATGGATTCAATAATTCTACTTCTATCACCTACTAGCTGTGTAATCATGGACAAATGACTTAAGCTTTCAGTGTCCCAAACATCTTTCTTTTAGAAAAATTAATGTTATAGATACTTTTTGATTTTATATTAGCTACATTTTCTATTATATCCATATTCCCTCTGTTTCTCTTTCTCTTGGTCTTTGTCTCTGTTGTTGTCTCTGTCTTTCTCTCTGCTCCATTGACTACTAGTGCCTTTCCCTATAAGATCACTTTTTATCTATTCTACATATATCTTGTATGTATCTATTTATATAGACATTGTATCCCCCCATTAGAATATAAGCTCCCTGAGGGTCAGGACTGTTTGTGCTTTTTCTTTGAACCCCTAGCACCTAGCACAGTGCCTGGCATATAAATAAATGCTTTCCAAATGTTTGTTGATCAATAGATTGATCCTGTCTATGATCTCCAATTTATTTTGTGCCCCCTTAGCACTGTGGAAACGACTATGCTGCACACAGACTCTATCTGTTCCTTTGTCAGTGTCTTCTAAATGTTTGTTATGTCTTCTCTTCTTAGAAGAACGTTATGACCTGTAAGATTAGAGGCAATAACTTCTCATTCCTTTGGGGTATGTTGAAAAGAGCACTAACTCTGGAGTGAGTTGTCGGCATTGTTCAGTCATTTTTCAGTTGTGTCTGACACTGGTAAAGATTAGAGTGGTTTGCCACTTCCTTCTCCAGTGGATCGAGGCAAACAGAAGTTAAGTGACTCACCCAGAGTCACACAATTAGTAAGTGTTTGAACTCAGGTCTTCCTGACTCCAGCGCCAGTGCTCTATTCACTGCACCATCTAGTTGCCTTCGAGAGTCAGAGGACTCCACAAAAATTCATTTAAAGAAAAAAAAATGATGTTGTCCGGTACAATGAAAGTTTTAAGTGATTTTTTAATGAGCTGGTAAGTGGTAGAGGTAGAATTTTAAACCCATGGCTTTCTTTCTGACTCCAAGGTCAGCCCTCTATTCACTATTCTACTATACAGAGCTCATGTCCTGCCTCTGAAATGTATTACCTGCATGACTTTGGGCCAATCCTTTGACTGCCTTATGCCTCAGTATCCTCATCTGTAAAATGAAGGAATACAATGATATGACCTCAAAGATCCCCTTGACCTTGAGATCTCTGATCTCCTGTGTCCAGCCTTTCATACCAGATCCCTACCTGAGTCATGGTTTATAACCTTGCATGTAACTCTCTCCCAGATTTCCCACCCTGGATCTCTTCACTTCTCACTGTGGTGACTTCACTCTCTCTCTCTCTCTCTCTCTCTCTCTCTCTCTCTCTCTCTCTCTCTCGATTCTATTTTCCATCCCAGTTCAATGTTCATGGAATACTCATTCAGAAGATTAGTTTCTTGAGGAAAACTGACTTGTTTCATTCTTTTCACAGTTTTTAATCTTTCTTCTATTTGAGACTTTATAAGTGGGGTATAAAGTCTGACCCTGTAGGTGAAGGGTGGGGGGAGACAAGCATTTATTTAATACCTACTATTTGCCAGGCACCATGCTAAGCACTTTTCAAATATCTCATTTGATCCTCACAACAACCCTGGAAGGTAGGTGCTATTAATTTTCCCCGTTTTATAGTTGAGGAAACTAAGGAAGAGGTTAAGTTACTTGCCCAGGGTCACATAGCTAATAAGTGTCTGAAACAGGATTGGAACTCAAGCCCTCCTGTCTCCTGGCCCAGTGCTTTATCTACTTGGTAATCTGTAGAATTTAGAACTGGAAGAGAGTTTGGAGGCCATGAAAGACAAATTTTCACTGATAATAGGACTGAAACTGACATCAGTGGATAATTTGTGCAAGATCAAACAGGTGGAAGAAAAGCAAAAAGAGAGAAAAGATGGGAGGAAGGAAACCAAGAAAGGAAGAATGGAAGGAAAGAAGGAAGGGAGAGAGAAAAAGAAAGGAGAAAGAAAAGAAGCATTTATTAAGTACTTACTATATGCCAAGCATAGAGCTAAGTACTTCACATGTATTATTTAATCTTCACAAAGAGGTAGGCAAGGAACCCCAGTCGCCTGCCTACAAATCCCATGCTCTTTCTACTGTGTAATCCTGTCCTCTAATCTGCTTCCTTGAATATCTGAGAAACTGACACATCATCTAGCCCTCACTTAAAATGTTCCAACTATGCATAGATGTACCATTTTATTTTCTCCTCCAAAAAGAGATCTTAGAAGGAAAATTTACAGGAATGTCATAGCCAAGTTTCAAAGCTCCCAGATAAAGGAGAAAATATTGGAAGCAACAAGAAAAATAAATAAACATCATGGAGCTACAGTAAGAATTACATAAAACTTAGCAGCTACTGCATTGAAGAACTGTAGGTCTTGGAATACTATATTCTGCAGAGCAAAAGATCTGGAGTTATGACCAAGGGTAATTTACCCAGCAAAGTTAAGTATAATCCTGAATGGGAAAAAAAAATGGATATTTAGCATACTGAAAGACTTTCAGGTTTTTGTGACAAAATCCACAAGATGTAAGGGGAAATTCAACATACACTATCCAGGAGATATATAAGGCAAACATTAAGGACCAATTATTAGGGACTCAATAAGGTTAAATTATTTACTTTGTATATGTGAAAATATTAACACTACTCATGATTGCCATCATAATTTGGGTAGTTTGAAAGACAGGCTTGGGCTGAGCTGAGTAAGAAAAAATAAAACTGTAGGGAAAGATAACAAGGAATAATTATCTCATGCATATGAAACATAAAAGGAAAAACTGATACAGAAGAAGCAATAAGGAAGAGGGAGGATAATGCTAGAACCTTACTTTCATTGGGAATTGGTTAAAAAGGGAACAACATATTTTATACCCTAAAAGGGTATAAAAGTCTTCTAAATTCAGAAAGAAATAAGAGGGCAAGGGGATAGGGTAGGGGAAGAGAATAAAGGAGGGACTTTTAGAGGGGTAGGTAGGTTAAGGAATAGGAGGGCAAGGGAGTGGGTAGAAGTAAAACAGAGGAGTGAGGGGAGATGGGGTAAATAGATTGAGAAGAATGGTGAGGAAAAATAGGAAAGAGGAAAAAACACAAGTAATTGTAGCTTAGAATGTGAATGGGATGAATTTACCCATAAAATGGAAATGGATAGTAGATTAAAAATTTATATTCAACAATATGTTGCCTTCAGGAAACGTTATAAAAATGAGAGATCAACATAAAGATAAAATAAAAGGCAAGAGTAGAATGTATTATGTAAAAAAGCAGGGATAGTAATCATGATCTCAGAAAAAGTTGAGGTTAAAATAGATTAAATCAAAACTGGAAAATGGAGAAGCTACACTATGTGCCAGCAATATTATTCAATACTGTTTTAGACCATTTAAAATACCTAGACAGCATAAAAAAACCTGAGCACATAGATGCCAAAACAGACACAGGAACCATATGAACATAAACGTAAAACACTTTTTATACAAATAAACTCAGATCTAAATAATTTAAGTGATTGTTCATTGTTCACAGGAAATAAAGCCAATATAATTTTTAAAATGACAATTTTACCTAACTAATGTATTTATTCAATGTCATCACAATTAAATTACTAAAAATTATTTTACTGAGTTAGAAAAAATAATAAAATGTTCAATTGAAAGAACAAAACAAAAATACAATTTTCAAAAAAAAAATTAAATCAAATTCATGAATTTCAGGTTAAGAGCTCCCAGTCTAGGCTAACCCCATCATTTTCAAGATGAGAGAACCAAAGGTTACAAAAAGAAATTAGATTCACCCAAGGTCACAGTAAGTAGTCAGTAACAAAGACAAGGTTCAATCCCAGCTCCTCTAATTCCAAAGTTCCTCCACCAAGAGCTAAGTAGTGGGTAGTGTGGGATTTGAATTTATCTTCTCTACATATCCTGTGCTCATTTAACTAGTCCTCACAGCCTCCATAAAGATGGGATAAGGGAAAACAGTATTTTCTGGAGAGTCCTCAAAGCCCAAAATCACATCGTGGAATTAAAGGAGTTTTTTCAGGTCTTTTCCATATTCAGATCCACAATATAGAGCTGAAAGTTTTCAAGAGTAAACTCATCATATGTCATAGATGAAGAACTGGAACAGATCTCAGGGGCCACTGAGTTCATCTCTTTCATTTTACAGGCAAAAGGACAAAACCTAGTGTGTAGCGGTTAGGATGCTGAACTTGACATAAGAAAGACCAGTAAAATGAAGAAAGACTCAATGACCTTCTGGCCTTAACCTATGCTGTTAGAGTATAACACCTTGCTTTTAGATTTTGCTTGCCTTGCTTAGGCACAAAAATCAGTTCTCCATGAATATTCATGAATATGGGCCACGAGAAAAGGTTATAGATTCAGGAATAATGTTTCCTTTTCAGCATCTGAAAATGACAAATAATCAGCAACAAGTGAATATCCTATTAGTGGGTGATTAGTCTCACCATCTTTTTGGCTACACCATAGGTTAGCCCACATCCTCTGTGACACACTGATGACTTCCCTCCTTGAAAAATCCGCAAAATTATGTTATCCTGGTTACCCAATACCAGCTGTTTTAAACCAGTACTGTTTTAAGAGCCATTTCTTTCATTAACCTTTGGTGGTGGTAGTGGTGGTGGTCTAAGCAGAAGACAAATTTCACAAATTTTCCTTCCTTATAAAACGAGAATTATTCGAATCATCAATCTCTTTAAAATGCATGAGATCACAGATGCATTATGATGGAATGAAAAGCTATAAATTCCCTCTGCCCCAGAGAAATCTAGCCTTAATTAGTATACACATTCTTTTATCACTGAGATTTTACACCTTTACAGTATCCTACTGTTCCTTGCTTTCAATTTTTCCCAAATATCAGGCAAGCCTCAGGATATATATGCAGACATATTCCTAATATCAAGTTTAATGCCTTTTAGGAGATCCTTTTTGTTTGAGGCCAGCAAAACAAAGCTTTATTCAATAAGACCCAATTTGACTTATCTAATTTAAACATTTGCTCTGATCAGGGACCATTTGGTACTTGTTTGGTTGTGGGATTCAGTCTAATTTCTTGGGGATTATTTTTCTTGGGGCAAGGATGGGAGGTTTCCCTTTCTCCCAGTCCATTCATGGAGATGGGGAAGAAGAGGTGGGGGGTGGGGGTGGGAAGGGGGACTGGACTGTGAAATGTAAAGTCATAAAGCTCTTAACAGAGGGCTGCTTTTGTGATGTTTATATTCACTATTGCTCAGGTCTCTGTTGAGAGCCAGAAGATATCTTTTTTTTTTTTTAAGATTTCTCTTAGACAGATAATTATAAGGAAAAGCCATTTTAAAAAGCATGGCATCACAGTGTGTGGATGAAGCCCGAAGGTTTTATGTGTTGTAAAGTAACCCTAAGGATCAGATCTCCCTCAAAAATTTTTTATAGTAATTGCACAGACCAAGTGGATGGCTATCCATTAACATTTTAGACTTTTGAGGGGAAGGGAGTATTAGAAATTTGTAGTATCAGTACACTTTTAAACAGGCAACACTAATTCCCATTGTTAGTGAGAATGATTGCTGTTCATTTTTCTTTTTAAAACAATGTAGCACCCAAACTAAAATCTAGATAACATTCTGCTGTGGCAAATATGCTTTAAGTGTTAAAATGAGAAAATGGTGATTTTTAAGGATGTTGAGTTTATCACTTCTTCTGGATATTGCAAAAGCATTAATATCCACGTACACACTGAACTCCCTTCTCTCCCTACCAAACAACTCCTGGGAACCTCCTGAAAAATCATAGAAGGAAACTGAATCTGGTCTCTTATCTTCCCCACCTCCTATGAAAGAGTCAGCTCACAGACTTTTGTTACCGGGAACCCTTCTCTCTCTCTCTCTCTCTCTCTCTCTCTCTCTCTCTCTCTCTCTCTCTCTCTGGATTTATTAGTGCAGGGCCAGGTCCCTGGTTAACTCATTCTCCTTCCCATGTGGAGATGAGTTGTGATCCCTGCATAGGCCGGCTCAGCCTAGCCTGGCTCAACTTGCCTGTCGTATGTTGGGACCCTGAGTGTTTACGATTTCTTTGATTTACGTCTTCCAGGTGTTCATTTGGAAAACATCTCAGCATTGGGTTTACACATTTTTACAATATATTCATGGCATTGGCAATCTTCATATTTATAACATTTAATATGCCAAGAAGACTTTAAAAAAAAATCTGGTCAAATGCACCCCCCCCCCCTTTTTAAGTTGCGGTTTTGATGTAGGGTATTTGATTGATTTCATTTGCAAAAGTCCCTAGTGCACACAAGAGAAGAGAGGAAATTAACTATTACAAGAATTATCAGAAAATTCATCTTTCAAACTAACTCATTTTTGTTCACCCTTTTTCTCCAACATTTTCAGTTGCTGTCTGTGCAAGCTTTAAGAACAAACGCCTGTCAGCATCTTAGGACCGTATTTGCAAAAATAGATTCTCTTCATCAAAACTGATTCTGCAGGTTCTTAGACTCAACCTGAAATGAATGGTGATTTGAGAACTTCCCACCACCCACACAGCTGGCTATGGTACCTTGGATCCTGCTGTTTTAAGTGATGCCACACTTCTCAGGATTTGAACATATGACTGTTTTCATTTATACTCTCTTCTGCTTAAATGTTTTGTTGTCAATTAATTTCTAGCATTTGATAAGGGTCTCTGGGAATGCAAGGATGGAACAACACTCCATGTGTTGGGTGCTGAGTTGAGAGTTGAGAGTTGTTTTGTTTTTTTTTAATTAACATGCTTTTTGTTTATTGCCTAGAATTCATTGAGTTAATTCTCTTCATTTCCCTTTTGGAGCCTCAGTTTCCACAAGTGCAAATGAGAGGGTTGGATTAACTTGACTCAAAGAACCCAGGCAGCTCTAAGCTCCTCTGTCTATTCTATCAAAAGCGGTTTCTCAATTAGCTGAGTATCCAATTTCACTGGAGTTAAAAACTCTTCATTCCTGTTGAGCAGCCCAGTATAAAAGCTAATGCACCTATCTGTATCCCATTAAGCCATGTATTATTTGGGAGAATTTTCATATAGAATAAAGAGACTTTAAAAATTTAAAAACCATTATTTCCCCCTTCCTTCCCAAACAAATAAGTCATCCTAACCTTAATATCATAGATTTAGATCTGGAAGGGACCTTAGAGGTCTTCTGTCACAACTCTCTTGTTTTACAGAGGAGGCAAATGAGAGTCTAAGAGATGACAGTGAGAGTCACTTACCCAAGATCATGAAACTAATAAGTAAATGGCAGAGCTGGGATTTCAAACCCAAGTGCCCTGATTCCCAATCTGGGCTCTTCGTACAGCCCCATGGCATTCCTTGTTTCTTCTAGCACGACTCCATGATCTATATGGACAGACCACCAGGTCCTGACAAAGGACTTGCTTTCAAAATTCACTCTGAGGAAGTTGGTATTGTAGCTGCTACTGGCCTTTTTCCTCCCAAGTCCCAGAGTAAAGCACATTTTCCCCTTCTTCGCCCACAAATGTCAGCATGAATAATTTGGGGGACCACCCCCAGAGTGTGAAAAATTTGAAAAAAAAACTAGATCTACTTTGATTAAGCCATAGGATGATTTGAGGTTAAAATTCCCCAATATTGTCTCTAAAATCAGTCCTCTTGACTATTTGGTAAATTCAGATTCTTTTTCCCCCGAAGCCACTATTATTAAAAAAGAAGAAAAAAAAAACCTCTTTCTAACCTTATAAAGAATAGTATGATCCCAATATAGGCACATTTTGCTAATTTGACATTTGAAACAGGAAAACTTTCTCATTAATAATTAATTTTGTTTGTTTTTTCAGATGAGCCATAGGGATGTAGGGCGACTTTTCTTTTCATCACTACCTTTTTAGATGATTTTTTTTAAAGTAAATTTTTTCAAAGACAATGATATACAAAAAAACCCAAAAACAAAAACAAAAAAACCCTTGCCTTTTGAAGAGGGACATGGGGAGGGAGGGAGGGAATTTGGAAACCAGTTTTAAAAATAGATATTGAGCATTGTTTTTACATGTAATTGAGGAAAAACAAAATACTAAAGAAAAAAAAGACAATGATATAAAGAAAGTTCTTGCTTCTGGATACTGGCCATGAAGAAAATTCTTATTATATTATCTCCATAGCTAATATGAAAAAAAAATAGATATTTTTAAATGTACAAATTTTAAAAGCCCTCTTGTTTCTGAACACAAGGACTCACCCTTTCCAGGTATTGGAGAAAATGCTTCTTTCTAGCTTGCCATCAGTTCATTGATAAACAGTAGGAGAGAGAAAAATGGAAGTAAATTAGCATGTCAGTGCAAAGAAAGTCGATGTTTCTCACAGCCAAAGAAGACAAAATTGAATGAATTCAATATGTGTTAAATGCAGAAATAGAATTTCACAAACCATAAAGAGCCATGCAAAGGTATTTTAAATTTGTGATTTACAAGCGCTGTAATAATTAGAATCTCAGCAGGATGCCTACAGACACTTCTTGGTGGGCACAGATTTAAATGTCTCTGTGTGTCAATGAAACACACTTAATAGAATTTAATTCCCAAGCTCTTTGATGACTGGAAAACTGTTGACAACACCGCTTAGCCGAATTCGATTGATTTATTCTGATGTTGCTTTAGTCTATTCCAGAGAAACAGGTGACTCGGGGAAAGACAGCTTTGTGTGGTTAGTAGGCTTTTTATTTTTATTTTAAGTAATGCAATGGACAAAAATTATTGACATTTTTGAAGAGCTGAAATCCAAAAAGGTAAGGTAAGGATTGGCCAGGGACAGACTATGAAATGGCTAAGCAGATTAGTAGCCTTACTTTTTAACATGTAAACATCTGAAACCCGTTTCCTGTTTAAAAAAAAAAAGCGTCTAGGTGGATGACCTCAGGCAGTTTTTTTGATTAACAAATGTGAATTGTACGTCTTGGTAGAAAGGGGAGAAAAGAGCCCATGCTTGGTGGTCTTTCTACAGTCTGTATATGGGAGAGAGAGAGTAAAAAAATACAAAAAATAAACTTTACCTTCTCACTTTCAGGGTGGGCAATGCCATTTCTATAGTGGGGTCCTCGGTTCTGGGAAGTGTTAGGGCTGTCACCGCAGACAATCCCCACCGCGTGGGTTTCCATAGGGTCCGAAGGAAAACAATCTGTGCATTCCCAGTCCCTTCGAGTCCCTATCTGGGCGGCAGATTCAGACAGCGCAGGTTCATGTCGCTACTGTCAGATTGGACAGGACGGCGCTAATTTAAACCAGGGCCTGCCCCAGCCAGGCTCCGCAGACCAGGGAAAAGCCGGACAAATTGGCGGCTTTCAAAGGCTTGTCTACGCTTTCCCAGTTTCAAAGGACCTTAGGCTAGAGGCACCAGCTGCGGCGTGTTCGGCAGAAAAGAGCTGAACACTTCTGGCAGATTCTGACAAAATACATTTTATAGGGGTGTGGGTTAAAATGTGATATTGGAAGTGAACTTTCCAATCTAGTGCTTTTAATGATAATAGTAGTTGGGTCCTTTCAAATGTTTGTGTCTTTCTTCCATTTAGAAACATTTTAGTTACATAACGAATGCTGATAATATCAAACACCTTATAAGGGAAAGGGTCTGCCTAAAATCAATCGAATCATTCCGATTTTTACTTTTGGAAGAGAAAGTTGGCATTTGGGTCTATGAGTGATTAGTTAGGGCTTCTGCAATCTCAGACAAAGTCACATCATCTGCTTGTGTCTCCCTTTCCTTATTTCAAAATTCTGGGGATTTTGGAAATTGTAAGTTCCTATCCCACTTTGAATCCTGAGATATTCCTGGTTTGGGTCTCAAGCTATACTTGACTTTCAGAAGAGTGGTAATCATTGGGTCATCAATTTAATGCTAGAAGGGGTCTCTCAGTTCATCCTTTCCCACCTCCTTGTTCTAGAAAGAAGGAAACTACATCCCAGAAAAATGTAGTGGCCCACCTCAGCTTACCAGCCTACTTGAATGGGCATTTAAAAATATTAATATTTTATTTTAAATGGAGTTTAAGGTAACTGTGAAACTTGATGATTTCTAAAATACTTTGGGGAAAAAAGATGAGGTTTGGATATTATTTAATTTTCATAATAAAGCAAATGTAAATATATAATTTTAAATAAAGACATTATAAAGTTGTGGGAGAATGTGCAAGTGACTTAAACTTTCATTACTGCTAGATACTCTCTAAAACTCTTAATTGCAGGGCCAATATGCATTGGTAGTTTTTTCCTTTCTCTGAGTTCCCTACACTAATAAAACCATAGATGGGTCCAAACTAGAAATTTCTATCAATATCTATCTATCTATCTATCTATCTATCTATCTATCTATCTATCTATCATCTATCTATCTAATCTGACCATCCATCTATCTATCTATCTTTCTATCTATCTATCTATCTATCTATCTATCGATCTATCTTTAAAGTGTCAAAATAAAAATAGCTAACATTTCACTTTCATCATACCATTTAATTTTCAAAATTGTTACATTAATAGCTCTTACAGATGTTAGGTAAAGATCCTCATCTGTAAAATCGAGATGTTACATTAAGTTGTTAATATAACATATCCCCATTTTATAGATGAGGAAATGGAGGCTAAAAGAGGAAACAAGATGTGCCTCAACTTACCATCCCAGTGAACAGCCATTTTTAAATGTCAATATTTTATTTTTCAAAAATATGGTTTCCTTGGGATAACTGCCACACACACACACACACACACACACACACACACACACACAAGCATGTATGTGGTTCCTTTGCTTTTTTCTTCTACTTTTCTTTGCCTTCTCAGCCAACATTTGCAATGACAAATTAATGAGCAAACACCAGGATGGACAGTGGCAGAGAACTGTCTTCCCAGCCCCCTCGGTTCTCTAAATGCTGGTGTGTTTGCCTTCTCCCACTGTGAAATCGGAGCTCCCTCAGAGAATACAAAGGCAGCAGCTACCAGTGCCCTGACCACTGCTACTCAGAGCTAATTAGGATGCCATGAACCTATCGAATTAGACTTGGCCTTGACTTAAATCAAAGGTTTTTCCCACCTCAAAGCTACTGAGAATAAGTAGGTTATTAGAGGATGTTATAATGTGGCTGGAAAGGGATTGAAAAACTTTCAGTGCAGAAACTCCCTCCATCAACACAAATAAAAAATGTGTCCGTAACTTTTAGTGACAAGGAGTTATCTGGAGGCCCAGAGAAGTCTAGTTAGCTGTGGTCCTGCAGACAGTGTATCTCAGGAGCAGGATGGGAACCCAGGCTTCCTTGTCTCTACCAGTGGCCTTTGATCTAGACTAGGAGGGTGCTGTAACAAGACCTTAGAGCCAAGAAACTCTGGGGCCAAGTCCTGCCTTTGATACATACTAGTTGTGTGGTCATAGGGAAATTACTTACCCTCTCAGGCTCTGAGACAGTCTTTAATATAGGTGATAAAGCAGGCATTATTAACCTAGGATCATTGAACTTTAAAAAATACATTTTTAGCTATATTTCAATATAATTTACTTCCTTTGTAATTTTATTTATTTTATTAAATGCATGTAAAAATATTATTCCGAGAAGCCAGTCACAGGCTTCACTAGAGAGTCAAAGGGTGTAGGCAGCTGTGGGCTGACAAAAGTTTAACAACCAGCTCTCCATGGGAAGGGGGGAGGGGCATGTATGAGTTTGAGTTTAATTGGCATTAACATCCTCTCCATTCCTTTTAAAGGGCTAGACAATTAACAAAACAATAAATCTAGCCTTGATTTGTAGAGGAAATTTGCAAGATGTAAATGCTCACACTGCAAATTTAGCAAGCGGTTTCTGTCAAGCAGTCCAAGATGACTCTGGCACACTCCTGAGTCCAAACCTTTCACAGCACAGGTGAGGACACCGAAACCCAGGGAGCGCTTGTTGTTTTGTTTTCTTCCCCCTAAGACTGTACCGGCAATCAGTAACAAATCCTCGGATCTGTACCCTTCCTCGTTGCCTGTACTACAGTATAACTCTGCTTGTACTACCCTGCCTCCCCACATAAGGGATTTGCAAATCTGAAAGTTCTATATAAGTGTGAGTTTGGGGGTGCTAGGTGGCTCAGTCAGGAGGACCTGAGTTCAAATCCGGCCTCAGACACTTAACACTTACTAGCCATGTGACCTTGGGCAAGTCACTTAACCCCAATTGCCCTGCCTTCCCCCTTCTACAAAGCTAAATAAATAAATGTGAGTTTTTATAGAGAGTTTCAGGGTGGAAGAAGCCTTAGAGATCATCAAATCCAAACCCCCTTTGTATGGGAGGAAGCTGAAGTCTAGAGAGGTAGTTTGCCTTTCCCAAGGCTAGAAAACGGATTTGTGGGGTGTTGAGTTCTAGATCTCAGACCTCTATTTTCTAGTTCAGTCAATATCTCCTCTCTCTTCATTTTGAGATTTGGATCTAGAACAGTGGTTCTCAACCCGTGGGTTGTGTCAATTTGTAACAGTGAAAATACATCCTACATATCAGATAGATTCATAACAGTAGCAAAATTACAGTTATGAAGTAGCAACGAAAATAATTTTATGGTTGGGGGGTCACCACAACATGAGGAATTGTATTAAAGGGTTGCAGCATTAGGAAGGTTGAGAACCACTGGTCTAGAACCTCCCCTCCTAGTCAGAGAGACTGGTCCTTCATGCAAGCTGGTCTTCTAGATCAGGCAGATCAAAATGAAAGGGAAGATCCCCTGGAAGACCAAATTATGACTCCAGGATCATCTCATCAGATCAACAATCACATTCCCCCCTCCCTGTGGTACCCAATTGTTGACTTGTCTCCAACAAAACTAAACTACCCCCTTTGCCCAATATGACTTAATATGCAACCACCACGACAACTCTGCCACCTCCCATCAATGACCTTCTCAGACTTCAATGACCTCCTGTTCCCTAGCCAGACTTAGGGTTCTAACTTAACCATGACATGGTCACTAGCAGAAAGTGCACAAAGTTTCCCTTTGGAAATAGGATTTTCTAACTCATTTAGAAATTCTTTCTAAGTTTCAGTGGGTTTTGAATCCATTTGCTGAAAACATTCTGATTACTTTGCAAAAATAATTGATTGACATTAGGGAAGATGCAAATGTACTGAATGAATTTTAGCAAAATCTTTGGAAAAACTAGTGGTTGGTAGCGAAAGATGAATATAATGATTTAGTACCTTTGACTGATGGTATATTTCTTCCCTATGGATAGACATATCTTTGTGATGTGTCATTTCTAAAAAATCAAAAAACAGCCACTACAACCAAGTATTTAAAAACTCCAACTTGTAATCAGTCCTTTAAATTGCTGTATCACAAAGTTGTTTTTGTTTTTTGGGGGGGCAATCAGGGCTAAGTGACTTGCCCGGGATCACACTGAAAGTAAATGTCAAGTGTCAGGCTAGATTTGAACTCAGATCCAACTGACTCCAGGGCTGGTGTTCTATCTACTGCTCTACCTAGCTGTCCCTGTATCAGAAAATATTAAGCCAATATTTTTTAAAAAATAATAAGCAGATCTAATTACAATATTCTTTATAAAATTATTATTAATAAATACATTAGCTTATAATATTATAAAATTATTTTTAAAGTATAATAATTGTGGTTTAATGAGAACAAATTATGTTAAAATATTTTTGAAACTTATTTCATGTTATGTCATCTTTTTAAAATATGTATTTCATATATTATACCTAATTATTAATCCAACAATATACATATAATTTGTAAATAAGTAAATATGCCTATATTGGAGATATATGCTCACAAGTTTTTTAACTGATAGGGATATGTGATCAAAAAAATTGATGACCACTGATGCAGACATCAGAATGGAAGGGCTTGACTGGGTCATCCTCTACTTTTTTACAGCTGAGACACTTGATACCCAGAGAGGGGAAAGGGCTGGTCCAGCATCACCTAAGAGCAGGAGCAGCCTGGTCGAATGTTTAAAATTACTTAAACCTCCTGCCCCAACTTCTTCCCCATCTTCCTACTCCAAACACCTTTCAAATACATGGGACTACAGTTCCCTGCTCAGCAATGTGGTTGCAAGAAGAAAGCCCAAGCTCTTTATCACTTCCTGAAATACAAACCAACACGAACCCAAGGACTAGTATCCATGTTCTACCACAGTGGAACCAAATTCAGACAGAATCAGGGGACCATTAAAAAGCACTTAAGAATTCCTGCAGTCTGCATATTGACTCAGAAAACCACATATTCACATTATCTTTGTTCAATGAAGTTTTTACTTATTCTCTTAAGTATTTCCCAAATACATTTACACTGGTCCTGCTTGTGTTGTGGTCCTCTCCTCTCCAACATTTAAGTGTTGAGATTTTCATGAGAGTCAGGCAATGGGAGGCAAAGAGTGTATGTCAAAGGACCTGAATTTAAGTCCCAGCTTGGACACTCACTAGCTATGTGACCACTGCTCTGTCACTCCTCTAAGCAAAATGAGAGAGCATAGATTTAAACAGGAAAAGAAGTTGGAGTATATCTAGTCCAGCTCCATTTTACAGATAAGGAAACTGAGATCCAGAAAAGTGGGTCCATCAAAAAGTCCCTCATATCATTAAATTCTATGATAAATCATGACGTTAACTTGTATTCACTATGTGAATTTGCTTAGAGAAGTCACATTAAACTGTGTGTGCCTCAGTTTTCTCATCTGTGAAATAGAGATATCCTTCCCCCACACACAATATTTAGCTCAGATGGTTTTTGTGAGGATCAAATACATTAAGGCACAAGAAGTGGCGGCTTGTGGAAGACACAGTGGATAGAATACGGGATCTGGAGTGAGAAAGACCTAAGTTTAAATCCAGCCTCAGACACTAACCAGCGGTGTGATCCTGGCCAAGTCACTTACCTTTCCCTTTCCCAGTTGCCTCATCTGTAAAACTGGAATAATCATAGCATCTACCTCCCAGCACTGTTGTGAGGACAAAATTAGATTATAGTTTAAGTGCCTTATAAACTTTAAGATACTATATAAAGCTAACTATAATTATTGTGATCACCATTGTCATCATCATCAATATTATTACTATTAACTACCCAATGCTATGGAAATATGGGCTGTTATTCTCCTTTTCAGCTCAAACTGTGCTCTATAAAGTTGGTTTTGAAACTAATGCATCCATTTGAGGTAAAGATGTTGCCTGTGTCTTCTGCACTATATTAACTCTATTAGCTATGTATGCCACTGTGTCTACCTGGCAGTGGTGAGGTTAGGATTAGCCACTTACCCAGCCTGGGCAGGGAGAAAGCTAAGCACATTCTCTAAAATTCTCTTTTAACTGACATGAATGGAGTGGTTTTCTGACAGCCACATGGACTCTTCCATTTGTGGTCCCACTATCATAGTTTAGAACTGGAGGGAATCTTAGTCTTTCTCTCTTATAGAACAGCAGAATTTCAGAATTTGCAGGGCACCTGGAAGGCGTCTATATCAACCCATAACTAAACAAGAATCCCATCTATCATGCCCTCAATAAATTTTCCTCTCCTTGAAGACCTCCTCTGAGGGATGACTTACTTTTTCCCAAAGTAGCCTGTTCCACTTTTGGACAGCTCCAGTGGTACAGTGGTTCTCAACCTTCCTAATGCCATGACCCTTTAATACAGTTCCTTATGTTGTGGTGACCCCCAACCATAAAATTATTTTCGTTACTACTTCATAACTGTAATTTTGATACTGTTATAAGTCTATCTGATATGCAGGATGTATTTTCACTGTTACAAATTGAACATAACCCACAGGTTGAGAACCACATGCTTCACATTGAACCAAAATCTGCCCCTTCCTTCACCTTCCATTCATTACTCCTGGTTTGGCATTCTGGTATCAGGCAGATAGATGTACTCTAACTAAATTGTGGGTACAGACTGAGTCAGCAGCAAGTACTCTAACTAAATTGTGGGTACAGACTGAATCAGCAGCAAGCATAGATTTTCATGGGCAACCTGATGTTTTAGGGTGAAGATCATAGAGTCACAGATTTAGAGCTAGAAGAAACCACGAGGAACACTGCTCCCTTTCATTTTAAGTAATAAGGAAACTGAGAATGAGATCAAATGACTCACCCAGGGTCACCCTGCTAGTAAAATTTGGAGGTAGTATTTGAAACTCAAGTCTTCCTGACTAAGATACAATGGAAGATGCTTAGATCCTATTCTAAGACACTCTACCATTGTGTTATCCACTGTGCCACCTAGCTGGCAAGAGAGAATGGTGCAGATATAATTTTAAATTAAACTTATTCCAGATCACAAGGACTCAGTTTTTGAAACATGCTTAGCAGTAGGCATGTACGAACTTTTCCCCTGTGTATACTCTTGGGGCATCTAAGTAGAATAGTGCCTAGAGTGTTGAACTTTATATCATGAGAAATCCAAGGTCAAATCCTGCCTCAGACATGAAGTTGCTGCAAGTTGCTTTACCACTGACTGCCTGTTTTCTCATCTGTAAAATGGGGCTAATACTAGCACCTATCTCATAGAGTTGTTGTGAGGATTAAATGAGATAGCATTTGGAAAGCACTTTATAAACCTTAAAGTGTCATGTAAATATTAGCTATTATTATTAATATAGGACTATTTTTAAACTCTGATTTAACTTTATAAAATATTGACAAATGTGTTTGTTTTTGTGTCGGGGGTCAGGGTGGGGCTATAGATAACACAATAAAAAAATCCATACCCTCAGTGACTTCATTAAAGACCCCTTGCTTCTCACCTATCCAATCTGCTTTGTCATAAGTAATGAAGAGCTGAGAGCTACAGGTGTTTGGATCAGAAGATGTCATGGAGAGCATCCCTGGTCCTGATTCAGAAGAAGGTTCTCATGGTCAGGCTTCTCCTACTGCCCATGACTTTTTTGGTTAATGGAACCCCCAAGCCTGATACATGAACTAAGGAATGATTCAGTGCCAACCATTTCCCTTGCAGTCAAATCTTTAAAAAAAAAAAAAAAACCACTTAAGGAATAAAACAAGCATTTCCATAACGTAGTACAATAAAAAGATGATTGCATATGAAACTGCAAATCTACTACGCACAACTTGCTCTTCCTTTCAAATATACAACTAAATTATCATGTAATTAAGTCAACTCTATTATTACTGAAATATGACTGCCAGCTCCATGATTTTACAAAAGAGGAAACTGAGGCACCAAGAGGAAAAGTGTCTTGTCCAAAATCACGTAGATCATGAGCAGCAAAACCAAGAGTCAGACTCGGGTTCTTCTGAACCTGAAGCAAGAGATCATTCTATTATTACAGCTTCCCAACATCTACATGGTATATGCATAAATGATCTTGTACCTCCAAGAATCCCTAATCTACTTCTAGGCATCTTCTCAGGTGTCTTCTACAGGATGCTTTTTCCTCCCTGGTACTTACATACTTTCAAATGGTAGTTTCTCTATCTCTGTCCCTCTCTGTCTCTGTCTCTCTCTCTCTGTCTATGTATTTCTCTCTCTATCTCTATCTCTCTCCATCTCAGTTTCTTCCCGTCTCTGTCTCCTTTCTCTTCAACTCTTTCTCTCCATCTCTCTCTTCTTCTTTCTCTCTCCCTCCCACTCTCCCCATTTCTCATCTCTCCATCTTTCCCTTCCTCTCCTTTCTTTTCACTTCTCTCTTCTTTCCCTCTGTCTCTCTCTCCCTTTCTCTTTCTTTTCTCCTCTTTCTCTCTTTCTCCCTCACTTTCTGATATCTCTCTCCTTCTCTCTTTTCTCTCTCTGATCTCTATTTTTTATTCTCTCTTTTGTTCTTTCATTTTCTCTCTTCTTTCTTTCTATCTCTCTCTCCCTCTCTTTCTGTTCTTTCTTTCTCTCTTTTGTTCTCTCCATTTCTTTCTCTTCCTCCCTTTTTTCTCTGTTTCTGTCTGTCTCTCTTAAAATTATTTAAAATTCATACTAGTCTTCTTCGTGGTAGCAAAGAGTTAAAAGCAAAGCAGGTGCCAATAATCTGGAAAACAGCTAGGGGGGAAATGCTGGGTGAGTATAATGGAATGTTACTGTGCAGCAAGAAATGATTCTTTAATGGAAATTGGAGAAACATGGCAAGAATTATATGAACTGATATAGCAGGAAAATAGCAGAACCAAGAGAACAAGATACATAATAACCATGATGATGTAAATTACCAGCTCTAGAAAAGGAAGCTGAAGTTTGAGTTGTGGGGAGAAAAAAATCCCAGTGTAGCTCCCAGAAAAGAAAGAATTAGAGACATATGTGTCTTTGTTCATGGCAGAGAGGTGGGGGACTGTTTAGACAGAATGATACATGCATTGTCCTACACAGTTTCTATCTCAGATTTGTTGTTGTTGTTACTTTATCTCAAGAGAGAATTCAATCGGAGGTGAGATGAGGAATGATTATGATGTAATGAGAAAAAAAGCATCAATTAAATGTATGTTTTTTTTAAAAAATTTCTATCACTTTATGTTTCTATGTTTATACACATGATATATCCCAATACAGAATGTAAGCTCCTTGAGAGTATGAACTTTTTCATTTTTGTCTTTGCATTCCTACTACTTTTTAAAATGGAACCCTTCTTAATACTTGTCTTGAATAGCACTGAACTGGATTGAACTGAATCGAAGTAAATTGAATTAAATTGAACAATTGAGAGTCTCCTTCCCTACATATTGGGGAATTGTGCCATTTTACATACACAGGCTGTGTAGCCTCTGCTGGGCTAACCAGCCTCTGCCAACCAGTCGAGCACAAGAATTAGTGAGAAGCCCAGGTGGCCGTTTCTTGGGCTGCCCTGGGAGGTTCTCATAACAAATGACATACTAGACTCAACCCCACCCCCACCCCCCACTGCAAAGCTGGGCTTGCCCGGCCACCCACCCTCTTTTCAGCATGCCCCTACCCAGCCTCTGGTTTGTGTTGTGTCTGTTTGTCTGTTTAGACTGAAAGCCCCATGGGGAAGGACCTCATTTGCCACTTTCTCTAACGTCTAGCCCTCTCTCTGTACTTAAAACGTTTGTGTTACTGGTTGTATAATGATGCCAGCAGGAACAATAAACATGAGGGATCTAAGGGCTCTGGGCTTCTACCTCAGCCAGCCTCACAAAGCCGATGTGACGTGCAGCAAGCTGCCAACTCTCGCCTCAGTCAGTTTCAGCATTAGAAATCCAGGGGAATGTGGACTAGACCTACCTGACTGTGTTGTTGTGAGAAATAATGCAGAATATCAACTGGGAAACATCCTACAAGTGTGAAAAGTCCTAGCAAAGAATGCTACAATTATACAGATAGAGTAGAAACAGCATTGAGTCTGGGGTCGTGAGATCTGGAGGCTACTTCCTAGCCTAGACGCTGACTACCTGTGAGATCTCATAAGTCATTCCCCCTCTATGGGCCCCAGTTTCCTCATTTGTAAAATGGACTTTTTGAATGAGATATTCTAAGGTCACTTTTAGGTCCAAAGGCTGTGATCCTATGATTTAGATTCTAATCCTAGCCTCACCAATGATTTCCCATGTGGCCTTGAACACTTTGCCTACTGGTCCTCGGTTCCCTCATTTGTAAAAACCAAAGGGTTGACCTAGATTAGTTCAAAGATTCCGTCACTCCAAAGGATTCTAGTCTCTCTGGTAAGGTTATAATGGTATTTTTTTTTAGCACGTTCTAAGTACAGAATACTTTACAACTGTTAGCTAATCCATATCCCCAAGGAGTCAATTGTGGGAATTACTCAGTTTTCCGGATAGAAATATGGAGACACAGAAGCATAGAGAGGTCGGATGATTTTGTCAGGGTTATAGAGTTATTTCAGCCACAGAGTCCCAGGACTAGGATTCAGGGCTTTTGAAAAGCCAGGACTTGCTCTTATATTTACTGTCTCTCTGTTGTTTTCCTAGTCTTTCTGTGAAATTCCCAGGAAGTTCATCATCATGGCGGAGCGAGCAGGACCTAGGAGCATAGATTTCAAACTACGAAGGGGCGTTTGGAATTTGTTTCATCCAAACCCTTCATTTAACCAAGAGAGGCCCAGAGAGGTTAAGGAGACTCACTTCAAGGTCACACAGGTAATAGCAGCTGAGCCAGAGTTCAAACTCAGGTCTTCTGACTGCAGAAACAGCAATATCTTTACACCAGCGGTTCTCAACCTGTAGATTGTGACCACTTTGGGGTTGAACGACCCTTTCACAGGGGTAACAGGGGTCACCTAAGACCATAGGAAAACACATATTTCCAATGGTCTTGGGAACCTCCTCTATCTGTCTCCAGGCAAGTCCACCCACATGCAGACACGCCCACAAAGGATTGTTAAAGGGCTGCAGCATTAGGAAGGTTGAGAACCACTGATCTACACTGTGTTGTGGTTTATACCTATTTTACAGAGGAAAACACTGAGGTTCAGAGACAGGAAGTGATTTGCTCAAGACCTCTTCTTCCATATTTCTATCACTCTGTGATCTCGTTGCCCTAGACATTCCCTCCAACTTACAGCTTTTGCCATCTTCTCATCCTGAATGCTTCCTGTCCATGTCCCAATAGAAGATCTATCCCAAGCACTGGAAGCCTTCCTCTGGGCCCTTTAAAAAATTCTTTTGAAAGAAGGCAGCAGGGACAGGTATAGGTAGCACAGTGGATACAGTACTGACCCTGAACTCAAGAAGACTTGAGTTCAAATCTAGATTCAGACACATATAAACTGTGTGATCCTAGGTGAATCATTTAACCCTGATTGCTGAAAGAAAAAAGAAAGAAAGAAAGAAAAAGAAAGAGAGAGAAAAAGAGAGAGGGAGGAGGGAGGGAAGGGAGAGAGGAAGGGAGGAAGGAAGGAAGGAAGGAAGGGAGGGAGGGAAGAAGGAAAAAGAGGGCACTAGAACACTGGTCTTAGAATCAATGAGACCTAGGTTCAAATCTTACCTCAGTTTCATGCTAGATATTTGACCCTAGGTGAGCCATTTAACAACTAGGTACTCCATTTTCTTCATCAGTAAAGGGAGGGGTTGGACTTGTGGATTCTTAAGGTTTTCTCCATCTACAGGGCTAAGTGGTGCAGTGGAAGGAACGTTGGAGGTGGAGTCAAGAAGTCCTCAGTTCCAAACCAGCCTCAGACACTTAATAACTGTGTGACACTGGGAAAGTCATTGAACCTCTCTGTCTACTTCAATTGTCCCATCTGTAAAATGGGGATAATAATAATACTTAGGGTTGTTAGGAGGATCAAATAAGAGAATATTTGTAAAGCACTTTGTGCTTAAAAACTGTATAAATGCCACTATTGTTATTATTGTTATAGCTCTAAATCTATGATCTATTAATGAGGTTTAAGTGTGCTCTGATTCTTAAATGAATAGCATCTTTAAATTAAATGTTATTGGTTTCAATTATTAAACATTTATTTCCCCCTCACCCCCCAGAAAGGAAGACAAAACCTTTGTAATAAATAAGCAAAAGGACACAAATTTTATTACTGATCTTAACATCTTAAGGACAGGGACTATTTTTTTTTCCAAAAAAAGAGGGGCACGAATAAATATGTAAAATTGAGAAACACCTAGAATCAATGACCTATAAAGGTCCTTTCAGTTCCAACATTACCTGTATTTATATTTCTATGACTGATTCAGGTTTATGAAGTTGAGGCATTGGGGGGAATGAGGGAAGGTGAGGGAATGCAAGGGAATGAGAGAGGACAGGACAATGAGGTGGGAAGTTAAAATGATTGGAGCAAAGGATGTGCTTAGGGTAATGACAAGAAGTGGAGGATGAGGCAGAGTGGGGACCATTACCAGCCTCCTTGGAAGTTCCAGATTAAGTTGTGGGAGCTATTGGAAGAACAGATTAAGTGTGTCCCAAAAGATGTACTGGCCAGTTGACCAATCTGAATAGGCACCAATAAGTGATGGATTTTTATTGATTGATTTTTTTTCTCTTTTGTCACATTAATGACTTAGGATCATTTGTCTAAGTAAATAACTGCTGTCTTCACTAACAGAGGGGATAGTCATTTCTGCTAAACTCATACATCTTTGGAAGTATTGACACATTGAAGTACAAAAATGATTGAGAGGTCACAATGATGCCTCTGTCACCACAAGCCCAATTTTGAAAATAAATTGTTCTGCTCCCTGGATAAGTAAACTACGCAGTTTTCTTCTACCCTCTATGTGTACCTTCTGTCCCAAGGAGACATCAGAAGTAGGCAGAGAATAAAACCTGTTCTGAACTAAGACTCAGAAGACCTGAACTCTGGAGAATTGGCTCTGCCACTTATCAGCTGTGTGTGACCCTGGGCAAGTCACTTTACCCTGGAAGCCTTAGTTTCCTCAATTATAAAATAGAGGTGATAATAATAGCCCCTCCCTCTCAGGTTTGTTGTGAAGATCAAATGAGATAATATATCTGTGAAGTATTTAGCATAGTGCCTGACTTACCACAGTTAAAATTGGGCCTCAGATACTTATTGGCTGGGTGACCCCTAGCCAAGTCACTTAACCCTGATTGCCTCAGTTTCCTCATCTGTAAAATGAGCTGGAGAAAGAAATGGCAGACCGCTCCAGTATCTTTGCCAAGAAAACCCCAAATGGGGTCATGAAGAGTCAGACATGACTGAAAAATGACTTAACAGCAACAAGAGGGTCTTCAAAATGCCTCCCTTCTGTGTGGCTCTGTGCTGGGCTCCAAGAATCCTTGCCTCCACCCTGAGAAGCCATGTCCCTGAAGCTTCCTTACCTCGGTGGATCTGATTTATCTTCAGTGTGTTCCTTAGCATTTAATTTAGATGTTACCACCAGCCACTGCTGTTCCAGAGATGCTGCTTCCTGTAACAATGGGAACTCTAGATCTTCAGATTGTTCAACTTTTTCAAAGTCATCACATGGTCAACAGAGTGGAGAGAAGAGACAAAGAGCTTTCAGAAGTCCTTCCCACTGAGATTTGATCACCACCTGACTGAACAGCTCACAATTAGCTTGTTGGTTTTTATCTGTGGCCCCAAAAATGTGTCTAATTCTTTCATCCAATCACAAAATATTCCCTGAGTGCCTTAGCTGTCTTTATCTAATGACCAAAAGCACTTTTAACTCTTCCCAAATTAATTAGAAATTTTTTTTTGTATCTAATTTACAGTTTTGATTGATTGATTCAAAAATCACTTCCTTGACCTTCTGTGATTACTTGGAATGAGGGCAGGACACCACCCTTATAGTTACATGTTCCAAGCCCCCTACATTCTGAAATTCTGTGTTGTGAGTGTCATGGGGATCTGTTGCATGTGTAGAGTGCCTCTGATGCCATCTGAAGAGACCATAACGGAGAATAGGGCATCTCTCCTCATGGAAGAAGTTAAGGACCTGCTTCCAGGATAATCATGATGACGTATATGGAAAGTACCTATGAGAGATGGTAAGTGATTAAATAGAATTGTAGTGCTAGCCATTGGCTCCCTAACAATAAAGGGAATTCAGCCTGAGAGTTCACATCAAAAGTGGCAGAGAAATGAGACAACCCACAACCTTCTTGAAGTAGACTGCCCACAGAGAGTGTGTACAGGGGAATCGAGCAGGTAATGTCAAAAAGATTGGAGCCAGATCTTGGAAGGCCTTGAAGGACAAGACAAGGAGCACCCTTTAGGAACTCCCTAAGGCAAAATAACTAATTAAAAGTAGACAATTTAGATAGTATTAATGATAGAAGTGCTCTATAATATATTTTGATTCAAAAGTCTTACTTTGAATTTTGGCCCAACATGTACCCCTTTCACTGGACTTCCTTCCACCTTTTGACGTGAGCTGTTGACCACAATTTCAAGAGAGGTTACAACTATGAGGTCATTAGAATCTTATAGAATCAAATAGACCATCAGAGCGGAAAGATACCTTCAAAAATAGAATATCAGAAGGGCCCTAGGAGAGCATCTAAGGCCAGACACCATTTTACAGAAGAGAAAATACTATTGTCCAGAGAAGGGAAGTGAATGGATCAAAGTCATCCAGAGAGTTAAAGGAAGTGTTTAGACTTAGGTCCAGGTTTCCCAGCTCCTGGCCAGCCCATATTCCACTACACTACCCTCCCTTCATCAAGCTGAGCTAATACATTTCCACCATCACCCTATGTCAGACCAATGCTATTTCCTTTTATTATAAATAGGAATTAAAACTCAAAGGGGAAATCTATCCATAATATCCCTGCCATTGGCTTTGACATTGTAATCAACGTTTTTCCTGCAGAAAATGTTTATCTTCCAGCAAAGAGGTGCTAATTTTATCTTGCCCCATTGGCTATCTGCTCCTGGTCCCCTTTACCATGGAGAAAGATAACAGGAGTGTATTATATTATCTAAATACAGGATCCAGCAAGATCAAACAGCATAATGTATACATATGCCAAAGCTGATTGAGAAGCTATTGGTGCGGACTTCCGTTCTCTTAAGACTGCCTTTCATTGATAGCTGCACTTGGCCATTTACATGAAAGAAACTCAAAGGCCTCTGTTCATGCCAGCTGATTTCAATGATATCGAGAAGCTTGGAAATGGGGATCCAAAATAGATGTGCCCTTGTCACCCCTGTGTTTAGCTCCCTCCCATAGGAAATGGCGGAAGGCCAAATGCTCGTACTCTGGAAGCTCCATGAGCCTTGATAAGAGTCATGTCTCTTTTATGACTAAGCAATGACATTTAAATGTTTAAAATAGAGTCAGAATGATGCATGGACCATCAAAACCAGAGGTTCTCTTTCTTTGTCCCAAGCTCTACTTTCTAGCCGCTTACACTAGAGTTTCTGAGGTTAAGAGTCTGTAATCCTTTATGAAGAAATAAAAGGTGAGGCAACATGGTATCATGGAAAGAGGGCTGACCTGGGAGCCAAGAGATATAGAGTCAAGCCCTGATTCTTCCATTACATCTCTACATAATTTGACACAGATAATCTTCCTTCTCTGTGCCTCAGTTTCCTCTCTAAAATGAGGGATTTGAACAATAAGATGTGCTTGAAAAAGCACTGGTCTTAAAGTCAGAAATCCCAACTCCAATGATTATAAACTATGCTACTCTGGCCAAGTCACCTAAGATTAAAGGGTTCACCTGCAAGATGACAATATTAATATACTACTCATCTTACAGAGTTTCTATGGAAAAGGTACTTCATGCTATAGAAATGAAAGGTTTTTTTCATAATTATCACCCTTAATTTTCTTGTTTTATAGAAGTAAATAGCACCAGGAGAAATTACTGTCTCCCCTTTGTTTGGGGTTTTTGGTTTTTTTCCCCCTATGTAATGTTCTGGAAATTATTGTTCAGGGGCATAAAAAGATTTATTCTTGTAATTTGTGAAAGTGGTGAGATGCACTCTCTTCACTCCCTAATTCCACCAAAAGCTTCTTTAGGCCAATCTCAATAGCAGATAAAGTGATGGGGATAGTTTGAACTTTGTTTTATTCCCATGTGATTCTGATTCCTTCTGCTAGAATAGATGATTCTTTGTTGAAACCTTCCAAGTTCACATAGTCTTGAAGTTAAGAGTATTTGGGCATGACAAAATCTTCCAAAAGCATTACGTTTAAACGTTAACGAGTCAGTGTTCTGTCTGGGAGATGGCAGGTAACTGTTTTATCGATGGTGATGGCTGCTTTCTGGCACCATTTATTTGTTCAATTCTATTATTGTTACTACCATTACTTTATTCTCATCTTTTTCGATGGAGATCAGAGAGAAATAATCCTGGGAAAAGTCACTATCTTGTTAATGTTATTTTTTCATATTCACTGTTCTATACACTCCTGCAAAGGTGCAAAATAACCACTTTCTATAGTTTAATAAAAGTATCAGGATGTAAGCTTATCTTCTGTCACTCACTGATACAATCCTGGTAGCTCACAGTATAGCAGGAATAATATGTTCCCGTAATTCCTCAGGTTCCTATAATTTGAAAGTCTTTTGTGCCGTTTGGCTTTGAGATAATACGTATTTGCTATGGTAACATCTTTTCTAAATGTTAAGTTTTTACAGATCACCATTGTTTGGGTGATTGTGGGCAGCGGTTCAATTTATGTCGGTCCATTTCCAGTACAGATTATTCTTTGATGTATTTTTTTTCTTCATCCATTGACTCAATGTGACCTCCAGACTCAAATTTAAAACCTCTTTTCTTGGTCTGTACATTTGTGGGGTCTCGATGACATTTTAATGTATTGGGAGATTACACAGACTAAAGGGTTGTTTGTTATGTTCTTGGTAAGGTGGATACATGTTTAATATTATATATTATATTACTTTTAATATATCATATATAAAACATATAGAATGATTAATATGTTAGTTTGATTCCCTCTTACATTTTGAAGTCATATTCAGTTTTATTCAGGAGAGATGATAATAGATTTAAGCTAGACAGAATCATAATGGCCTTAGACTGTCTCCTTGAAAAGATGCCATGTTTTATATTGACTCTACTTGACATTATTGTGTTGTTGGCATGTCTTAAATATAAAAGTTTCCCATGTAGACATATTTGAAACACTCTAGTCTTCTCACTATGCTTTGTTACATACTATATATGTGTGTGTGGATTATTGTTATTGTTAATGAGGTGTAAAAGACCACTAGCACCTCTGGTGGGAGGGCTTGTTGAGATCTCTTCAAGGTTATTCATCTACCCTTGGTGTCTACCTGGCACTCACCCCATGGCTCCAAGAAGCTGTAACATGCACAGTGTCCATACCCTGGTAAAAGCATCTGGGCAGATGGGGGCTAAACCAGATTGAGGGTAACTAACAGATCTCAAACCCAAAGTGAGTTAAAGAGATGTCTACCCCAAGCATGTGAAAACTTCCCTCAGCTGGGTGTCTATCCCCAGAATATAAAGACTTCCCCTGGAGGAATGGGCAGATGGGAACAATTTGTTCTAATGGCCATGAAGGCATCTGAAGCAGGTGTTGTGGAGAGCTTAGAGCTTGGTCAGATAATTGAAGACACCAAAGTCATCCACTGTACCCTGGGTCATCAGAAGTCATCTTGACTTTTGTGTTGCTACTGGGTTATGATGACTCTGGAAGAAACAGTGAGGCTGATGACTGTGTAACTCTGCTTCACTTAAATCCAATTTACATTTGAGTCAAGACATCACTCTGTGATGTCATTGGTCCTCTTAGAAAACAAAGGACAAAAAACAAAGAGTATTACTATGAGTCTGGACCTGTGATGGTATGGTTATAAGGAATTCCCTTGGTGAGAAAACTCCCTTTACCAATGTAGATTGTCTTTTTGCAGGGAGGAAGGCAAGGCAATTGGGTTAAGTGATTTGCCCAAGGTCACACAGCTAGTAAGTGTCAAGTGTCTGAGGATTTGAGCTCAGGTCCTCCTGATTTCAGGGCCAGTGCGCTATTCACTGCACCACCTTTAAAATTGCTCAAGCAATTTTACAACTCAAGAAAGCTGCCTGGGGCTTTGAGAAACCAAATGACCTGCTCAGGGTCACACAATCAGTATGTGTCAGAGGCAAGACTTGAACCCTGATGGCCCTTCCTCCGAGGTGAGCCCTTTATTACATTGGTGAAACATTTTGGGTAAAGTTCGATATTTCTCAGCTATAAAATGAGAATAATAATGCTTGATATCTCGGCCCCATGGGGTTGTTGTGAGGAAAGCCCTTTGCAAACATTAAGTGCTATTGAAACCACTTTCTTCTTTACTATCAGATATTATTTTTTTAAATTGATGCCAATTCTCTTCTCACTAGAAGTGGGCTTAAAAAGCAAGGAAAATCTATCATCCTTAAAAGGCAGTTTTATGATGATCCGGGGAGAAAGAATTAATTCTGCTGAAAGAGAATGAAGTGACTCGCTACCTCTTTGAGCCTCAGTCTATTCATCTGTACAAATGGGCATGACACACCTCCTATTTCACAAGACTGTTGTGATGATCAAATGATAAAATGGAAGCAAAAGTATTTTCAGATAGTCAAGCACTGTGTAAACATGGGTGATTATTGTTGATAGTACCGTTATTATTGCTATCTTATGACAAAAACTTTGCAGGAAGGTCTGCCATGTCTAAGGATCAACCAAATTAGATACAGGTATCAGAGCTTTCCAATTGAGGAATAGACATGAAATCCTTGAAACCCACTTGTTGTAATGTTAGCAGGGAGGTTGCGTGGTGGGTAGAGTATTGGATTTGAAGTCACTGAGTTCAAAATCTACCCCAGATACTTTGTAGCTATGTGACCTTGGACCCTGGGCTTTGATGGCTCTGAAGATTGTTAGAGCAATTTAAAAAGAGACTTTGTTATTAATATCTCGATTATTACCAATAATGCTAATAGCAACGTGAATAAATCACATTTGCCTTCTTTTGTTTGTTCATTTTGTCATTCACTTCCAAGCCTCAAACTGGAATGGAGACAACAAGAAGCTTCTTTATGCCTGTACTAAGGGAAGAACATGTTTTGACTTTATGGCTGCTTGGTCCAGTCACAACCTTTCAGGGCCCCAGGCCACCCTTTAGGATTCAAAGTTGCTGATCAGATGCTTGATCTCCATTGGTGCAAATAGGCTTCTCCAGGGTAGTTCCCTAAATTAATGAAATCACAGACAAGTCCCCTCCGCCCGCCAAAATAAAAGTCGGTTATCATTGAAGGTGGAGACTATGACCCCAGTAGGTCTTGCCTTTCCCCTGTGACTAACAGTGCACACTGCATGCAGTAAGTGATTCACAAATGTCAGGTGACTGTTGGTTGAATGTTAAAACAATATCGTAAATAAAGGCATGAAGACTGGAAAGTGTAGGCTTGTTGGTGAATGATTAGCTTGGCAGGAGGACAAGGTGTTAAGGATATGAATATTTAGCATTCATATAGCAAAAAGCTTTATAAAACTTATGTTGTTTTCACAATAGCCCTGGGAAGTAGGTACTATTATACCCATTTTACAGATGAGGAAATTGAGGCATTTACATGTTAAGTGATTTATCCAGCTTGATCTGGACTCAGGTTAACCTTCAGTCAAGGTCCAGTGCTCCATCCACTGAGCCACCAGAGACAACTAGGTTAAAGTGAATTAAGATCTTGCCCAAAATTATTTCTCTTAAATTTCCTCAGTCCCTCTTCAGTTCAGACAATGAGGCTGGGTGGGAATCATTATTTGTAGAGTGATAAAGTGATAGGTTCAGAACCCGGGCCAGCAGGAGAGCAGGTATCTAATTGTAGCTGACCACAAAGGAGAGGCGACTATTTGGGCATATTTAAGAGAAATAGAGGAAAGAGTAGCAGTGCCTTTAGACCACACACGAAAGGCTGTATTCTCAGGGTGCTAAAGTCTGTCCAAAAGCTGGTTTCCCTATGGGTCTTCCTGTATAGCCAGGCTTCTTAAAAACTGTCAATGTTGACAATAGCAGTGATTATTACATTCATAGAAATAAGAATTAGCTATCTCTTGTTCCTGGTATTCTGAACCTACACACACACACACACACACACACACACACACACACACACACACACACACACACACACACACACACATTTCCACTTACCTAATTCCTATTCTCTTTATATGACCCACTTCCAACTTTCCCAGAAACCCTTCCTTTCTTGTTCTCCTAGACACAAGTGATCTCTCCTGGCTTCAGTCTCATACTGCTTTGGTCTCTTTCTGCATTCTTTGTATTCTGTGCTTTCCAGTACACCATTTCCTCTACTAAACTAGAAGCCTCTTGAGGGTCTTGGTATCTCTCAGTGTCTAACACACTTAAAATGTAACCTCAGTGCTTAATAAAATGATGAATGAATGACTTCCTGCTCCATAAATGCCAACAATATTCCATTTAAAACAAAGAGAATAAAATTCTCCATGGTATGTAACTGAGTGGAGGGAGGCAAATTATCTGACGGCCATTTGTCTTAAATCTGGGGCCATTTTTCCTGACACTTTGGGCCTCTAGTCAGAGACTCTGACACAACGATAACATCTGAGGCTTGGTTCCTGGAATGGAAGGTTGTCTGATGTAGTGGGGGCCTGGCTTGGGGTCAGAAGACCTGAGCTCTGCCCAGTCTCCATCATGAATGAGCCCTTTGACCTTGAACAAGCTTCTTCACCTCTGAATCCACCTTTTCTTAATGACAAAATGAGGGGGCTGCACTAGGGTGTCAACAAGGGCCTTCCCCACTCTAAAGTCTCTCCTGACTCTGATATTCTATGTTCTATGATCCCTTCCAACTCTAAGACATTCTGTATTCTAAGGTCCT
Source organism: Pseudochirops cupreus (assembly GCA_028627135.1). Lineage (NCBI taxonomy): Eukaryota > Metazoa > Chordata > Mammalia > Diprotodontia > Pseudocheiridae > Pseudochirops > Pseudochirops cupreus. The sequence continues at coordinate 46,164,645 of CM053581.1, forward strand.
TCCCATCACTGATATTCTCTGTGCCAAGCTCCCTTTTAGCTCTTACATAATGTATTCTCAGATCTCTTCCAGCTCTGACATTCTCTGTTCTAAGGTCCCTCCCAGCTCTGACCTTCTATGTTCTAGACCCCTCCTGGCTCTGCATTCTCTGTTCTAAGTTCTTTCCAGCTCTGACATTTTAGGATTGTAGATATTTATCTCGACAGTAAAATATTATGAGCCTCAGCTAATGCCTTGATTTTTTTTCTTGTATTGAGAAGTCATTAATGTGAGTTGTAAAAGTAAAATCACCCTAACCATCTGCACCAGATTATTGAGAACACAGAGGAGGCAGGGCTCCTACTGCTCAGCTGACAACATGAAGGCTTGTGATGTACATATCCCATAGGCTCAACCACTGACTGGAAATGCATGTAGTATGGAGCCTACCCATTGAGAATACACTTGCTGATCTGAAATTTAGGACAGAAAGAGTAGAGAGTAAATGAATGACAGAATCTAGCCCCCAGATCTAGGCCTTATTTTATTGGACTTTACCCTTTCCACTATTCTTGATGCTCATCTTGATGTTTAACCCCATTGTTCAAAAACCTTCAATGACTCCTGATTACCTGCCAGATGCATTCATCATAACAATCACTGAATCTAGAGTTTGAAGATACTCTTAGGATGATCTCATTTAACCCTTCTCCCCAGCCATCATTTTAAAGTCCAGATTCTTGTTCCTGGTACATTTCACATATTCTATCCTAAAGACAAATTGGGAAACTTACTCTCCCCCTACTGTATCACCCTTACTTCTGGGACTTGGTTTCCATCATTTTGAAATCCACTCCAATTTCCTCTGGCTTCCCTTCACCCACCTCTGTTCCACATCATCAAGGATTCCCCTCTTCTGCCACCTCCCTCCAACCTAGAGAGTGATGGGTCCCTCCTCTAAATTCCTACAGTGCCTTGTTTGTATTTCTCCTGAACCTTCACTATATTCTAATTTGCATTGTAGATATTCACAGAGAAGTTCTCTTTCTTACTTGCTCCTTGGGGGAAGAGATAATGTTTTGTACTTTTCTGTGTCTTCACCCCACCTAGCACATATTAGGAGATTAATAAATGTTCATTGACTAGAATTGGTGGATTATTCATAATTACTGATGTAATTATTCCATATAGGCTTCAGCTCCGAAGGTTGGCCCCTTCAATGACCCTTCTCAGAGGCTCAATGTCCTTCAGTACAAAAGGAGGGAGGTGGAATTTGATGATCACTTACGGCCTTCCTAGCTGTAACATTCTAAGACCCTATAATCTCATGAACCTTCTTCTGATGTTCTGGGACACAGTGGTTTTTATACTAATATTTTAATGCAGTCTTGCAGCTTCATACATGGTACCAGATCCTCAGTCATTCCCATCTACACACGAACCGGCAAACTTTCTTGGCTAGTTTGCAGTCATTAGCAATGAATGCCACATTTTTATTTATCTGGGTTAGGACACATCTGTTTATCATATAGCACATGTCAGATAAGAAGTCTTTTCCTTTTTTTTTTTTTTTAGATGAAAGATCCCCGCCAATGTAATTTGCTGCAAGGTCCAGGAATGTGGTTTTTAAATCAGTGTCGTGTAAACTCCACTGGGTTAATCCTGCACATCTGAATTCAGATGGAAACCAACACAGAAAGGGCAAACCTTACAAATTCGTGGGGGTTTTTTATCCCCTTAACCACAGGAGTGTTACAGATGAAAGCTCGGGGTAGAGGAAAGAGGATGGATCTTGGAATCTGGGGAACTGGGTTTGAATCCTGACTCAGCTACTTACTTGGCTGTGTGACCTTGGCCAAGTTATTTTCCTTCTCTGGGCCTCCTTTTCTTCAATGAGGGTCATGGACAAGATGACCTCTAGGACCCTTCTGGCTCCTAAATCCTATGATCAGAGGATCAAAACAATCCCCAAAGACTGGCTTCTCCTGCTTCCTCAGGAAAGATCCCCCTGCTTTTCCCCTTTCAAAAACAAAGAATATATGGAAACAGACCATTGTCCAAGCAAACAATGCCAGCCCCTCAGAGCCGTACATCTCTTCCCTTGCTCCCTGTGCTGGCCCTGGTCTGTTCTGCTTTTATGGAATGACTGGGGACCCGGGGAAGGGACAAAGACACACACACACACACACACACACACACACACACACACACACACACACACACAGAGTGGGCACTTCTTCCAGATGTTTTGCATTAAGAAATCTCCGGCAACCCTCAATTAAGAGCCAAAGAAATCCTCCCCCTGCCCCGCTGATGCCTCTCTGCAGCATGGATGATAGCAGTTTTTGATGAAAAAAGGATGTTTGTTAGAGGGAAAAGGGGAGAGAGAAAATCCTTCATCTACTTGACAAAGCCACAAAGCCTACACCCGGCAAAATGCAATTAGCGGGCTAGAGAAAGCCTACGGAAACCAGTTTCTGGAAGGGGAGACAGGGAAGGGGCTGGGCACAACACTACCCCACCCCACCCCACCCCCGGAGCAATACCTGGAGAGAACATTCATTTCTGGAGTTTGAAGTAATCAAAGCCGGGTGGTGAGTTGGCAAGCACCACAGAGGACCCCCTCTCCTCCTGGTTATCTTCCAGAGCACAACGGGTAAGAAAGATGCATTTCCAGGAGCCAGGGTAGATAATAAAACCCAGCCCTGGGCCTACCACATGTCTTGAGCATCTTCCTTCAATTTAGAAGCACAGAGAGTCTCCTGTAAAGAACGAAGGTCATAAAATTATTCATTGAACATTAGTCTGTGACAGTTTGGTCCCAGGAGGCTGGGATGGGCATTTGGATCAGAAAAGTGCTTTTATTCTCATAGACTCATTGGGATCAGAACTGGAAGGGACACTAGAATAAGTAGCCTTAGGGTTGGAGGGGTCCCTACAGACCCCCTCATGTCATAGGAAAAGAAGCTTGAGATTCAGAAAGGCAACATGACTTGGCCACCATCACATAGCTACTTAGGAAGAGGGCAGGGATTACCACCTCTGGGTTCATCCCAGGGCTCTTCCCTTAATCAAACTCCTGTTTTCTTCTACTAAGATAATTTTCAGCATTCTGCTGTTCTCTTCTGCCCTTTTTTCTTTCTTTCCTTCTTTTTCTTCCTTTAAATGTTCATTTCCAGTCCCTGGAAACATTCCTTCCTTGGCTAGTCCTCAGACCTTTTGCCGGTTGGCAGACTTGACTTTTCTCCCACCCTGTCCTGTTTCTTCTGAAGAGTGTGCCAAATAACCTTTCCTGTTTATTTCCCTGTTTTCATAAACACAGGCTTGGGTTTTCATTGCATGGGACCATGGACAGTCCCAGGAGTGCCGTCTGCTGGCAGGGTCAGGTGGTTGTCTCTGATTCTGCATCTCATCTACAGGCTCCAAAAGACCCGCTGGGGAGTTAGGGGACCTGGGTTTGAATCCTGATGCTGTCAGTACCACCTGCATGTCCTCAGACATTCACTGCCCCATTTTGGACCTCATTCCTTCCTCTCTACAATGAAAGGGTTGAGTGTGATGTACTCTGGGGTCCCTTCTGATACCAGACCATGTGCTCCTGTGTGTTCTTGACACAGAATTATCAGATCATTGGTTGTGATCCTTAATTTCATTAATCTCCTCTGTAAAATGGGTATAATAGGGGCTCTATGACCTTGGTCAAGTCATTTCCTTTCTAAGTGCCTCAGTTTCTTCAACAGTAAAATAAGGGGATTGGACTAGATGACTGCTAAGAGTCTTTCCAGCTTTAAATCTATTAAGGGAAGGAAAGAGACTGAGCATTTACTAAGCACCTGCACTATGCTAAGGGCTTTGCAAACACCTTAGTTTATCCTTACAACAACCCAGGGAGGTAGATACTATTACTCTCCCCATTTTACAGCTGAGTAAACTAAGGCACACATTAAGTGACTTACCCAGGATCACACAGCTAGAAAGTGTCTGAGGCTGGACTTGAACTCAGGACTTTCTGACTCCAGGTCTAGCACTCTATACACTGTGCCACCTACTTTTAGTTCCTCTCCAGGTTTTCTTGAGGCTCAATTACGATAATGTCAGTATTTTGCAAATGTTGGTTAATATTGGATAAACAGCTTGAATACCCCCAGTGATGAGTAGTTCATTACCCACCCTTTTATATCATTAGGAAATGTTTCCTTATATCCAGACAAAATGTGTCCTTTTATAACATCTACATTTCCCTCTAAATTCTGTCTTCTGGGGCTAAACAGAACAAACAGAATTTCTTTTCCAGGTCAGCCCTGCAGACACTTGAAGATAGTCACATAGCCTCCCTAAGTCTTCTCTTCTCCTATGTATTCCCACTTCCCTAAATTAATTATTATATTGTCTGTCTTTTAAGACCCTCCCATCTTCCTGGCCATCTTGTTCAGTTCAGTCATGTACGTACGACTCTTCATGAGACCCCATCTGGGATTTTCTTGGCAGATACTGCAGTGGTTTGCCATTTCCTTCTCCAGTTCATTTTTACAGATTAGGAAACTGAGGGAAACAGAGTGAACTGACTTGCCCAGGGTCACATAGCTACTAAGTATCTGAGGCTAAATTTGAACTCATATCACACAAGATGTTAGCAACAGAGTTACAACTGAAATTTGAGACTTCTGATGCCTAGTCTAGGGCTCTTCTCACTGAACCTTGAGTTAGCTAGGTAGTATAATAGTTAGAGCCTTGTACCTAGAGGTAGGAAGACCTGATTTTGAGACCTGTCTCCATCACAGCAGCTGTGTGCCCCAAACCTGTCTTTACTTGTTTTCTCATCAGTAAAATGAGGGAATTGGACTAGAAGATGTGTAAGGTCCCCTCCAGCTTGAAATTGATGAATTTACGAATGTCAGGACTTCTCACCCAATAGAATAAAAAGCGAACCTGCCTGGGAACCCCCATACAAGTGATTCCTCTGATTTCAGGTGAGTAAGAACAGGAGGAAATAGGGAATGGGCAGATTGTGTGAAGAAAAGAGATGGCCTAACTCATGGGGGATGTTTATTTTCCTTCAAGGATCAGTTTCATACATTTGTTTTTTATCCTGGGCATCTTAAAACTCTGGCGTCTCCGTTACACCCGGTTAAATTGTTTGCAAATGGGCAAGGGAAGAAAGGCCTGGGCTATCAGGCACTTGTGATCTGATGCCACCCATTAAAAGTGACACATTTCCCATAAATATCTGAAGGTTAAGGGTATCCCTCTATCTGTGATATAGAACAGTCATCCATTGCAGATGGGTTAAGACCATCCCATAAAAATACTAATACTAAATGTTTATATGAATATTTTAGTTTGCAAAGCACTTTATATACGTTAACTCAATTGATCATCACAGTAACTCTGGGGAATAGGTGATACTATCCCCATTACGGGCAGCTAGGCAATGCAATGGATAGAGTACTGGGCCATTGTCCTAAGGTTCAGATCTGGCCCCAGACACTGACTAGCTGTGTGACCCTGGGCAAGTCACTTAAGCTTATTTGCTTCAGTTTCTTCATCTGTAAAATGAGATAGAGAAGGAAATGACAAACAACTTCAGTGTCTTTGCACCAGACCAGTGACATTCTTAATGCCCCATCCAGGGTCAAGAAACTAGTGTCTGAAGTGGGATTCCAACCCAGGTCTTCCCATTCTTCTTCCTGTAGTCTATCTCCTCTACCATAATCCATATTTGATGCATTTTTTCATGTTGAAAAGAGAGTTAAAACAGAGAATTTCATATTGGGAAGAGATTTGAGAGCATTCAATATCAAGGTAGAAAGAAAGCTTAGAATGCAGAGCAGGAAGTTCCTTGAAAACATAGCATATTAGAGCTGCAAGGGAGCTTAGGGATGAATGATTCTAAACCCTTCGTTTCACAGATGGGGAACCTGAGTCAGAGCAGTGCAGGTACTTGAACCTAGGTGTATGGACCTTCTGGTTCACTATTCTTTCTGTGCTGCTCTTTGAAGCTTCCATTCATTACTCCTAGTTCAATTATCTGCAACCAAGATAGACAGAATGTAATCTTTCTTCCACAAAACAGCTTTTTGAATATTTGAACACAGATACCAACTCCCCATCCCTCAGCCCAGCTCTTCCCTTTCCAGGCTAAACATCCTTAATTTCTTCAACTGATTTATCAATCAGTCAACCACCCCATAATAATTGTCTATATGTGCCAGAAATTGTGTTAGGTGCCAGAGCTACAGAGACAAAAAAAAAAATGAAATGGTCTCACGTGCTGGCAGATCTTTTCCACTTTTCATCTGTTTGTTGTTCTACTTATACTTTTATCCTTATATATTCCTAAGATGATCAAATTTAATTGGTGTCTCTCAAGTTTTTTATAACCTTGATTTTTCCTTCCATTGCTTCTTGCTATTTTAAGAGGTAACATTGCTCATGAGCTTCCAACATTCTCCTCTATAAGTTTTTATAATCAAGCAACCAGTGTTACTTTTGGCTGCCATATTGCTATGCTTGGAAAGGAAAGGAAATGTTCTTTGGCTGGAGCGGTTTCTAGTCTGTTTTGGCCTGATCACTGTAGTAGTTGATCTACACTGATTAACCTTACCTAAGAAACAAATGCATTCATGCATGAAGAGCAATTATTAAGTGCTTATGATATACCAAGTACTGTGCTAATTGCAATGTATACAAATACAAAAGTGAGACAGTTCCTGCCTTCAAGGAGCAAAGAGACAAGAATGGGAAAAATAGGAGAAAGCCAGAAAAGGGAATTACAGTCTGGGTGATGTCTAGGGATCACTCTGATGCTCGGAGCAATGAGGAAGTCAATTGATAATCACTTTCCAAGGCAATGGTGGTGCCGATTTGATTACAGTAGTGGGAGCAAACTGGTGGAAAGCAGGGGGTAGTAACAGGCCAAATGTCTGATGATCAGCAGGGCAGAAAGCAGCCAGGATGGAAAGGGGGCTGCAAGGTCTTGGGGAGTGTCAAGCTGAGTTCCTTCCCAGCATGGTCTCTGGAGGTCTGGTTAGTTTGTGTTGCTATCTATTACTTTAAGCATTTCCCATTTGTTAGTGTCAGTAGCCGGATTAAGTGGATCAGGTTGGAGCAGTTTTAATGGCATGCCATCTCATTTTTATTCCCCCTTCTAATTTAGCCTTGATTTTTATCTTTGTTCTAACAAATCAATGACCTGACCCTACACAGACAGCTGATTGGGAAACGATTCCCATATTGCTAAACAATCATTTCCTGTGCCTTAAGATTTTGTCCACTTCATTTTTCAGGATGTCATTCAGGGCTCACCATGTCCACTGTTTTCAAGTTCTCTGTTGGGGGAAAATATTCATGATTTTTAGGGGTGAGGCTTCTGTGTAGTCTATAAACTTCATTTCTTCATTTTTCACAGTGTTTTTCACTGTCTTCCTCCATCCCTACCCTCACATTGAAGCCACAAAGTAATAAAATGTGTATTAATTTAATTCAGAGGGTCTTATGTGAATTCTTTGTAGAGGTTCTCTTCCTCCTCAGCTTCTGTGACACACATGATGCATGAACTGCAAATGCTTATTATGAAAATTTCAATGGAAGATGGCCAAGTGTCCCACAGAATGTTCCCTCTTGTTGGTGCTGAGGCAGTGCAATGGATAAAGCACTAAGATGTGGAATCAGGAAGACCTCAAATTCAGCCTCTGAGTATGTGTCCCTGGGCAAGTCATTTAACCTCACTTTAAAGCATGGCAGCTTGAAAAAGGCCAGCAACTAGGATAGTATATGTATCCAGGATAGATCCAGATAGATATCTAGATAGATTGGTAAATGTTTACCAACGAGGGTCCCAGAGTGGATGGACCTTGAGTTTCAGATGGGAGAGAAAGGTTGGACATGGCCACCTAAAGAGGGAAGAGAAGCCTCATGGTGGATCTGGATCCAGGTTAGATATGGTGGATGCTCATTGATCAGAAGCCCAGAGATTTGAGTTAGAGATGGAGCACTGAACTTGAAATAGGATAGATATAAGATCATTCCTCATCTTCACCAACCACTACTTAACTGTGTGACCTATAGTAAACCCCTTCCCTTGTCTAGCCTCAGTTTCTTCATCTATGAAATGGAGGTTAATATTTCACTACCTCTTTCTATATAGTCGGAAACATGATTCTGTGTTCAAATCTCATTTCTCTCTGTGATCCTGAATAAGTCAATTAAACTCTCTAGGCCTCGGTTTCCTCATCTATAAAATGGAGAGCAGAGAGGGAGGAGTGAGTTTGACTAAATGACCTTACAGCTCTAAATAATTGATCCTATATTTTCACTCCATTACTTTGGACCTTAGTTTCTCCCTTTGTGAAATCACAAAGATCTCTTCCAGCTTTGAATGCTACAATCCCCCTGAAAGGGCGTGATGTACGTGAGAACTTTTTGTAAAGTGTCAAGATCCATACAGATAGCAGTTTTCACTGTTACTCTGTTACCTCATTCGATAAATAAAAGCAAAGGGCCCCATGTATAACAAGCAGCCAAGAGTTCCATCCATAACCTAGATTCTTGTGACTTTTCTTTACCACATTATTACCCAACCCACCATTAGTGAAACTAACCCTCTACTTACAATCAAAATGAACTTGACATGTAACCAGGAACCAACTTTCTTCCAGTAAGAAAAAAAACGTGCCCGCATTCCTCCACTGCCTCTCTCTGACTGCTGCCTTCAGGTTTCAAGCCTCAGGGAAATGGAGTTTTTTCCACTAATGGAGAAAGGACACATATGGCACAGCGTTTTGGTAAAACATCAACACTGAATTGAGGAGTAGCATAGAACTGGTTTCACATCCCCTTGCTCTTATTCATTACTTGCTATGTGATGTTGGGCCTGGGACGTAGTACAGTGCTTTGCAAACAGGTAGGCTTAGAGGATGGACCAGGTGTATTGGTAAGCTCCATACATGCCTATGGTCTTGACCACGGTAAGTACTTAATGACTATTTCTGAAATTGAAATAGTGACTACCTCTCTGATTCTTGTTTTTTTCACCTGTAAAATGGGGATTGTATTTTAACTAACTACCTCCCAAGGTTATCAGCTTCAGAGCTAAGGAAATAGTTATTTGGATGGCAGAAATGCAAGTCCAATAATATAATTTAGGATTAAATAATAAGTCACATTTCTATAGCACCTAAAGGTTTGTAGAATCTTTCTCTGCAGCACCCTTGTCCGGGAAATGGTATGAGACTTGTTTTTGTTTTATGCCAGACCGGTGGTTTTATCACGGAAGGGAGTCCTAAGGGAAGAACTCTCTTTACTAATATAGATCTGCATCTGCTGGAATTCCATCCCTCTTCATCATTGCCTCTTGGCTTTCCTGGCTTCCTCCAAGTTCTAGCTAAAATCCCACCTTCTGGGGGCGGCTAGGTGGCTCAGTGAATAGAGTACCGGCCCTGGAGTCAGGAAGACCTGAGTTCAAATCCTGCCTCAGATACTTAACACAAAAACTAGCCGTGTGACCTTGGGCAAATTACTTAATCCCAATTGCCCTCCAAAAAGCAAAAAATAAAATAAAATCCCACCTTCTACAAGATGTCTTTCTCAATCCCCCTTAATGCTAGTGCCTATTCTCCATTGGTCATCTCTGGTTTATCTTGGACGTAGCTTGTTTGCACATAGAAGTTTTCATGTCGTATCCCCCATTCAGCTGTGACTTTCTTGATAACAAAGACAGCTTTTTGTCTGTCTTTGTTCCCCACTGGGCTTCTGCTCATAGTAGAGGCTTAATATATTCTTGTTGACTGACTTACTGTTTCTACAATTTATAGTCTTAGAGCCTAGAACATACAAGATTAAGTGACTTGGTTGCGGTCACAAAATCAGTATGTGTCAAAGGCATGAACTTAAACCTTCCTGACTCCAAGCTCTAGTCTTCGTCCATTAGACCATCACCTGCTGCCTCTCTTGTGTAAGTAATTATTAACTGAATTTCATATATGAGGAAACTGAGGCCCAGAGAAGAGAAATCACTTGTCCAAAGATAAGGAGAAGAGCCTAGACTCCAACTCAGGTCTTCATTGTCTCCTATTCCAGTGGCATTTGATTTATACCACACAGCTATTGAGGGGATGGGATGAGGAAAGCCTGGACAAAATACAAATTAATCCTTATTTTCTCTCTGCCTGTGGAAATCATTGACAAACATCAAGACCCTGAAAACCATTTTCTTCAGTGAAGGCCCCTCTGCTATACCAGCCTACAAGAATTACTCCCTCTTGTGACATCCTATAACTCTGACTGTATCACTTAAATGGCCCTTGGGGTGAACTCACCAGTATTATCAGTTATTTTTCATGTAATACTGGCCCTGTCTCTCTATATATAGAATAGATATGTTGGTTGTTAGAGAGGGAAAGACCCTTAGAAATTTTCTAGTTTACCCTAATGCCCCCTTCCCATTTTGTAGATGAAGGAAGGGTCAGAGGCCCATAGTGGAAATGATTCACCCAAGGTCTCATAGTTGGTAAGCAGTAGACCCATGAGTCAAAATTGGGTCATCTGAATCTCTATCCTTCTTACTCTCCATGACACAGAGCACTTTGTAGCTTTTGTTTCACTCAGTGTTTATTTGAGGGTCAAGTGAGATAGATACCATGAAGTGATAAGTAACAAGCATTATTGTCTTCATTTTACAGATAAGGAAAGAACCTCAGAGAGGAGATGTTACTGGCTCTATCAAGATCACATAGCCAGGAAGACACAGAGTAGAGATTAGACTCTAGCTCCAGGCACTCATCAAACCAATTTGGTTTAGGAGTGAAAATCCCAAGGCCACTTTGGTACTAGGAAACCAAAACATTCTGTGACTACGTGGACTGCGGGGGTGTGGGGAAGGAAGAGTGAATCATAGACACTCACATGATGCTCTTTTAAAGACAGGATCCTAGTGCATCTTAAAGCAATCTACAAACAAAAAAAAAATCCAGATGTTTACAAAATGTACACTAATCCCCAGAGATGCATTCCAAGACATTTTATAAGGTTCCTGTATCTATTCTTACAATTGGTTAAACAATAAATGGAGTCCAAAGTCACTATGTGTAACTGATGTGTAGACTACCAGAGCAGGCAAGGACCTTAGAACACAGAATTTGTAATGTAGAATATTAGAGCTACAAGGACCCTAGAACATAGAATGAAAGAACCTTAGAATATAGAATATGAGAGCTAGAAAGGGGACTTAAAAATCACCTAGGTGTAGCTACAAAGGATCCTATGAAGGAAGATGCTATACACTTCCAGAGAAGGAACTGATACATAGAAGTATGCATAATGTGGGTTTACATATATTTATAAATCTGTCAAATGATGGCTCTCTTTAGTGTGGGTTTGGTAGTAAGGGAGGGAGACAGTTTCAAATTTAAGATGTAACAAAAATGAATTAAATTAAAATTGGGGGAAGGGGGGAAGGCAAGGCAATTGGGGTTAAGTGACTTGCCTAAGGTCAAACAGCTAGTAAGTGTGTCAAATGTCTGAGGCCAGACTTGAACTCAGATCCTTCTGACTCCAGGACTGGTGCTTTATTCACTGCACCACCTAGCTGCCCCTTAAATAATTTTTTAAAAATCATCTAGGGGAATTTATTGTTGTTCAGTCACTTCCAACTCTTTGTGACCCCATTTGGGAGTTTTCTTGGCAAAACTACTGGAAGGGTTTGCAATTTCCTTCTCCAGATCATTTTACAGATGAGGAAACTGAGGCAAACACAGCTAAGTGACTTGCCCAGAGACATACAGCTAGTCAATGTCTGAGACCAGATTTGGACTCAAGAAGATGAGTCTTCCTGACTCCAGGTCCAGTATTCTACCCACTTGACCACCTAGTTTCCTCTTACAAAAGCCTCAGTTTGGCATATAAAGTAATCTACAATCTAGGTACTGTCTAATTTTCCAGTATTAGTTTATAATATGCCCCATCATTCACTGTCAATTCTAGTCAAAATGGCCAGCTCCCTCTTCCCCGTATCCAATATTCCATCTACCATGTCTATGACTTTCCATAAGTGGTCTACCACATCTTACATGCATTCCCTCTTCACTCTACCTCTTGGAGTCCCTGGCTTTCTTCAAAGAGTACCTGCTACCTGTTATGTGAGACCTTTCTTGGTTCCCCCATTTTTTTCCCCTTGAAATTATTTTGCATTACTTTTTTTTTTGTACTTCATGTTCACTTGCCTGTGTACATGCTGTATTCACCCAGTAGATTGGAAACTCTGTGAGGATAAGATGGCTTTAGGTCTCCATCTTTATCCCCAGTACCCAGCACAGCACCTTGAACATAATAGGTATTTAGTAAATATTGACTAAGTTGATTGAACTGAAAGTGGCCCCGGATGTTAAGAAAACTTTTAGAACCTCTCCACATTAGTTACTTTCCCTCTCCAAATCGAATTTTCCACATCACTTTATTATTTAAAGTTTACATAAGTCTAATTGATACCTCAGATTTCTAATGACTTCCATGGATCAAAAAAAAAAACATTGTCCTTAATGAGAATGGAAGCTCCCTATTTCCATAGGTCCATAAATTTTATATCTGGAAGTGACTTTAGAGATAAATCCGTCAGCAAATCTGAGGCTCAGAGGAAGGAAATTACTTACCCTCAGTTACAGAGTGAATTCGTGGAAAATCTGAGATCATAGAATGTTAGACATGGAAGAGAATCTAGTAATTGTCTGAGCCAACATCCTCAGTCTGTGAATAAATGAATTTCAATAAATAAGTAAGCATTTATATTTTTTATAAAGGAGAGCTGCATTATGGCATAATGGGAAGGGGGCTGGCCTTGGGACAAGGTAACCTATGTCCAAGCCCAATCTATGAGATGGGCTGGCTGTGGGATGCTGGGCAAGGTGGGATTATCTCTAATTTATCCTGCATGCATCTTGTTTGTACAGCATTGTTTGTATGTTGGTTCCCCTATTGGATTGTAAGCTCCTTGAGGGCAGGGACTGTCTTTTGCCTTTCTTTATCTCCCCAGGGTTTACTACAGTGCCTGACACAAAGTAGGACTTTAATTAATGCTATTTTGACTTTAACATTTTGACTTGACATTTCAGCGTCCCAGACAATGACTATAATTTGCAGAGTAGGTGCTGACCTACTTTAGTAAATGGTATTTCCTCACTGAAAATTCCCTATATCAATGGAATGACAGGTTTGGAACAAAGTCAAATGTATACATTTTGTTGTTGAGCCGTTTCACTCATGTCCAACTCTCTGTGACCCCCCCACTGGGATTTTTTGGCAAAGGTAGCCTAGTGGTTCACCATTTCCTTCTCCAGCTCATTTGACAGATGAGGAAACCAAGGCAAATGGGGTTAAGTGACTTGTCCAGGGTCACACAGCTAGTAAGTATCTGAAGTTGGATTTAAACTCAGTTCCTCCTGCCTCTAGGGTCAGCACTCTACCTACTATGCCACCCAGCTGTCCCAAAATGTATAAATGTAGGAAATACAACTATCTCATCTAACATTTATATGAACTATAACATCTGATCTAACACATTTATAGCAGACTTTAAGCGGCAGATCATTTACACAGATGTAAACGTACTCATTTGAAGTAGGCAAGGCAAATACTATTCTCTCCATTTCACAGACAAGAAAACAGAGACCCAGTGAGGAGAAATGACTTGACTGAGGTAACACAAAGAGCTATAAATCCAGGATATGAACCCAGGCCTTTTGTATCTAAATCCAGAAAATACAGAAGATTATTTAAAGGAACCAATGATAAGGCTTGCTGCCAAATAAATATTAATATAATATATACATATATATATGTAATGTTATAATATATACTATCATGATATATAATATATAATAAATATAACATATTGTATTTAAAATATACTATATGATGCAATATGCAGTAATATAATATAATAGAATATATAAAAATAATTATTTGTTGATCATCTACTCTGTAGCAGGCACTATGCCAAGGGTATTTAAATAAAGGAAAAAAATAGTCCTTGCGAGTATTCAGAACTAGGTCAGTGGGACTTGTGAGGTCGTGGGAGAAAAGCAGTCTGGCCAAAATGCCTCCAGGGTGGGAAAGCAAAAGGCAGAGGTTCTGCACCCGCCTCCACATTGCAGCTTCCGTGCCCTTGGCCTGCAGACTGCAGGGGGACCAGCAACTGTTCAGAGACCAAGTGCTCTCACATTGAGCGGCCTGGATCCAGATGGTGGTCTTGGGCGTTGGTCCTGTGGGTCTTCTTTATCCAGTGAGCCAGAAATAAGTAGGAAAGGGACCCAGCACCTTCCTGAGAGCTACAGCAGCCGGGAGGACCCCAGCAATTTGGGACAGAGCTTTCCCTTCTGGAAGCAGAGCCACACAGAGATTAAAAAAAAATCACGGACTGACCAACCATGAGTAAGAATAAGCATAAGAAGCAAAGTAAGAACAGCAACCAAACCCTAGATTCCTTTTTTGGGGAAAAGAAAGATCATGGCAGAGAAAGGGAGAAGGAGAGTGCAGCCAGAGCTCCCCCACCAGGGGCTTCCAATAAACATGAAGATTGCCTTAAAGCTAGAGATTAGCTGAAGAAGGATTTTCAAAACCAAATAAGGGAAGTGGAAGAAAAATTGGGAAGAGAAATAAGAACGTTGCAGGAAAATCATGAAAAGAGAGTCAGCA
>CM053581.1:46179808-46226248 GCA_028627135.1 Pseudochirops cupreus
TGGAAATGAATGATGCAAACTAAAATAAAATTTAAAAAAATAGTCCTTGCCTTCAAGGAGCTTCCAGTCTAATAGGAGAGAGGACATGCAAACAGTTATGTACAAACAAGGTATAGACAGAATGAATAAGAGATCATCAACAGAGAGGAGGCACTAGAATTAAGAGGGATTGAGAAAGGCTTCTCATGGAAGGTGGGATTTTCGTTAGGATTTGGAGGAATCCAGGAAAGCCAGGAAGTAGAAATGAGAAGGAAGAGTGGCCCAGTTGATGGCAAGATGAATTTTCTTACAGAAATGTATCTTCTAAGAGTCCACTAATCCAACTCCTCATTTTGCAGATGGGGAAACTGAGGCACAGAAAGAGATAGGACTGTTTCCTGGGGCTGAAACAGTTAACATCCTCATGGAGTGTGGTATCCCCATTTCACACTTCTTCCTATCTGAGAGAATAGTTAGCTGGAGACTATCTCGGCCCTTTTCTGGGACTCATTTTTCCCTCTTTAAAGTGAGAGGGTTGGGCTTGTCGATTCCTAATAACCGTATTTCTGTATATGAAAACACATTTTACCCCCAGCTGGACCATAATCCCCCAGGGCAGGAAGTGCCATTATTAGCCCCTTCATACAGTCCCCCTCACCTACTCCTAAGTATTTCCTGGATTACTAGTTGGGCATTTATTTGACAGCTTTGTTCTGGGCTATTTACAGACATGCTACCATGGGGACCTCGTCGAGGAAAGAGGAAAAAAATATGTTCTTTAATTGCTATTCTGTTCCCATTACTTTAATTGGGTTCCAGAAAATTTCAAAGCCTGTCAGCTAGAGCGATCACTAGGAAGATCGGCTGCTACGCAAACATGGAACTCCATCTGGGTAGATCTAATCTGTGATTCTCTGTGTGGGCGGAGTGGGCCTGCCTTGAAGGGTTTCCAGTAACCAGATGGAAGGGCAGGATTTGGGGAACTTTTATGAGTATGCAGGGCAGCTGTTGGTCAGTCCATCGGTCCTCACGTGGGCTGAGCAGCTGTACCCAGGCAGCGGGATATTTCGACCTGTTTTCAAATTCATTAAAAACATGGGCTTTGGCTCCGTGAGGGCAGGGAGGGGAATCCCCTCTTTAAAAAGCTAGAGGGGAGAGTTAGAGGTGCCATGGGGAGGTGGGAGTCTGACCCGTTTGTCATAAAGAACCATAGAATTACAACTAGTTCGAGCTAAAATAATAAACTCCCATTTTTATGGTGCTATAAGGTTAACAAAGTCCTCTTCTCACAATGTCTCTGTATGCAAGTATCATCATCCCATTTTACATATGAGAAAAACTGAGGCTCAGTAAGGTTAAGTGACTTGCCTAGCCTCACACAGTTAGTAGGTGTCATGGCTGGAGTTAGGGCTCAAGTCCTGGGTTCATGTCTTATATTTGCTCTTTTATAGATGCGAAATACAGAATGTAAGAACAGTGAATGTGAAGGAACTGTGAATGCCAGGGTTGAATTTAGAGACTATATAATCAAGTGACTCTCAAACATTTTTGGTCTCAGGAGCCCTTTACACTCTTAAAAATTGTTGAGGACTATCCCCATAGGGCAAAGAGCTTTTGTTTATGTGGGTTATGACTATGGGTATTTATCATTTTAACAGTGATCACCCTAGTTCCTACTGGCTGAAGGCCAGCCAAGTGTGTTACATTTTACTCTTCCCTCCAGGGTTCCCTGGTATCCTGAAGGAAGAGAGCTAGTCTCTGCCATTGGCTACAGCTCTACCTCCATGGTGTTCCCTTAATTTTAGGATATCCTTTGCTCCCAGTTTCATTTAGCCACTTAACAGGGATTAGCTTTTACAAAGGAATATTTCCTTTAAAGATATAGCAAAAATAAACATACAAAGCCACCCCCCTCAATACCTGGGGTCCTGAGCCCTCCTTGTATAATCTCATACTCTAGATTCACCATTTAGCTTAGTTCCTATATAACACAGTCCCACCAATTTCCAAGGCCAAAGCTTACCATGGGTTAAGTCCCAGGTATCTCAGCTTCTCAAGGTGCATATCTGACCTGAAAACCTACTTTCCAAGGATGCCACTGTTTGAACTCCTGAGTCGAGTGGGGATCCCATCAACAAATGACAAATGAAATGGAATAAAGCAAAACAAAAACCCAAGCTGATTTTCAGGACCCTAGGGTGAAAGGTGGCAAGGAGGGGAAGATAGACCTTTCCTTAGCTCCTAAGTCAGTTCATGGTTCCCATGCTGTGCATAAAGAAGACCTTCACTGTGCCTGGATGACAATGAGAAGAGAGACCATCTCAGTCTAGAAATTCTAAAGATGCAGCCTATTCCAGTTGTTCAGTCAATAGAAAGAAGCTGTGGTCATGTGGTATTTCTTTTTCTTTCTTTCATTTCTTTCCTTTCTTTCTTTCTTTCTTTCTTTCTTTCTTTCTTTCTTCCTTCCTTCCTTCCTTCCTTTTTTCTTTCTTTCTTTTTTCTTTCTTTCTTTTTTCTTTTCTTTCTTTCTTCCTTTCTCTCTCTCTCTGTCTCTCTCTCTCTTTCTTCCTTACTTTCTTTCACAAACCTTTACACCCAGTTCACTCTGAAGCTCATAGATTAGACCACACTAAGTCCCTGCCCAAGCTCCACTTAATGGCTGTATTTTGGACCCTCTGGTTGCAGAGTGAATGTCAATGGTAACTGTTTCTCTTTGGAACAGCAACCCTGAGGGTCTTCCCCTCCTACCTTGATTTTTTTTTTTCTTTTCTACTTGAAGGGGCCATCCCTTGACTCACTTCTTAAAGAGGTCTATTCACTGATTGGGCGTTACCTCACTGTAAGTGAGTAGTGAAAAGACCTTAGCCTAAAAGGGCAAGGGTCTCCCATTGCATGCTGGGCCATCTCCAGTCATCCTGATGAATAGCTGGTCACTTGATCCAAATGGCTCTAGAGGAGAAAGTGAGGCTGATGACCTTGCACAGCCCCCTCTCACTCAAATCAAAGTCAACTGCAAGCCATGTCCTCATTTCCACGATGTCATGGTCCTCTTCAAAAATGAAGGACAAACACGACAATCTTCTCCCATAGATAGGGTGCTTCCATATTGGTTATCTGAGCATGCACAAAGCCATGTTGGAAATTAAAGTTGATAAATTTAAAAATATTTATTAATTCATTTTAAAATAATACTCATTGGACATTAACATGCATAATAAAATTTTATAGGGAAAAATGATATTTTCCTAAACAAAAATAATTTAGTGAAAAGAGTGGCATCATTTTACTTATTTCTACAAATCTCTTTAATGTCTGGTTTAATAGAAGACAGCTGGAGTTTCCTATCTGCTTCTGCGTTCAATCTGTCGTGATATGTTGTTTTGGTTATTCTGGCCTCACACAGATATGTGCTTGGAAATGAGAGGAGTATTTTATAAGTCAATAATATCTTTGGGTTATTACGAAGATCGTTTTGACCTCATAGTCTTTCTCAAAGGATCTCAGGGACCCCCAGTGGTTCACAGACCATACTTTGAAAAGTGTTGGTCTAATCCTTTAATTTCCAGAGGCAGAAATGGACACCATATTCTCTTTCATTGCTTCTCTTAATTCATGTTCCTTGCTTCCCTCTTTCCCTCTACCCCCTATCACCAAAAGCACAAACACTGAAGCTATCACAGTGAGCTAGGGGGATTCGTCAAGAGAGCCTGATCAACTGATGATGTTTAGGGATAAGGTCATTGTTAGGGGATTTTGACTTCATGAAAAGAGCCAATCAAATTGTGTCTCTTAGAGTCACATGATTATCTATCTCTATGAAGTGACTAATTCTCACATTCTTATATCTTATTGAATAGAGAGGATGCTTGTTTCTTTTTTTTTTTTCCTTATCTAGAACACTTGCTATAGCCTGAAACCAAATCAATGCATCCTTCTGATTACGAAGGAAATTGATTGGGGAAAAAAGATCTTAGTTTTAAAAGGCTGAGGTCTCCCACTATATCCAGTGCCTCTGAGACAAGCTAACTATGCAATCCTGGACCAACCTCTCTGTTTCTAAGGCAATTCCCTGAGACTCGTTTGTGCCTGTGTGAATCACCAGAAGGGAGTAGTTGTCATTCTTTTGATCAAATCTTGGGAGATTCTCTATGATGTCTTGAGTGCATCCCTAGAATACAACAGCTTTTCTTCTTGTTGATAACAGGTCAACAAATAGTTGCCTCAGTACCCATGAGCAGGGAATCATCCACTTTTCTCTTTTTGCTCTGCCATTTACTGGCTGATCAGAAAGCAGATGTATTATAAAACAAGTGCCTATTTGCATCATGGAAGGCAGTTTCTACACAATGAAGTTTTCTACACTGATGAAATCATAGGTTTAGACCAAAAAAAAAATATGCTGACAGAAGAATGCTATATCCCTGAGGTCAGGGACTATAATTTTTTTTTAATTTCTGTATATATTAACCTGGCACTTAATTCAATACTAGACAGCTAGGATAGAATGCCACATTACACTGGGAAATAATAATACCTGAATTTGAACCTTTCCTCAGATACTTACTAGCTGTGTGACCCTGGGCAAGTCACTTAACCTTTGTCCACCTCAATTTTCTCATCTGTAAAATGGTCACTTACCTCACAAGGTTGTTGTTGGGATCACATGTAGTACTTTGCAAACCTTACAATGCTATTAAAATGCTTCCTATTGTTATTATTGCACAGTATTGAATTCATTGCTGTTGCTCAATTGTGTCTGACTCTTTGTGATCCCATTTGTGGTTTCTTGGAGTGGTTTGCCATTTTCTTCTCAGCTCATTTTACAGATGAGGAACTGAGGCAAAGAGGGTTAAGTGACTCACCCAGGGTCACACAGCTAGTAAGCATCTGAAACCAGATTTGAACCCAGGTCTTCCTAACTCCTAGTGCTCTATCCACTGCACAGCCTAGCTGCCCAGGTCATCTTTACCATACTACAATAACAAAATCATATCCATTTCTCTCTCCTTCAGTTCATCCAAATATTCTCCATCATGCTTTCCCTCTCTGGTTCCTACATTTCCTCACGTGAGTATACCTTCCTAATAGGCCATTCTTCACTTTACCTGACACCTTTTTTTACCAATACTGCTTCTTTTGAATAAAGTATACCCATCCAGGGCCATAGTACAATTGTGGGTTCCATCCCACCAAATCTCAGCACCAAATTTGCCACCTTGAGTTAGAACCTCTAGTTCACGTTCATTGTCTAAACTCTGGGCATTTGTGCAAAGACACTTGAGGACAATGGTTGTTCTGGCTCCTTTCTTGGATTTGTCTCCTGCAAATCTGTGGCTGTCATCTCAGTGAGCACTGTTCTTCCTTTTTTATGGCCACTCTCAGTAGTACCTAATGGGAGCTACACATGAACCAGTCTTCTTCCCCTCTCCCCTCCCTCTTTTAGTTTAAAGCCCCTTTGATTATTTTTTTCAAAATACCTGGTAAATATACCCTTACCAGCCTTTGTTTGGTGTGTGACATATCTGGCCACATCACAGTCACTTAATAAATGTTTATTCATGAATTGATTGATGGCTAAGTATCTGTCCTATACTAACCTATATCTGCCCTACACTGTAATCTGTGATCCAGAAATTCAAATTTTATTCAATCCATAAACGCTCCCTCACCCGGCTATGCACTTCCCAAATTAATGATTTTTTTCTTTCTACATCTCTTGCCTTCCATGGCCAGAAAGAGGAACACATGACTTGTACCCCACGGTATTCAGTTTCTTGCCCAAGATGTCACCACCATCGGCAATACTGATTCCCTTTCAGGAATTGTTGCTTCTGCCCATGCGAATCACCAGAAGTGAGTAGTTGTCATTCTCTTGATAAAGTCTTGGCAAGTTCTCTATTGTGCCTTGAATATGTCCGTAGAATACAGCTCTCCTGTATCGCTATCAGATCAACAAATAGTTACCTCAGTAGCCCTGAGCAGGGGATCACTAACTTTTCTTTTTTTTATCCACCTTATATTGGATGATCTAGGAAGAAGGTAAAAAAAATGACCTTTCAAAAATCAAAAACCAAATTAACAAAAGATAATAGAATTTAGGACTGGAAGAGACCTTAGAAATCATCTAGGCCTGCCCACTCATTTTAAAAATAAGGGGCAGAGCCAAGATGGTAGAGTAAAAGCAGGGACTTGCTTGAGCTCCCTCTCCAAGCACCTCCAATAACTGTAAAAAAAATAACTCTAAAAATAATGGGGGGAAGCTAGGTGGGGCAGTGGATAGAGCACCAGGCATTAAGTCAAGAGAACCTGAGTTCAAATATGGCCTTAGACACTTACTAGCTGTGTGATCCTGGACAAGTCACTTAATGCCTATTGCTTCCAAAAACAAAAACAGAAGAAAAGATAAAAATAAGGAAACCTAAGCCAAGAGAATTTAAGTCCTAAGCTATTTGGCTTTATATATAGCAGTGAGTGGATTCCCCACCTCATCATTTGTGACTTACTGCCTACCTGGAGAATATTGGATACTTCTCTTGTTTCTCTGGGACTCAGTTTTCTCATCTGTAAAATGAAAGGCCTCTAAGGTTCCTCCTAGAGCTGAATCTAACATCCTATGGCTCAAAATTAGACCTTCCATTTTTTTTAACACTGTATCACACTTGCTTCCTCAGAGGCTTGTAGATAGGACAGGATCTATTCAAGAAACAGACAGAGCCGTCTGACTTAAATCATTTCTTTAGGGGAATAGTGAGAAAGAAGATTCAAGCTAGATTGTACAGATTCTCCAATGCCAGGCTGAGGGTACTGAATGTTTGGGGATAGATGAATGTTGTAATCAGAGCGGTGACTTGAGAAAATTAATCTGCCAGTATGTATCAGATTAATTGGAAGGGGAGAGAATGGAGGAAAGGAGACCAGCTGGGCGGTGGTGAGGACTTAAAGTCAATTGGTAGCTGTGATATCAAAAGAAGGGGTTAGATGAGAGAGACATTATAAAGAAAGGTATATATATACTAGAAGACTGTAAACAGAAGAAAACATTTCCACCAGTAATGAAAACAGGCAATTCATAGAAACATAAAAAGTGAGAAATGACCCTTTGTTATAGATCGGTTGTTTTCAGTTGTGACTGACTCTTCATGACCTCATTTGGCATTTTCTTGGCAGAGATACTGGCTTCGTTTGCCATTTCCTTCTCCAGCTCATTTTATGGATAAGGAAACTGAGGCAAACAGAGTTAATGACTTATTCAGGGTTAAGTGACTTACTTATAGACACACAGATAGTAAGCATCTGAGGCCAGATTTGAACTGAGGAAGATGAGTCTTCCTGACTCCAGACCTGGCACTCTATCCAGCGCACCACCCAGTGGCCCTGAGATAATCTAACCCGCCCTCGCTTGGAAAACTGCATGTTTGGGTGACAAACTCAGGATTATATAGCTGGTCATCAATAGTAAATTGGCCAAGAGTAATGACAGCAATAACGTGAAGAAGAACAATATTGAAAGAGCACAGAACTCCCATCAGTACAGTGACCAGTCATGATGTAAAAGGGCTTATGGTTCCTAAAGAATTACTTTATAGAACTTGAAAAAAATCGTAACAAAATGCATCTGGAGGAACAAAAGATGAAGAATCTCAAGGGAAATAATGGAGGGAAAATTAAGAAGGAAGGGGCCTAAGAGCACTAGATCTCAAACTATATTACAAAGAAGTTGTCATCAAAACAATTTGGTACTAAGGTCTATCAGGAGCACAGATTAAGCCTGCAACATACAAAAGGAAGTGGACAGCCCTGGAGTCAGGAGGAACAGAGTTCAAATCCAGCCTCAGACAACTGACTCTTAACTATCTTTGGCAAGTCACTTAATCCTGATTTCCTCCAAGAAAAAAAAAAAGCAAATGGACACAGTAGCCTAAATGTTCATTAAGCTCAAAAATCCCAGCTACTGAGGTAAGGAATTATTAAGTGCCAAAAACTGCAGGGAAATCTGGAAAGTAGTCTGGCAGAAAATAGATTTAGACAACTCACAAGATTATCTCCAAATGGACATATGACTTAGATATAAGTCACATCATAAACAAATTAGAGGAGAAAAAGCAGAAATTTTCTTTCAGATCTATGGATAGTGGGAGAATTCATGACCAAATGATATAGAGAGGATGGGAAGAACAAAATGGAAAACTTTGGTTACATAAAATTGGAAAGTTTCTGCACAAACAAAATTAATGCGACTAAAATTTAAAAGGAAGCAGTTAACTGAGGAGAAAATCTCTGCACCAAGTTTCTCTTTTAAAAAGAAAAAGGTCTAGTTTCCAAAATATATAAGGAATGTATTTGAATTTGTACAAATAAGATCCATCTTTCAAATGCTAAATAGTCAAAGGATAGGAATAAATAGTTCTCAAAGGCAAACTTCTAAACTATCAACAACCAGATGGAAAATACTCAAATCACTAATAATTATCTGAACACAAATAAAAACAACCCTGACATCCCATACCTATTAGACTGACAAAGATGACCAAAAATTGGGAAATAACAGATGTTGGAAGGGCTGTGGGAATAGAGGCACACTAATACATTGTTGGTGGAGCTGTAAATTGATCGAGCAACTCTAGAAAGTAATTTGGAACTCTTTCCAGAAAGTCACTAAACCATGTATATCCTTTGGTCTAGAGATACCACCATTATGCTTGTATCCCAAGAAGAAATACAAAAAGGACCTATATGTAAATATATGTGTGTATAAATTATCTATCTATCTAGCTAGCTATCTATACACACATATATGTTGTAGTGGAAAATAATGAGAAACTAAGGGGAGTGTCCGTTGGTTGGGTAATGGATAAACAAAAGCTCATGGCAAGTAAGGGTCCAGGATTAGTCTTCTCTGTATCCCTCACCAAACCTGACACAGGGCCTTGCATGTAGCAAGTGATCAATAAGTGTTTGTTGATTATATAGCACAACATTTTATCTTCTCATGCTTCTAGGTTTTATAAACATGATTGCTTTTCTAGCTCTTTGACTCTAAAAGGCAATGTTGCATCTCTAGCTTTTAAATCAACTTTACTTGAAATGTTATCTCTGAGCACCAAAAAGGGCCAGCCACTCTGTCTATTTTTCTCTGCAGTCGCCTTTGGCCACAAGGCTGGAAGAGCCGGTTGGTGATTCATGATGAAAGTGGGGAGAAAGAACCTAAGTCAGGAAGAGGGGGTGTCATGGGTGAAGTAACAGATGTAACATGTCTCTTGTGAAGGAGTCAGACTTCAGACTGCCTTTTTGGGAATATCAGGGCTTTTAAATGACAGGCCCCTTATACCTCCATGACCCCACAGAGAATAAAGGCCCCAGCTGTGGATACTGCATGGATCCATGGCTTGGGGAAGGTAGTGAGTTAAATCCTAGTAATATGGAGTATCAGAGATGGAATGTCAGAGTGGGAAGGGACCTTAAAATAGACAGCATCTGAGCTGGAAAGGATCTTGGAACAGAAGGTTGTCAGAACCAAAAGGGACTTTAGACATCCGCTGGTAGAACCTCTTCTTACTCTCCAGGACCTGCATCCCATTTTACAGATGTGGTAGCAGAAGTGGGAAGTAACTTTTTCCAAGATCACAAAATGATAGAGCTGATACAGGAACCCATGTTTCCTGATTCCCAGCCCTCTTCTTCCACTGTGTTTGACTAAAATTTCACTTTTGTCAGACATTCTTCATGGAATCATCCTAATACTTTTCCATTTCATAGAGGTGTTCCTGGGAAGTGCCCTTTATACTTGGTCTCTACTTACCTTCCACTGAGTCCTCAACCCTTTGCAATCTGACTTTCAACCCCCACCACTCCTGAAACTGCTTTATTCAAAGATTACTGGTGATCTCTTATGTGACAAATGGGACACCCCTTTGTCAGTCAGTCTTTAGCCTCCATGCTAACTCTGCAGCTTTGAACATTGTTGACCATCCTCTCCTCCTTGCCTTCCATGGCAAGTTCTCTCCTGATTTTCCTCCTCCCTACTTGGCTACTCCTTCTCACTCTCCTTTGTCAGATCATCATTTATTTCTTCTCTTGTAAGAAAAGAATGTTATTGTATTTTCTCTTCTTCTTTCCTCTTCTCTGTTCTCCTCTTTCCTCTTCTCTCTTCCCCCTCCTTCCCTTTTCCTCCCCCCTTCCTCTCTGCATCTCTGTTTTCCCTCTGTGGGTTTCTGTCTTTGTCTCCCTCCCTCTCTGTCTCTCCTTGTTCCTCTGCCTCTTCCTCCCTCCTCCCTTCCTCTCTGTTTCCTTCTCTCTTGGTCTGCTCTGTCTCTGTCTGTCTCTGTCTCTCTGTCTAACTGTCTGTGTGTTTTCCTCTCTCTTTCTCTGTCTATATCCATCTCTGTCTCTGTCTTATTTAATCTACTTCCATAGTTCTATTATCATTTCCACTCAGATGCCTCCCAACTGTGTATATTTAACCCTAATGTCTTCCCTGATCTCCAGTTTTACAACTTCACTGCATGCTGAACATTTCCACTTGATCATTTCATCAGCACCTTAAACTCAACAATTTTCAAAACAGAATTTTTCATCTTTCCCCAAAAACCTGGGTCCCGTCCAAACCCTTCTAATTCTGTTGAGGTGACCACTATCCTAGTCAACAACATTAACAATCTCAGTCATCCTTGACTCTGCCCTATCCCTCACTCCCTATATCCAATGCAAGCACCAAGACTAGTCAATTCTAGCTTCCCATCAGCAACATCAGCTTCCTGCAACCCCTTCAAGACTCATCTCCTTTTCCACTTTCTACATGGACCTTTCCTCATCCCTTCTGCTACTAGTATCTTGAACTAGAACTAGTTGCAGTAACCAAGTAGTGAAGTGGTGAGGGTCTGCCTGAGAGTGGTAGCAATGTCAAGGGAGAGTAAAAGGACTTTATGTGGGAGATGTTATGAAGGCAAAATCAACAGGACTTGATTTTTATAATGTTTTATGATCAACAAAGCACTCTACATATATCATTACATAAGATTCTTACAGCAACCCTGAAAGGTAGGTACTATTTAACTAGAACTACTATGTATTTCAATTAGTAAATATTCTTACTATACTTACTCTACATGAACATATTGTCTTCCCCATTCAAGTGTAGGTTTCTTGAGCACAGGGATGATTTCACTCTTGGTTTTGTATATAAAAATAAAGTCCTGTTGATTTTACCTTCATAACATCTCCCACATGAAGTCCTTTTACTCTCCCCTGACATTGCCACCATTCTCAGGCAGACCCTCATCACTTCACTGCTCTGCTGGTGGGTCTGCCTGCCTCAAGTCTCCCCCACCACAGTCCGTCCTCCATTCAGCCACCAAAGCAGTTTTCCTAAGGTACAGGTCCGATGTAACACCCTTACTCAATAAACTCCAGTGGCTCCCTGTCACCTCGAAGAGCAAATATAATATTCTATTTGGCATTCAAAGTCTTTCATAACTCCTTTCCCATTTCCAGTCTTTCTCTACCTTATAATCCACCATCTACTCTGAAATCCAGTCACACTGGCTTCTTTTGTTCCTCACACAAGGTACTACATCCCCAGACTCTGAACATTTTCTCTGGCTATTTGCCATAACTAGGCGACATGCTCTCTCCCCTCATCTCTGCCTCCTGTCCTCTCTGGCTTCCTTCAAGTCCCTGCTAAGACCTTACCTTCTATTGGAAGCCTTTCCCAATCCCTCTTACTTTTTCCAGTGTCTTCCCTTTAAGATTATCTCCTATTATCCTGTAAATAACTTTGGAGTTGTTTCCACATTGTCTCCCCCTTTAGAATGTGAGCTCCTTGAGGTCAGGAACCATTCTTTATCTCTCTTTGTATCCACTACTTAGTGCCTTGCACATAGTAAGTCATTCATAAATGTTTCTTAACTGACTGAATACTAATTATTATTATTAGTAGTAATATTATTATTGTTATATTTCATTTGACTGTCACATCAACTCTACAACTATTGTTTTCCCCACCTTACAAATGCTAAAGCAGTCACCTAGAGGTTAAGTGCCATCTGAGAGAGGTGTTGTGCTGGTTGGTCCCATTAATCTGAGAGCTTCCCAAATGTAGACATCATTTTTACCCTTCATTGTATCTCTATCCTTGAACCCATTTCACTCTGGAGCTCATAGATTTGGCAGTGGTGGGTCCTTGCCCAGGCACAACTTAATGGCTATTTTTTGGGCCCTCTTGGCTCAGAGCAAATGTAATAGTAACTGTTTCTCTTTTGCCCAGCAACCCTGACAGTCTTCCCCTCCCAATTTAATTTTTATTATTATTATTAGAGGAGTCATCCCTTGCTCACTTCTTAAAGAGGCCTATTCACTGAATGGGCCTTACCTCACTCAAAGTGAGAACCTGGAAAAACCTCACCCTCAAAGGGCCAGGGTCTGACATCCTGGATAATCTCCAGTCATCCTGAGGAAGATCTGACCACTGGACCCAGATGACTCTGGAGGCTGGTGACCTTGCACAGCCTTCTTTCACCCAAATCCAAGTCAACTGCAGGTTATGTCATCCTTTCCCTGATGTCATGGTCCTCTTCTGAGGAGGAAGGACAAACACAACAACAACAGCACTTAGCATAGAGCTCGACACATAGTAGGTATTCCATAAATGGTTGTTGACATGACTTGATCCAATGGAAAGATCATTGACCTGAAAAGCATGGCATCATCTGTTTACAACTAGAAGAGAACTGAGAGGCCATCCCTTCCAACTTCTTCATTGTATACTTGGGGAAAATGAGGCCCAGAGGGGTTAATGTCCACATTGGAACCAACATCCTCCAACCTCAGAGCCAGTGGACCTCCCACTGCTACAGTGCCTCCCTACAGAGTGAGTGTAGTAATACAACAACCTGCCTCCCAAGTCCTGACTGCCAATGGCTAGCTCCAGGAACTTTGACATTTTTCTTTGCCTCTAAGACTTGGTTGCCTTACGTGCAAAACAAGGGGTTTGAACCCGAGAGGTCCCTTCTGGACAGACCATTCTAAACCTTCTCCAGAGTTACTTTGGGCCAAGTTCATCACTGAGAATTTTATTACCCTCCAGAAGGTTGATGTAAACGCCAGTTCCCGACATCCAGTATCCCAAGACCTGGCAGTAACTTTTCCTGAGTTATTGAGCTCAACCCATGTGCAAACAGACGGTAATCCCCAGCCTGTAATGCTCAACTTGCCTGCAAAAAAAAAAGTCCCAGCCCCATGTGAATCCCACAGATGTCTTCTTTCTTGACTAGTCTGGCAGGTGGGGGGGAGCTTCAGCTGCGGGAGGGCAAGGATCCTAGTTTTTGCTGAGTTGGCTGAATCTAGACCCTCTTCCCCTCCAACCCTCACCTTTTCTCCTCTCCCCCACCTTTGCCTCACCCTGCCCCAACCCCTTTGTTGAGTTGTTCTCATAGAATCCTGTAACAATTTCGGTATCTCCCCCTGTATGACTACCAGAGGCAGGCTATTTTGGGAGGTTTGTGGTCAGCTCCAAGCCATAACTCAGACAGGATTCCCACAAACATACACAACATCCCAGATGAGAACCCATTGCAACCTCCAGGCCCAATCCAAACAGTGCGTATTTTATTGCTGCATGTGCTTGGGGCTCTTTCCCTACTCCCCCTCAAAAATGTTAAAAAAAAAAAAGCGTCCTTTGCCATGGCCTGAGCCGAAAGGATCAGGAAAAAAAAATATAACTGCTTCCTCTGGCCACCTCTCTTCACCCCACCTCCTCTAACCAAGGCATTTTGTCTTTGTAACAATACCCAGATCTCCTTAAATATTGGGAAGGTCATTCATTTCCTAGCTGATAGATTCCCTTATCCAGAGCTTATACCAGCTCAAACAACAATTTATAAACTCTAGCTTTCTAGCACTCAAGATTGAATGCTTCGGTACTGTAGCCAAACTAAAACTCTAAATGGTATAAGAGGCATTTAGATTTCTCTTCTGCCCAGCTGACAGTGGGTTTACAGTTTATAATCTGGCCTTTGTAAAAGCATTTGTCAGCCTGTATATTTCATTTTAAACACGACCACCCACAGGGACGGACAACCAGGAAGCATTTGTTCATTTGCACCAAGAGCTGATGGGAGGGTTGGCTGCCAAATCACAAGAATTTAGTCACAAAGGGGAATTTTTTTGGCATTATCTCCTTCGCATCTCGCCGGCAAGAGGGCCAGTGTTTATACCAAGCAATTCCTGAATGCTAAATTTGGAAATTCTATGTATTCTCCTAATCCTCTGGGCCTAACCAGGGCTGTCCAGGTCTCACGGGGAAGCCAAGCCGCTTTATTGGTGCTCTGCGAGGTCTCTGGTTTAACTGCCCAGCTCAACAAGGGGAGACATGAGCACTTGAGGTGGGGTCAGGCGGCTGGCAGGTCAGAGAGGGGAGGAGAGAAGAGTGTGTAAACCAAGGGCCAACCCAAACTGCCAGAAACAAATCTGGCCTCCAAAAGAAGAGGCATTCCACAGCTAAGCTGCCAAGGTTTCCATTTGTAAGTGACTATGCACAAACGTATACAACATGGCTTCCTCTAGCTTGACTTGGTCTGGAGTCTAGAGTAGATGTACCCAAAGGACTTTGTAGGGGACCAGATCCCAAGACTTAGGGGTAGCAGGCAAAGTTTTGGGGAGAATTTAATTTGCAAGCAATAAGTAGCATGACATCAGGAGAAAGAATTTAATAGAAATAACTTTCACATTTTATCTCAGTTGTTTGAGGGAGTTTTGGGGGAGGAAAGGGCACGGTTTCAAGTACATGATGGAAAAGATGAAGTTAGTGATGGTTCAGTTAAAAAAGCATCCTTCCCCCTACCACACTCACAAATCAACTACCTGAAAAGACTAGAAAAGACTGGGATTTGGCTTCCTGCCGTGCTGCTGCTGTTGCAACATTTCATCACATAACAGGCCCTTCCAGATGAAAATACTTTCTCTTGCCATGCCCTGCTCCTGCCCACTCTCTCGCTGTCCTCCCCTCCCCAACTGGGTCCTCCCACCTCGGGTGGTCTCAGCTCTGCACAATCTCACACAACCCTTCAGGGAAATAAAAAAGGGCTGGGTGATGGATAAGTCTTGCAGCTGAACCAAGGTCCACTTTAAAATATACTTCTAAGAGACTCTCACATGTACTGTAACTGTACTGGTTGACCTGACCGAGAAGTAATAGGAAGGGGAAACAGAACCACCCGATGAGTCAAGAGACTCCGGGTTGTAATTCCCACTCCGTTACTTATTAGCTATGCAACCTTTAGCAAATCACTTAAATCACTTAACCTTTCTGAGCCCCAGCTGGCTCAGGGGTGCTGATTTAGAGCAGTCTAGTCTGACCCTTTCCTTTTAGAGTTGAGAAAACAGAGGAGAAGTGATCTGTTCCAGATCACACAGGGGGTACAAGGATGTGAGCCCCAAGTCCTCTGATTCCAAATATATCATTTTTCTACTGGCTCCCTCAAAGCAAAGGGCTAGACTAACTGATCTCTTGAGGTTCCTTCCAGTGCCAAGGTTGGTGATTCTTTGTACCACCTGCCATCTCTTTCCACACACATCCCTTTCCACCAATTATACATGTGCTTCTCTCTCAAGTGTTGAGTGACTTGGGACACCAGTTTGAGTCTTCCTCACACAGCTCTGCCTCATTTAAATTCAAGTCACTTGCAAGTCAAGACATCGCCCTCCTGATGTCCTTGGTCCTCTTTGAGAAGCAAGGATGAACAAGGATATTTCTTATTCACTCCCTTTATCAGGGTAGGACAATGTCTTCTAAGTCAGTGGGACAAATTCCTGTGATCCCAGGAGAGCTATGCAGGTTCCACAAGCCACCCTCGCTGGAACAGGGTGGAAAGTCAAAAGTTCCCCCATAGACTCTGGACAGATACCTGATTTTTCCCTCAGGGATGCCTGACCTCTTCCTCTATAAGATTTCTAACCACTTTCTTCTACTGCCTGGAGCAAGAGTTCTAAACCTGAGATCTAGATTTCAGGGGAGCCTATGAAAAGGGATGGTGAAAAAGATTACATCCTTACTTTCACCAATGTCTGACGGAAATTTAACAATTCCTTCAATTATTTTAAAAAACATTATTCTGAGAAGAGTTCATGGGGGCCACCAGACTGTCAAAGGGTTGCATAGCATGAGGAAGGTTAAGAATCCCTGACCTAGAGTCCTTAATGTTTTCTCTAGATCTATGATGGGAACTCCATATGAGGAGATTCCCTCCACCAGTACATATTACTAACACTACAGAGACAGCTGGTGTTTCAGTGAATACAGAGATGACTCTGGAGTCAGAAAGACTTGAGTCCAAATCAACCCTCAGTTACTTACTATTTGTGTGACCCTGGGCAAGTCATTTAACTTTAGTTTCCTAACTCTAAAATGCAGATAATAATATCTAATTATACATATTATGTACATATATATATTCTTGCCAGGGTTATTGTGAAAATGAAATGAGATGATAATACTTGTTGTTTTTTAAAGCACTTAGCATAGTGCCTACACGCAGTAGGTGCTATATAAATGCTTATTTCCTTCCCCCTCCTCGCTACCACAACTTCAGAGAGTTGCCAGGAAGGGAAGCAGAACAAATGAGATATCCATCTTTAGCATATACAAAACAAAAAGAAGCCGGACAGACTCAGGAGTGGGCTTATGTTGGTCTGGACAGCATTTCCGCCCCAGTATTCAGCAAAATCCTTCACCACAGGTCTCTGCTACCTTGGTAAGTCATGGAGGGGACCCTCAGTTCTTGAAGCCTGTACCCACAGAGAGCACATGCTAGCAAATACTCCCCAAACAGAAAGGCTTCAAGTAGGAACCTGGTGTCTGACTGCGTATCTAACATCCAGCATGTATCCGATAAATATTTGTTGCCAATGAGTGAATTAAACTCTAAGTCCCTCAAAGACAGGGAATATGTCTTATACTTATTTGCTATAAACATTTTACATATATATGCATATGTACGTATCTCATATGTACATATTTATATATTATCTCCATGACTAGAATGTGAGTTTTCTGCCAGAAAGAACTGTCATTTTCATCTCTTTTTGTGTCCCCAGCACTTAGCATAGTGACTGGGGATAGTAGGTGCTTAATAAATACTTTCTGGCTAACAGATGACTGACTTTGCTTTCCCCAACCTAACCTAACATAATATGTATCCCTTGTTTGAAACGCTACTTCTTCTCTTAATGCAGCCTAAGATCATGTTCACTTTTACAACTTCCAAATGGCACTCTCCCATCCATTGATCTTTCCACCCCACCCTATCACCAATAATTTTCAAACAAACTGCTGCTGCTCATATATCAATTTGCTGAGTTAATTTGCAGATATGTAACCTGCTAAAATAGTTTTGAGCTTTTGGTCATTGGTGGTTTACACTCCTAATTTATCTAAGTGTGAAAAAATCTGGAACTGTATTTCTTATTCATCATTTCAGACCCGCTGCCACATGATACGTTGAGAGAACAAAGGGGTAGCCTATTGTAGAAGGGGTGGTAATGAAAAGGGCCCTAAATTTGGAGTCAGAAGAAGATTGGGTTGGAATCTCAAATCTGATATTTACTACCTGACTTGGGACAAGCCACTTTTCATTTTTGGGTCTGTTTCCTTCATCTGTAAAACGAGAAGCTGAATTAGATGTCCTCTGAAATACCTTCTGGTTCTAGAGCTATAATCTTTTCTGAGTCACATATAAAATGAGGGACTTGGACTAAGTGACCTCCAAGGTCAATTTCATGTCGACATCCTATAAACTTATTGTATCCCAGAATGGCATGTGATGTGGCATCCACACTCTCTTCCTATTTATACAAAATCAGTCGCAATGAGACTGTTCATTCTTAAATATGAAACATTTAATAAACAATAAGCCAGATGTAAGAATAATCATAAATTCTTCTAAATAGGCAAAAACAGAGATAAAGATAACATTCATTCAACAGAAGGCAAAGGCAAGAATTACAAATATATGTGTGTGTGTGTGTGTGTGTGTGTGTGTGTGTGTGTATAATAACCTGCATATAAACCTGGTTCACACTCACCAGTGCGCACACAGTATATGGAAGGAGGCAGTGGAGAGTGGACACCTAGAGAAATCCAGCAGGGAAACTCATGAGTAGATAAGTCCACATGGTCAGGACAACTCATGGCTCTATTTAGTTGAACTTTATATCTTTGATCTCTTTAGG
The DNA here is from genome assembly GCA_028627135.1 of Pseudochirops cupreus. Lineage (NCBI taxonomy): Eukaryota > Metazoa > Chordata > Mammalia > Diprotodontia > Pseudocheiridae > Pseudochirops > Pseudochirops cupreus. The sequence goes on from CM053581.1 coordinate 46,198,010, forward strand.
GAATAGTCTACAACATGTCTCACCTTCTGGCTAAAACCATATCTCTATTGTTCTTTCCACTTCTGGTTCTCACAGCTCTCCTTTGGGAAAAAAACTCTCTCCTGCTCTCAGGACACTGAAAGAGGATCAAAGTCTTTTAACACAAAGCTACCCTTAGTAGGGTACTGAGAAAGTGTTACACTCTTTTAACATCATAAGCCATCATAGCTTGAAACAGCTACAAAGTCTATGTTTCCCTTCCTCCCTTTCTTTGTCTTCAACTGTAGAAGACCTTGAAGGGCAACCTAGGCACTCCTGAGAGGTTTCCCTTCTTTTAGTATGTAAATTAGCATTAGAGGGCAACAAATTCAAACAGCTCTTGCCATAGCAAGAAGATTTTCTCCAGTGATCTCTAGCAGTGGCAGAGACCATCTAGTTTCAGCCAGATCTCTCAATTTACTCAATCTTTTCTAGCCATTCCTCTCTCAGCAAAGCAATGCCTTTCCTTCAATCATCAGAGCCTGTCTTTCTCTAGTCAGCTGTCTCAGCTCAAACAGTCTGATGACTTGAGACAGTTCTAGATGACACCAATGACCCTACGCCAAAGTTTCACCAAACAGGTCCTTTCAGTACATATATCTGAGGATCAGTTTTCTCTAAGGTCCTCAAAACAGTCTGTGTCTTTCCTCAGCCCTTTGATCTAAAGAACTTTATTTCTTCTCAAGCTGATTTGGTTCATGTTCCTTATACAGATGTCCTTCTTTTTCCTACTTATTTCATAAACCACAACATTCACATATGTGAGAAGCAGTCCCTTTAACTACGAATGCCAAATGTGGCTGCCTAATATTCAATATTTCAATTTGTTTCCCCAAACTGATTCATCCTACCAGGTTTTCTGCCTTCTACTTGACTATTTATGGTCCTGCAGGGTACATCCTGTAAGTTTGTTTATTGCCCATTTTCCTGGGCTGGATGATCTGCCCATCATCTCTCAGAAGTTCCAAATTTACACGTGTTCCTTTGCCCTTGTAAGACCTAGGGTGCACATATAGCTTCCTGAAAGAGTCACCAGAGTTGAACATTTAATGGTATGTGACACCATCCTGGCCTGGCTTATTCCTGAACACCCTCTCCAAAACATGACTTCTTTTTCTGTCTGTCCTTAATAGCAGCATGTGACATTAGCAGAGTCAAGTATACCATGCTATTCACAGGAATGCACAGACCGTGCTTGCTTTTCTTTCTTATACTTCATGTCACCAATGCCGACATTGCACCAAAAGTTATTCTGTTGCCATCACTTTGTTAGGAAATGGGCAAGGGATTCTTCTGGGTGTGGTCAGATTTTTATTGTTTTGTTGTTCCCCACTTGGTCTTCCCTGGTATAGGGAACTTCTGAGGAGGAGGATAGATGGAGGTGGGTTGGGAATTCCATCCACCAAAGCCGACAGTCACCTGCTCTGCAATTTTCAGGGTTAGAGAGCTGCCAAGGGCACCAAAAATTAGTGACCTGCCCAGGACGTGATAGAGATGAGGCCTGAACTTGGGTCTTCCTGACACCAAGACAGGATCTCTCACCACTATTCCATGGTGACATTGACAATTTTAAAGGGGGTCACTTTATAGGATAATATTAAGTTTAACTTAAAGGAGAGCTGATTTGGAGCCCCCTGGCCTGAATTCAAATCCCAGCTCAGCTATTTACTACACATGGGACCTTGGCTAAGTCACAATTTCTCTGGGCCTCAGTTTTATCATTTGCAAATGGGAGAAAGCATCAGACTAGATCTGGGGTTCTTAACCTGGGTCCACAAACTTTGGTTTAAACATATATAGGGTTTATAAATTATATATATTATATAAATTATATTTATAATATATATATAATTTATATAATGTATAGTTATATATATAATATACATAATATATAAATATAACATATGTAATATATAAAATATATGTTATATATGATATAATATAAACTATATATTATATAATTATGAATTATAAATTTAATAATATTCAAATATATATAGGGTTTAATGTATATATGTGTGTATGACCATATTTCAATATAATTGGTTTCCATTGCAATCTTATACATTTTATTTTATGGATTTAAAAACATTCTTTTGAGAAGGTGTCCATAGTCTTTGACAGATCACCATCAAAGGGGCCCATGCGATAAAAAAGGGTGGAGAAGACTAGATATTCTCCAAGGTCTCTTCCTGGTTTAAATCTACATCCCATATGTTGGTCTGGGCTAAGCATTGTAATTAATTAATTAATTTATAGATTCTTCTTAGAGCTTCAAAAGTTATTAAGAGCTATCTCTCCACCTCCACATTTTCTGCTCTTGGCACTTCTTAATTTTCATCAATCCAATAGAATCAAAGAATCTCAGAGCTGGGAGAGGCTTTAAAGCTAATCTAGTCTAATTTCTATGTATTCTTTCTATACTGCAGATGGTTATCTAGCTATTGCTTAAAGAGTCTGAGACAGCCAGGTAGCTCAGTGGGTAGAGCACGGGATCCAGAATCAGGAAGGCCTGAGTTAAAAATTCGACCTTAGATGTATTTTCTACTTGGGTGACCCTGGGCACTTAACATATTTGCCTCAGTTTTCTCATTTGTAAAAAGGAGGCAATCAGGGGTGGCTAGGTGGCACAGTAAATAGAGCACAGGCCCTGGAGTCAGGAGGACCTGAGTTCAACTACAGACTCATACATTTGACACACTTACTAGCCACGTGACTTTGGGCAAGTCACTTAACCCCAATTGCCCTCCAAAAAGAAAAAAAATAGAGGCAATCATAACACTTACCTTCCAGGGTTGATGTGAGAGTCAAATGAGATAATATTTATAAAATGCTTTACAAACCTTAAAGCATTATATATTATTATTATTATCATATTATATTATATATTATATATTATTATATATATTATTATTAAAACTATTACTAATACCATTGCTAATACTACTTATTAACCGATAGTAGTACTACCTATTAATACTATCAGTACCACTTCAAATGTCAGGGAACTCACTAATTCCTGGGCCAGTCAATTTGATTCTTAATATTATTATTTTAATACGATATTGCAAAATAATAGCCAAATTCCATGCAAAACTCCTTCAATTTCTCATTGTACTGTGGAGGCAATCCTGGATTTTAATCTGATTTTATCTTTTAAGCTATTTCTTGCTTGCAATTTGTCATTGACCCTGTTCAGCAGCTATCTCTCCATTACTTTTCATTGACTCACCATACGGAGATCATGGGATTATAACCTTTGAAATCGCATCGCGAATGGGCTTCTGGAGGGGAAATTCTGAAAGATTCTAGCGTGCTGGGAAGGTTTTGAATGCCATCCCACGCAGGAATGTAGCCATCAGTTAGGAAACTAGAAATTTCTAATCTGGAATCTGCCAGACATTGAAGATTCAGGTACAGTAACTTTCTAGAAAAGTGATAGAAAAGGTGCAAGGCATCTGGAAGGAAAATGGATAGGGAATAAATAGCCTGTTAGAGAGAGAAAAACTAAAGTAGAAAAACTGGGCTTTTTCTGGACTTTACCAATCCACCCATCCCTTAATAGGCAACTACACACAAATGACCTTCCTGAAAGGTGGCACTTGGAAATAAACACGATCTTCCCAATGAAATCTGATCAGGTCACAATACAATCTTCTCCCTCGTTCTGAACATTGTACATCTCAGGATGATTCAGTGGAAAGAACACTGGCTTTGAGCCTGAGGTCTCCTGGGTCCCAGGCCAACAATCTTTCAACTAACCAATGTGTAAAATTCAATTAAATTTCTTTCAATCTTTCAATTAGGTAATATAATAAAAACATTTATTAAACCACTACTATGTGTCAGTGTCTTTGCCAAGAAAACTCCAGATGGGGTCATGAAGAGTTGGACACAACTGAACGGACCATCCAACCACCAAAACTATGGGCCACACCCTGTACTGCTGCTTGGAACACTCATACAAAGAATGCAATAGCTTCGATTCTGGCAGTTTGAACACAGGTCTTTGTAGTTACTTCTTATGCTAGAATTACTAGTGATTCCATGACATTCCATTAGAATGTGAGCTCCTTGAGGGCAGGGGTTAGTGTTTCCTTTCTTTGCATCTCTAGTAATACTTAACCAGTGCTGGTTGATTTGCTGATCCTCCACCACCCTTGTGTGACCTTGAAAAAAATTTATTTTCTCTGGTTCTTAGTCTTTTAATTGGCAAAGTGAAAGGAAGGAACTATATTTTCTCTATGGTTTCTTCCAGGTCAAAAAACCTGTGATCCTGATTTTGTGATGTTAGACTGAGTTCAGATCTGCATTTAAGATCCTTACTAGCTATGTGACCCTAGGAAAATCACTTAACCCCTGTTTGCCTCAGTTTCCTCATCTGTAAAATGGGGATAATAACATCTTTACTTCCCAGGGTTATTGTGAAAATCAAATGAGGTAATTATTTTTAAAGCACTCAAAAGAACAGTGCCTAGCACATAGTAAACACTATCTAAGTGTTAATTGACAATCTTTGCCCTCAAAGGGATATTATTATCTTACATTTCCCCTCCTTATTTTCCTCAGTTCTGTGAGCTCTTTCTAGTTCCCACTTAGCAAAGTACCTAAATAAACATTTATTGACTGATTGTGTGGCTGGAAATTTCACACTGACTTTTGTTCTGCCCCTCACTGTCTCTTTCATCATGGTTACTACCTGTCTGTTTGGCATTTGATATTAGCATGTCTTTAGACTCTGGTTACGCCAACCAATCTTGACCCACTGTCATGATCTCAATATCTTCCTAAAGCTTGATTCTTGGCCAGCTGCTGCCTGTGCCCTGGTATGACCTGAGCACCAGCCTTCTCCTGACATTCCCCACTCTCACACCTCATTCTTCAAAGGGATTTGTCTTCATCACCTGTGTCTTGGTATGGAGAACTGCCAAAGGGCCCTGGTGATCAAGAAAAGAATCTGCCAATGTCAACTCTTGGGCTCATAGACAAATCCAGGATTGTTTTTGATAATGAAGGCCTTGCTGAGATATATAATTAAAGGGAAGAAGACAACCCACATGGGAAAATTAATCTCATAAGGGCTGCCACAAGAGCTTTGTAAAGAAATGCTTTCCATATGTAATCAGTGACTAAGAACCAGGAATGGTAGCTGTAATACCCCTGTGGGATGGCACCAAATTATTCTCAGACCCTCCTTCAAGAAGTAGCTTCCAGGAAATACAAAGAGTTTGAGGGCTGGACATCAGTCATCATGGCTTGGTTGGTAAAAGTAATTCAAGGACAAACACTGAGGAAGCCAGTTATGACTTGTGCCTGGAATGTCTGTTACTGAACAGGAGTGGCCAGGAGTAAAGAAATGTGATGGAAAAGTTGACTTTCTATAAAAGTGAAATAAAGATGGTGACCATTCTTTTGGTTTTTATGTCCACCATCTTTGATAATTAAATATTAGAATCAGAGGGGCAGAGAATGTTAGAAGTGGGAAAGATATGAGAGATCAAGTCCAATCTATTCATGGGGGGAAGCATAATAAAGATGAAAGGTCTCTAACTTGGATTCAGGAGATTTAAGCTTCAGTTCTGCCTGCGTCATTAATTCACTGCATGTCCTTGAGCAAATTGTTTACCTGTCAGGTGGGAATAACAGTGCTCTCTTAACCAAATCAAGCTGTTAGGAGAAAAGAAAAAGTACCTTGTAAGTCTTAAGACTCTAGATAAATGTGAGCTAATATTATTTTACAGAGTAATCAATTAAGACACTATTGAGTAAAGTGATCAGGACTTAGAAATGATGTGATTTATCCAGGATGACTAAGTGTTAACGGCAGAACCCAACCTAGAACCTAGCCTTCCCAAGTCCAAAACCAGGGTTCTTTCCTCTCTTGAGTATTTTGTAAGATGAAGTAGGTTAGCAAAGTCGATATGAAGATGGCCTCAGAGTTAGAAAGGCTTGTGTTTTAGTCCTGCTTCTAACACAAGTAGCTGTCAGTGTTTACCACAATGTCTGACACATAGTAGGTACTTAATAAATTCCTATTGGCTATACTTGACTCTCTTACCAAGGACAAGTTATTTTACTTCTCCGTGACCCAGACAACTCTCTAAGACTGGAATTTACAAGTGAATTGGTGAAATGGGAACTATCGCCATGCTGGGACTTCCCTGCACTGATGAAAATGAAATCACAGAGTTGGATGATAGGAAAAGGAATATGTAAGATAACTGAGGTGAGGGGAGATTAAGTAATTTGTTAGTAGTGGAGGGAGGAGTAGGCGGCATCTGTGGGCCCTAGGCAAGGAATGAAAACTTCTCCCTCTGTGTAGTGCAGTCCAATGGGAAACTTTGAATCTTTATTGGAATACCTGAAACATGACTCATCACTCACTGCCCAACAAAAGTAAGTTGCTATATGCCATACCACCACAGAAAATGATATTCCAAAGTAGTATTTGTGTTAAGAATGATGCTCTGTATGTTAGTTTTTGAAGGGGACAATCAGATTTTTATAATAAGGAAGCATTAAAAACATGTATTTACAGAAAGGTATGATAGAAATTACCCATTTACTCTCATGTGCTATCTCTCCATGCCCATCCTACACACACACACACACACACACACACACACACACACACACACACACACACACACACATATACCTCAGAATCACAAAATTCCATATCTGGAAGGGACCTCAGTGGCCATCTAATCCAACTCATACCTATAAAAGAATCTACTCTATTATGCTATAGGTAATGATGAGCAGGATGATTTTAGAAAACATAGAAAGATTTACATGAACTGTTGCAAAGTGAAGTGAGAAAAACCAGTAGAACATTATACAAAGTGATAGCAACATTGTATGATGATCAACTATGAATGACTTAGCTATTCTCAGCAATTCAATGATCCAAGACAATTCCAAAGGACTCATGATGAAAAATTCAATCTACATCCAGAGAAAGAACTGATGGAGTCTAAGTGCAGATTGAAGCAGACTATTTTTCATTTTCTTTATTTTTATGGAGGTTTTTTTGGTCTCTTTTTTTTTTCAACATAACTGTGGAAATATGTGTTACATGATTTATCGTGTAACACAATTTATCCTTATATGATATTGACTTAAGTCCTCTGGACCCCAGTTGCCTTTCTCTAGACAGTCCCCAATGTCTTCCTGAAAAAAGAGGATCCTAGAACTAATAGCATGCTCACCACCATGTCTGACCAGCGCTAAATGGAATGGAGCTATTATCTACTTATTCCAGAAACCTCTCGTTCTTATAGTGCAGCTCCAACATCTCATTAGCTCATTCCCACTCATGATGACCTATAATATTGTCCTGTACGCAAGTGCCTACCTTCTGGTCTATTCCTGACTATTTTTTTTACTTCCAGGCCTGTGTTCTTTCCACCTGGTCTCACCATAACCTTGGTCCTACAAGGGTTCTTGAGGCCCAGAATGCAAACAGAGCTAAAAGTTCTCTAAAGCTTCCAGACCTACATCTTGTGGTCCTGTAATCTTGACTGGGTGCCTTGTCCTGACAACCCTTATTTCCCAGCAAATTTGTCAAGCAAATGCATAAATGCAGTTAACATAAACACAGGGGCTGAATGAATGATTCATGATTTCATTTGAATGAGAGGAGGTCACCATAGGGGACTAAAAGGCCTTAGGGGCAAAGGCTTGATTCCATTCAGCTGGGATTCCTGTTTACAGTAAAAACTCCTGTGGAGTCTAGTAGTGTCTCTTTACTGGACCTTGGCATAAGTAGGAATTCAGTGGGGGAAGCTCGGGGTAACGAAAATTCATTCAACTGAGAGTCAGAAGAAATGGAGTCAAGCCCTGGACCTGTTACTTACTAGCTGTGTGACCTTGGACAAATCCCTTGATGTCTCTGGGCTTCTGTTTCTTCCTTTGCAAAATAGAGATTGTGATAAGTTGTGGCAGCTTCCTCATAGGGTTGTTGGGGGAAGGGGGAAAGGAACAAGTTTTTATTAAATCCCTACTATGTGCCAGGCATTATGCTAAGTGCTTTACAAATACCACATTTGACCCCCATGCCAACCCTGTGAGGTGGGCGTATTATTGTTGTTTAGTCATTTTTCAGTTGTGTTCAATTCTCTGTGACTCCATTTTGGGGTTTTCTTGACAGAGATACTGGACTGGTTTGCCATTTCCTTCCCCAGCTCATTTTACAGATGAGGAAACTGAGGCAAACAGGACTAAGTGTCTTGCCCAGGACCAGACAGCTAGAAAGTATCTGAGACCAGATTTAAACTCAGGAAGAAGAGTCTTTCTGAATCCAGGCTCAGCGCTCGATCCACTGTGCCACACGTTTTACAGTTGAGGAAACTGAGGCAAGGCAGAGGTGAAGTAATTTGCCCAGGGCCATATAGCTAGTATGTGTCTGAAGCTGGTTTTGAATTCAGGTCTTCCTTACTCTAGGCCTAGCTCTCTATCTTCTTCGCAACTTAGTAGGGGGTTCAAATGATATGGTATATTTTATAAAGCATTTTAAATGCTATGTAAATGTTCATTTTCATTCAAATTAATCCTGCAAACTTGGACTCTATAAACTTTGTTTTAGCTCTAAGCTTTTATGGCTCAGTGACTCTTGGAAGTCCCAGGAAACATGGAAAGATTAAATTGACCTGTACAATGGGAAGGGAATTTGTATAATGATTCAAACATGGGAATCACTCCATGTTGGCTTTCCCAACTGATTAATCATATAAGAACATGGAACCAAAAGCCTTCTTCCCTTCATCATTTTAGTTTTCTAGAATGACTATGATATTAATCTTCACCTTATGAATCCCATTGCCTGACACTCAGACTCTATTTATTATTTGTGAGGCATATATGTCATCCTGGATTAAAACTGTAAATACTCTACTTATCCAAGGCAGAACACATCTTCCTTTTGTTTAAATTCTAAGCTGTGATGTTTTACACAAGTTAGCTTCCTTTCCAAGTGGAAAAGTCTTAAAGATCACCCTGTTTGCAGGCTAATTTAAGGAAACTTAGACCATATGCATGGGTGAGTTCTGTTGAAAGCATAGTAGATAGGTTTGTAACTAACTCCAGCTTTCAAGGCAACCTGAATCAGAAACCAAGAGTTTCCTGGTCTCAGTACCCAGAAGGGAGAGGTGAGCGTCTTGTGTGGGAGGTTGGTGGACAAGGGAAAGGCAGACATTTTTTTCTAGTGCCCCTAAATGCTGAAATTGATAGTTGCTTCCAGAGAATCAATGAGTTCCAGAATCTTAGAGCTAGCATGGATCTCAAAGGTCCATCCAACCCAGTTGCTCATCTAGTACAAGAATTTTCTGCCTGGCATTCCTCACAGATTAGCCAGTCATTCAGCCTCTGCTTAAATACTCTGAAGACTAGACTATCCCTACCTAACAAGAAAACCTACAAGAGAGTTATAGGACAACTCTAATCATTATCAATCTCATCTATACAAGATCATAGATGGAGCACTGGAAATGACATTTAGGGGTTGTTTGGTACTATCTCTCATCTTACAGAGAAAATGAGACATGGGAAGTAGTTTGCCCCAAATCACAGAGATGGCACATAACTCAACTGGGATTCCAGCCCTAGTCCCCCAGTTTTCAAATCAAGCATTCCACATCCTATATCTTTACTTTGATAAACTGAAATCTGCCTGAGGATTCTACCTATTGGCCCTAGTACTTAACCTGATCCCTGTTCCATATGACAGCTCTTCAAATGTGTGAAGTCATAACTCTTTTTCCATCCCCAACTCCCACCCAAGTCTTCTCCCTTCCAAGCTAAACATCTTCAGTTGTCACAGCCAGTCACTGTATGACAAGGTTTCCCCTGAATCCCCCCTTGAAGTTAGTCTCCTGTTGACTCCTTCATTGTCTCTTTATTTTCTCCCACATTTCTTCCCTCCTCACAATTTACTGAGTGACTGATGTCCTGTGCAGGAGCATGGAGTCTTGGTTGATCTCAAGCAGAAGTGTTGTTCTTATAAGCTCTTTTGACTAGGGTGACCCAATCTAGCAGCTCTTTGGTATACTATGCTGCATCTTTTGGGGCAGCTAGGCAGAAGAGGGGATAAAGCACTGGACTTGGAATCAGGAAGACTCAGCTTCATGAGCTCAAATTCAGCCTTAGACACTAGCCACACAACTCTGGGCAAGTCACTTCACCCTGTTTGCCTCAATTTCCTCATCTATAAGTTGAATTGAAGAAGAAAATGGCAAACCACTCTAGTATCTTTGCCAAGAAAACCTCAAATGGGATCATGAAGGGTCAGACATGTCTGAAAAACAACTGAACAACAGCAACGATAAACAACAACAAAATGCTCCCTAGTGCTCTCATGTGAGTTTGAATGACCTCCAGGGTCAGCAGTTTTAGTCATTGGTATAGTTACTGTCTTAGGTGATCCTAAGGTTACTTCTATTCCAAAATTCTATGATTGTGAGACTTCACACAGGAGGCTGAACTTTAGCTGGGTCTCCAAGATTGGAGATGATTTAGAAAGGGGAAGGACTAGTTCATTCCATGCTGCAGAGGTTAATGTTCCTGACCTTTCCTGTATTTCTTTTCTTTTTCAGTATTACATTCATCCCAGCCACATCAGCTCATGGAGAAGGGTCCATCTCTATATCATGTGCTCAGTAGCACTTAATGCATTCTAGGAACTCCATAAACATAAAAATCAACTCACACATTCTTTTCCATTCACCAATGTCTCCTTCCTGCCTTTGGACTTCTCCACAACATTCTTTGATTATTCTCCTGGAGGAGGAAGGTCATTGAGAAGCTGGGCCAAAGTATTGCCTCATTGGTCTTTCTGGCATTTGGGGGAAAGCAGCTCTTAGTTTGAGAAGCCACCTGGCTTGGCAGATAAAAATGCTGAAATTGAATTCAAGAAGATCTTGAATCAAATTTCACCTCAGACGCTAGCTTTGTGACTATGGACAAATCACCTAATCTCTTTGTTATCCTAGGCAATTATCTGTCTGTGCATTGCAAATGAGCAACTAAGTGGCATAATAGATATAATACCAAGCCTTATATCAGGAAGACTTCTTTTTAGGAGTTCAAATCTGGCCTCAGATACTTAATAGCTGTGTGACCCTGGGTAAGTCACTTACTCCTCTTTACCTGAGCTTCCTCATCTATAAAATGATCTGGAGAAGGAAATTGCAAGCCACTCAAGTATCTCTGCCAAGAAAACCCCAAATGGGGTCACAAAGAATTGGACATGACTGAAATGACTGAACAATGCATGTTGCAAACCATTGATAGAAGGAATTCTTTACGAAGAGTTTCCTCTACCAATGAAATCACAGGTCTTATTATTTTTAAAAATTGAAATAATGATAGCATCCACCTCACAGGGTTATTGGGAGGGTCAAAGGAGAAAATGTGTATCAGGTACTTTGCCAATTTATTACTACTAGCTGTGTGACCTCCAACAAGTCACTTCCCTTCTTCATCCTCAGCTTGCTCACCTGTAAAATGGGTATATCAAATTACTTCTTCTCTGAAAGAGAGTTGTTTTACAAACCTAAAACACTAGAAAAATATGGACCCTTATTGCTCTCCTCAGCCGGCCCCATTCTGATCTCTAAATGGAACATGGGTTTTCTTGGCCATTTGGAAGGAGCCAGTCCCAAGCAATCAGTCCCCTGGGGAAAAGCTAGAGTAATGGAGGAGGGTTCTTCATGCAACAGTCACAATCTCTTGCGGCAATGACAAGTCAGTGAGAATAGGTGCTATTGGGAGAGTAAGGAAGAGGACAGTGTTCAATTGTTACCAACAGTGTTTTTCTCTCAGGCAGCTTCTGGGGCACAAACTGAGCATCCCCATGCAACTTACAAACCCCTGCTACTTTACAAGGGCACCAGTGTTCCTCTCTGACTTTGGAGTGAGAATATTTTTTTCACAATTTTCTTGGTTTTGGGAAAATCCAGAGAAAGCTCCAAGAATGGAAGTTGCCCAAAATAGAAATCTATAGTCGGGTAAAATTCAGGAAATGTGGAAAGCAACTAACTGCCCTAAATACATGGCCTTTGAACTTGTACCCAGACCTGCTGAATATGTTGCTCCGGTCTAATCCCATCAATGATCTAGATGAAGCAACCCCAGGGTAGCTGGAGGAGAACTGCACTGGGGGGAAGTCCTAGGCTGAAATCAAGGCTCCATTACTGATCAGCTAGCTACATGAACAGTGCACCGATAGAGCTGGCTTGAACCTGAGAGATCATTTAGTATGTTTTCTCCCACTTTACAGAGAAGGAAACTGAGAAGAAGATAGGAGAAGTAACAGGCCCAAGACCACACATTCAATAGGTAGCATACTGGAATAGAATGTTGGACTGGAGTCAGAAACACTGCTTGAGACACAGAACTTAAGTATCTTGTTCATTATTACTCAGGCAGCATTTGTCAGAAACAGGGCTTGAACACACATCTTGCTGACAGGATCTGCTCCCTATCTACAACATCACATTGTCTATTCATACTATGTAAAAATGAGTTATTATTATTCCACAATTTAATATGAATTTATTAATGGTCTACTGTAGGCACTGTCCTGGGTGCTGACAATAGAAGGAAAAACAGTAACAACAAGAAATACCTAGTTCCTCCCCTCAAGAAACTTATATTCTCCTGGGGAAAACTATATGAATACATATTAATAAATACCAAAAGCAATTAGCAGGAAGGAGAGAGAGCAATGAAAACTGGAGAGGGAAGTCAGGGTATCAGAAAGAGTCTGTAATACTACTAACACATCGTTAGTAGTTGTCACCATCATCATTAAGTATCATTACGATGGATGTAATAGCACTTGCAAGGCTTACCCCTGAAAGGTTGCTGTGAAGAGCAGATGAGACAATATACATAAAGTGCTTTGTAGCTGGAAATGCTATATAAATGCAACTTTATTGTTATTAATTATTAATATTATTATTATCAATATTAGATCTGCTGCTAATATCTGTGTGATCTTTGGAAAACTTCTCCAGTAAGTCAGCCAGTAAACATTTATTAAGTGTAGAAGCATTAGGCATTATGCTAAGTGTTAGGAATACAAAGGATCGCCCACCCATACCCTCCCCTAAACAGTCTTTGCTCTCAAGGATTTTCCAAGACAACTTGCAAATATCTAAGTTCATTCAAGATAGATCCAGAGCTGAGGAAGATATTCTGAAAGGAAGACATTAGCAGCTGAGAAGACAAGCAAAAGCCTCCAGCAGAAGGTGGAATTCTAGCCGAGTCTTGAAAGGAGATGCCAGGAAAGCTGATAGGTAGAGGTGAGGAGGAGCATCTCAGGCATGGGGGACAACTATGGCAAAGACTCAGATGATGGTATGTGTGTTTGAGGAACTCCAAATGGGCCAGTGTACCTGAACTGTGGAACATATGGTGGGGAGTAAGGAGGATGAGTCCAGTTCATGAAAGAGCTTCAAATGCCAGAGGATTTCACATTTGTTCTCCAAGGTAATAGGAAGTCACTGGAGTTCCTTGAGCAGGAGGTTGACATGGTCACCTTTAGAAGAATTATTTTGGTAGCTGGGTGAAGGAAGGCAAGGAATGGAGAAAGACTTAAGGCAGGGAGACCAGTTAGAAAACTGTAGCAGTCCAGACAAGAGAGGACAAAGGCCTAAACTGGAGGTATGAATGCATGAGTGAAAAAGAGACATATGCAAAAGATGTTGTAAAGAGAGAAATGACAAGATTTTTTGTCAATGATCGGGGTGTGGGAGGTTAGTGATCAAAGATGACATAAAGGTTGCAGACCTGGGGGAATGGGAGGATGGTGGCCCTTCTGACAGTGTTGGGGAAATATAGAAAGAAGAAGAGTTTGGGGGGAAATAAAGAGTTCTATTTGGATATGTTGAGTTTGAGATGCCTTCTGGGCATCCAGTTTGACATGTCCAAAAGACACTTAGTGATTCAGGACTATAGCTCAGGAGAGAGTTCAGGGCTGGATATAGAGATCTAAAAATCAAATACATAGAATTGTTCATTGAAACAATGGAATCTGCTGATATCAAGTGAGAGTGTATAGAGCTAAAAGAGAAAGGGGACAAGAACAGAGACTTGGGGGATACCCATGTTTGATGGGCATAACACAGATGCAGTTATTATACAAGCAAGAGAAGACTCTAGAGAGAGCAATAGAGTAAAAGTCTTATAGAGGAGAGATTATCCAGAAGACCAAAGTTCTCAACGTTGTCAATGGCTACAGAGAAATTGAGGAGAATGAGGACAAAGTAAAGGTCACTATACTTGACAATTGAGATCATTGATAATTTTGGAGAGAGAAGTTTCAGTTGAATGAGTTCAGACTGCTGATTGTAGAAATATCAGAAGGGAGTGAGAGGTCAATTGTAGATGATTTTTTTTCAAGCCATATTGCTGGGCCTCAGTTTCTTCATTTGTAAAATGAAGGAGAGGGGCAGTCTAGAGTAGTTCTCCCTAAGTTTCCTTTCAGTTCTAACATTCCATGCTTCAAGGGCCCTTCAAGATCTCTCCTTCTATGTTCTAGTTTAGGGTTCTGATTTCTAAGGACAAACTTACAGAATAAATCATTTCCACATCCATCTTATTGGCCTAAGTGAAGTAAGAATGAAAAGATGTCAAGTTAAAACTGGAATGAAAACAGAAATCAGTTCTGTACAGGCCTTCCCAGGAATCTGGCTCTTTTCACGATTACGTTATCACTATACAATATGTCAGCAAACTCTTGTAAAAATGTGATAAAAAAAATAAGGACCTCACTTTATCACTTCTCTTACCTCATTAGGAATGATAGTGAATCTAATCTGAATTGGGTTTAAAGTAGACAAAAGAGTGTGACAAAGTACAGTGAGAAGGGGTGGAGCCAAGACAGCAGATTAGAGGCAGCAACCCAGCTGAAATTTCCCAACATTCTCTTCCAAATTTAAAATGATGCCTCAAGTGCAATTTTGGAATGGTTGAGCCAATGCAAGGTCAGGGTGAGACATTTTTCCACCCTAAGACAATTTAGGAGGTAGGCAGAAGTTAGTGACACCAGGGTGGAGAGCTCTCTGAAAGAGCAGTGGGCCTCAGAGGTGGCAGCAGGAGCAGCAACAGCTTCAGGAGCTCTTGGCCTAGAGATGGTAAAGGGGTCAGACATCTGGTCAGAAAGAAATTACAGGGCACCCTTTGCTGGCTCTGGGAATAGCTGGCTCTGACTGGCAACTCTATTGCCCATAAGCAGTTCTGGGTCATACTTTCAGGGTGGAGGAGAGTGTTTATAGTTGGTCACAAAGGAACAGGGGCAATGCTTAAATTTCACTGTAGTCAGAATTAGTTCAAAGAGAGAAGAATACACACATACACACACACAAACACAGAGTTGGGTTTAGAAATCTACTTTACCCAATAGGAAGATTAGGAAGGGGAGGGGTTAAAGGAGAGATATTTTAAGGGGGAGGGTGAATTCGTAGAGGCAGTGGTTAGATGCAAGACGGACTTTCGAGGAGGGACAGGATTTAAAAAGAGAGAAGGATAAACGGAAGAAAATAGAATAGAGGAAAATGTACAATTAGTGATCATAACTGTGAATTTGAATAAGATAAGCTAACTCATAGAATGGAAGCAGTTAGCAAAATGGATTGTAAGCCAGAATCCAACAATATGTCATGTACAAAAGACACACTTGGGACAGAATGACACACACAGAGTGGAAATGAAGGACTAAAACAGAGTCTATTATGCTTTAATTAAAGTGAAGAGGGCAGGGGTAGCAATCATGACCTCAGACCAAAAAAAAAGCAAAATTAGACCAAAACTACATTTTGCTAAAAGGTACCAGGAAAAACAAATATTCAAAATATTTTACAGCAAGTTTCTCTGATAAAGGCCTCATTTCTCGAATTGTAGAGAAATAAGTCAAATTTATTTTTTTTTAAATACCTCTCCTCCAACTGATAGGGATATCAGTCAAGGGATATAGAAGAAATATCTATAGTCAATGAAAAAAATGCTCTAAATCAGGGATTAGAGAAAGTTCAATTAAAACTACTCTGATGTACCATCTCACATCTATCAGAAATGACAAATGCTGGAGCAGATGAGAGAAAACAGGTACATTAATGTGAAGTAGTGAACTGATCCAACCATTCTGTAGAACATTTTGGAACTATGCCCAAAGAGCTATAAAACTGTGCGTACATAGCCTTTGATCCTGAAACACCACTACTAGGTCTGTATCCAAAAGAGATCAAAAACAAAAAAGGAAAAGCACCTATTTAACAGAAATATTTCTAGCAGGTCTTTTTGAGTGACAAAGAATTGGAAATTGAGGGGATGCTCATTAACTGGGAAATGACTGGACAAGTTGTGGCATATAATTATGATGAAGTACTATTGCGACAGATAATTAAATATAGATATAGATAGATAAATAGATAAAATAGATATATAATATATATTAATATATAATGTATATATAATATATAGATATATACCAAAATATAGATATACAGATAAATATAGATAAAAATAGATCTTGTAGACAGATGATTTAAAAAAACAGTCCCATAAGACCCATATGAACTGAGAAAAAGTGAAGGGAGAAGTGGGATTCATTATGCACAGTAACCGCAACGTTGTAATGATGATCAACTCTGAAAGACTTAGCTACTCTGATTAATGCAATGACTTATGATGTTTCCAAAGGACACATGAAGAAAAGATGCTATCCACCTTCAGAGAGAGATCTGATGAACTCTGAGTGCAAACTGAAATATAATTTTCTCACTTTCTTCATTTTTCTTGCTTTTTTTGCTATATGGTTAATATGGAAATATGTTTCACATGATTTCACATGTATTTCACCCATATATTGTTTACCTTCTCTGTGAATGGGAGGAAGGGAGAGAGTTTGGAACTCAAAGTTTAATAAGAAAAGAATGTTAAAGATAAATAATACTTTATTACAAAGTACAGTGTGAAGCTGAGAGGAAGGCTAAAGGTCTTGGGGATGGCTATTAGAGTTCTCTTTTCCATTTGTTTCTGCACTGGGACACATGAGACATTCCAACCTGATCTACTTGGGCAAGTCACTTCCTTTTCCTTGGTCTCAGCATATTCATGTATAAAATGTAGGAATCTAAGAATCTTTCTATGAATCTTATTCACAATAAGGTATGAATGACTGAAAAAGATTATTTCCCAAAGACAATACAGTCTATTCTCATCCTGTTCATTTCTGGACCCATCTCATTACCTTACCTGCATTCCAAGTCCAAAATATTTATGTATAGCACCTCTTCTGCATCTATCTCCGCCCCACTCCCAATAATAGGTTGGGCCTCCATTGGGGCATCTACCCCCAGGTACCACTTAGCTACCTCTGTCACTCTTCTTGACTCATAGAGGTCATACTGCTTTAAATTCTCTCTTGCATTGCTTTCTCACTAGAGAAGGCATTCTGCTTTTTAAAGAACTATTAGTGGCATGACTGGTCCTTCACCCATCCAATGGCTAGTTGCCCTCTAGTTAAGTCAACAAGCATTTATTAAGCAATGTGTTAGGCATTGTGCTAAGTTTCGGGGATACAAAAAACAAGCAAAGAAAAAAAGTCCCACTGTAGAAGCTCATAGTCTAATAGGGAAGACAAGAGACAAACAAGTAGATGCAAATAAACTTTAGACAGGATAAAGTGGAAATAATCAGCAGAAGGAAGACCCTAGAAGTAAAAGGGACTGGGAAAGGCTTCCTGAAGAAGGTGGGATTTTAGATGAGACTTGAGGGAAGTCAGAGAAGTCAGGAGGGAGAGAGAGCATTCCAGGAATGGGAGTCTGAAGATGGAGTATCATGTGTGAGGAACAACATGGAGGCCAGTGTCACTAGACCACAGAGTGTGTGATGGGATGTAAGGGATAAAAAGACTGTGAAAGAAGGGACCAACCTTCAAACTTGACCAAAGAATTTCTTCCCATTTTGAATAAAGATGACAATGTAACTTTGTTTAAGACCTTATACCTCCTGCCCCTCACATTCTGTAATTTCACTGAGATGAGAGGATGTCAATTGATAGACTTAGTTCACTTCCCTCCAACTCCAACTCCATTCCATAAGCTACTGTGTATGTCCTTGATCGATAAGTAAATATAAGCTGTTCAGCATATTCTTATCTACACCAGTGGCATCAAACTCAAAGAGAAAGGGGGGCCATTAATCCACCCCTAAAGACCCCTGTAGACCACATATCAACTTAGTTTGAAAATGTAATGTTATCTCTGTTTTATTGTATTTTCACTTATTTTATTAAATATTTTCCAATTATGTTTTAATCTGATTTGGGCTGCATGTTTGACACCTCTGGTCTAGACCACCAGCATCCTTTGCCCACCTGTATTTCTTGTGCAGATAGTCAGGCCAAACGCTTTTAAGTGGTTATGGATCTAGTCTAGGGGAGTCTGCAGTGGTTCCAAGCCTTGATGCAACCTGCACAATAGCATCCTTAAATGGAAGCATATGGAGGAATCCCTCCCTGACTCAGACTGTACAATGAATCTCCTCCTGTGTCAAAAATGTTGCCCTGTTTGGGTGGCAGTAATCATCAAGAAGGTCATTAAACTAACTTATCTCTATTTTGATTTATTTTAAGGAATCTTGTATATTTTGGACACCTTGTTGGAGAAAGAACCTTGAAAGTAGCAATTTTGTCCTACCAAATCATGTGTTATTTTATTATCACCCAACAATAAGCAAGTTGTATCTAGTGTTTTCTGTATTTTAGAGTCAATTCCATAATGGTCAAGATGTAGTCTATTATGCAATATAGCTTATGAAAGCCTATCTAGTCTTCTTTTCTTCCTTCCTTCCTTCTTTTCTTTTTCTCCAATGGGGTCAAGGGAGGTGAGTGAAAAAAATAAAACTTCTATAATTTTTTAAAATCAAATTTAAAAATAAAACATTGAAAGAAGGAACAAATTAATTTTCTCCATTTCAAGGATAGAACTGTATTTTCATACTAAGACAAACTAAACCTCCTCTTGTTGGCTGATTAGCCTTGGGTAAATCTATGGATTTTATAAATCTATAAATCCATGTCTTCTCTACAGTTTTATGTGGGATGGAAGGGGCAGCGGAAGGGAGGGGTGGGGAACTCGTGGGTCTGCCAAGAGAACAAAATCTCAGTGACTAGAGGTCTTACCTTGGCTGCTTCTGACAGTTGGCCTGAATCCGCTTTCCTTTACTGATTGCACATTGAGATGTTGGCGACCAGCACTAAATCCTAGAGTGGGTTGAAGACGCCCTCTCCTCTCAGCAACTGAGAAAGAAAATGTCATCCAGTGAGAAAAGCAGAGGTCATATTTATGGAGGTGTGTCACTGAAGGCAACTGAATTCACATTTCTGGACCTTAGTTTCCTTGCCTGTAAAATAAGGGGGATAATAACCATTTTCCCTCTCTCTCATCCAGTAACTGTCTTAAGGAAAGCTTTTTGCAAATGCTAAAGCCCCATAGAAATTGGATCTCTTATTACTACTGTTATTATATATTCCCATGCAGACTCCTTGACATAAATAGATTTCATTTCTAAATATGCTCCATTTTTAATGCTGGCAACATGCGCGAAGAGACTGAATAGTGGAATATTCCATAAACCACAGAGAAGATGGAAAAGACAGGCACAGGAGAGAGAAAGCCCTGGGTCTGGAGTTATCAAGAAGACCTTAGTTTTTGTCCTGCCTCAGGCTAAGTGACCCTGAGAAAGTCATTTAACTCTCCCCCGAGTTTCCTCATCTATCACATAGGGACAATGATGGTGCCTGATGCATAAGGTTATTTTAAGGATCAAACTAGTTAACTTAAGTAAAATGTTTTCAAAACTGTAAAGCACTGAATAAATACTATGATTGATGTGGTTATTGTTGCTGTTGATTTGGGCAATATTGATCCCTGGTATTGGGGCAGAGAAGTAAGGGAATCTCCTCACCACCACCCCTCAAAAAACATCACCTGCCACAATGGAGATCCGTCTGTGAGGAGTGAAAATTTGTCCTCTTGGTCACTTATATGTCAGTGTTTAGTCCCTTGTATTTGGTCACTTATACTTTAATTAATTATCAATAATTAATATTAAAGATAAAATTCCCTTCAAACCCAGAAGGGAGTTTAGAGATCATTTTGTCAAATGCTTCATTTAATAAGTGAGGAAATTGAATCCCCAAAGAAGGAAATAATATATATCTATCTGTATATATACATGCACATAAATATATGTGTGTGTGTGTGTGTGTGTGTGTGTGTATATATATATACATTCACATATACATTTATGTGTATGTGTGTGTGTGTGAGTGTGTGTGTGTGTGTGTGTGTGTGGGTGTGGGTGTGTGTAAATGTAGTTTATCGGATCCCCTTCTGGAAGCAAATTTTAGTGGAAAAGGAAGAACATCTTGGAAGGTGGTGTGGTGGGGGAGGGGGGAGATGAAGACATGTTTGCATGTCAAGGGGTCGTGTTGTTCTCAAAACCACATCCTGTTTTCCAGGTCAAGAATGTGCTGAGGCTGTGGGCAGATCCGATGAAGAAAGGGTTCTCCAGGAATAGGCTTTGGAGGCTGTCTCTGTACCCCTTCTACACTACAGGAGAAAACTTTTTCTCTGACCCTTTATTCCTGACTTCCCAGACCACAGAATAAATATGTGACAGAGACCTTAGGAGTTTCAACCCTGCGCTACCTATGGAGAATCACACCAACTCTCCCATGAATAGCTTTTCCCCCATCCAGGTCTACTTCATGCTTCCCATACCCATACCCATAAGTCTAACAAGTCAAATGTTCTCTGAAACACTGGTTCACTGAATATAATTTAGCACAACTTGTATCTTCCTCTTCCCATTTCCAAAGTGTTTTTTTTAATTAAGGAGTTATACATTGCATATAGCATTATTAATTTCAAATGAAATTTTATTAAGCTTACAAATCTGAAATAAAAACTTCTGAAAGAATCATTGACTTCTATTGCAAAGGAAAACAAAACCAAAAAAACAAAGGCTAAGGTAGTTTCCAACCTTATGATGACAGAATGTGATGAGAATTTCTTGGGCTACTAGAAAAACACTATATTTGCTGATTTTGCTGACATTAGTACAAATAAACTTCTGTTTATGTGCACTATTTTCTCTTACATAAGATGGTATTTCAGTGAAATTCCAGATTCGAATATTTCTGTTTTTTATCCAGGTAAGAGTGTGATCACAGTTATTCATTCCTACATCCCAACTGAACTCTGGAAATCTGTCAATGGCACCCTTACCCCCATGTCCAGGTGACACAACCTCATAGTTTATCCCTTCCACATTGTGGAGGTTAGGGGCATGCCACCCTCATGATCTGGAAAATCTGTGCAAAATTTCTTGGCCCTCTCTTCATACCAAAGAAGAAGTCTGAATTTTTTTCTTTTTCTTTTATGGGGCGTTTACAGTACCTTAAAAGATAAAATATGTCAATATCATACAACACCACATGTCTATTATATACATTTCTGAGTTTCTAAACTTTTTCTGTGTTGTCTGCTGGCCTTCACATGTCTTCTGCAACTTTTGCAAAACTCCCCCCAAAATTCCAATTTAATTTCTTATGCTGGCCTCTGACATATCAAAACCACGATGGGGAAAGTCATAATGTGGAAGGGTTAACTGTACAGGAGAAAGAGCATTGGATTTGGATTTCAATTTGAATTTAGAGCATCAGCATTCAAATCCCTGCTTTGACTTTGGAAGACTTCATAGCACAATGGAAAGTATGTTAGATTTGTCAGCAAAGAATGTGGGTTCAAATCTCAGCTTCAGGTTTTAACTTCCATAATTTCAGGCAAATCATTCAACCTCTCTTAGTCTCCGGTTTCTTATCTATAAAAAGAGAGAGTTGGATAAAATTATTTCTAAGGTCCCTTCTAACATTAAGTCTAGGAACTAAATTACCTTCCTACTGGGTCTCAGTTTCCTCCCCTGTCAATTAGTGATTTAATGACATCTAAGGTTATCAAGACAATGCCTCCTAAGGTTATCTTTTAACTGGAGAGTCTATGATTCAGCTTCAGCCTGGGTGGCCAACCCATACAGAACTAAAAAGAGTAGTTAGAAATTTACAACAATGTCACCTACTGAATTGAAAGGGGGAAGTTCAGTGCCAAGTTATACCCCTTTAAGGGGCACGGTTGGAGGAAAGAGGGAAGGCATTAGTCACCCATTCATCCAAGGCAGTCTCACTAGGAAACTTGAAAAGTCTGCCCTCTCTACTGCTTTTCAATCTTAGCTGTCCCCTCCATCATGCCCTTTCTATGACCTTGGTCCAATGCTTTCTCTTCTTATCAAAACCTGACCCTAGAAAACACCCTGATAGGATATTAATTGATTAAAGTGCCAAGTACTGGTAACAGAGAGAGTGTGAACACATTCAGCCCAGGGGCTTGGAATTTGGACAAGGGTTTTAGGGTTAAGGGAGGAAGTTTTATGGTGAGGTTGAGGCATCTATACTTGGGAAGGCAAAATAAAGCTTCAGCATGGTGGTTATGGGGGTTAAAGAAAGAGGGCTCCCAATACTCTAGTTCCATAGGGCTACTTATGGCTAACTAGGTCAGGGCTGGGCTGGGGTTTATTTGAGGGCCACACTTCCCCACTGTCACCCACCTGGGTTGTATTTGAGTCAGAACCCCTGGTACAGCCTATTCCAACCATAGACACTTGTGGGACAATGCCATTCATTAACTTCAATCTCCTTCTTTCTAAAAGGGGGATACTAATGCTTACACTACCTATTTATTTTTGGCTTTCTACTTTTTTTGTCTTTATTAATTTGCTTGTTTACTTTTAGTTTACAAGATTCAGTTCCACAATCCCTTGAGTTTCAAATTTACACCACCTATTTTTAAAGAGCTCTTGTGAGGAAAAGATTTTGTTAAACTCAAAGCACAACGGAAATTAAAGAGGAGGGTTTTTTGGTGGTTATTTTGTATACCCAGAACCCATCACAGTGCTAGCCCCAGGTTTTTGTTGTCCTTTCTCCTCCTTCATTTTCAAAGAGAACCAACGACAAAGACAGGATGATGTCTTGACTTGCTTGTGAATTGGATTTAAGTGAGGCAGAGGCTCTCTTCTCCAGAGTCATTGAAGCTCAGTGGCAAGACAAAAAATCAAGACCGCTGGTGATGGATCATAGTAGGCATCTAATAAATGCTGGTTTGTTAAATAACTGGACTGAGGTAACCTGGTGCAATGAAAAGACCACTGAACTTGAAGTTGGAGGAAATGAGTTTGAATTCAGGCTCTGTCATTTGCTAACTGTGATATAGCTTCTCTGGGTCAGTTTCTTTATCAGAAATATTGATATAACAATATATGTGTGACCTGTGGTAAGTGTAGGGGAGAGGTGGGGAGAAAGGATCCCACTATGTGAGGAGTCAGAGAATCCTGACTCTACTTCTTACTTTCTTTGAGATTTCTTAGGAAAATCATTTTGTAACTCTATTCCTCAGTTTCTTCATTTGAAAAATGAGAGAGTTGGACTAGAGCAGGGCTCCTTTACCTTTTGGGAGTCATAGAACCCTTGGCTATCTAGTTAAACCTATGGACTCTTTTTCAGGATATTTTTTAAATGCATAGAATAAAATATGTAAGGTTACAAAAGAAACTAATTATACTGACATAGAATTATAAAAGTTTTTTTTTTAGAAAGTTCATAGACCTCAGGTTAAAAACTTCTAGGTTCCCCTTCTAGCTCTATATGGCAATGTTTCTAAGGTAATTTGTATAAAATGCTTTACACACCTTAAAATGTGGTATAAATGTCAACTGTCATTATTCATGCTACCCCAATAAGTAGTGAGTTAGTACCAGGCTCCCCCAATGGTCCCATACCAGCTAGAAGGACAACTGCTGTTAACTAATCCCTGCTGAGGTGTTAACTGATAGCCTCTCACCCCTGTAGTCCTGCAGGTCTGGCCACTCCTCCCCCCTCCATCACATACACACAGATCCCTCTTGTGATGAAGTGAAGAAGTTAAGACTTGACGTGGGAGCTCCAAAAGGTTGCTGACCCCTGATGTAGAGGGAGCATTGCTGAGAGGCCATGATAAGGGCTTTGGGAAATTGTGGGAGTGGAAATGGCAGGGCTTCAGCATGGCATCAGAGAAAGAGCATGGGACTTTGAATCAGAAGACCTGGGTTCGAATGCCAGGTCACTGTGGGACCATGGGCAAGTCCCTTACCCCTCTGCCTCAGTTTTCTCATCTGTTAGTGAACATTTTTGTTCTTTTTCAGTCGTTCTTCAGTAAACGTTTATCCAGTCATGGGCCAGGCAGTATGGTAAGTGCTGAGCATACAAAGAAAGGCAAAAGACAGCCCCTGCTCTCTGGGACCTCACAATGTAGTGGGAGAGACAAAGTGTAAATAACTATGTACAAGCAAGATACAGACTAGAGAAACTGGAGACAATCAACAGAGGGAAGGCACTAACTTTAAGGGGATCAGGAATGACTTCTTGTGGAAAGTGGGATTTTAGCTGGGGCTTAAAGGGAACCAGGAGATAGAGAGGAAAAGGAAGAGAATTCTAGGCATGGAAGACAGTCGGGAAAAATGCCCAGAGTCTGGAGGTGAAGTGTCTTGTGCAAGAAACAGAAAAGAGACCAATATCTCTGGACCAAAAAGCACATGGGGGCAGTAAGGTGTAAGAAGACTGGAAAGGTCTCTAAAGTCTGAAACATCTGTAAAACATTGCTGATGACATTTACCTTATCTATCCTGAGAGTAGGTAGCTCTATTGATGTTAAGTATGGGCTTTGTGACAGGCTATATATCTGTGTCCTAGGACTGGCCTATCAAAGCTTAGAGGGGCTCCGCATCAGGTTGACTGTAGTAAGAGTGGATTTGCCAGCCACAGTAACTCTATCAAGCATTCTGGGATTGTGAAGGACGCGCTCTATGAATCCTTGCAGTATTCATAATTATAAGTGTACCACAGTTAGTTAATTTATTAATTTATTAATACCAAATATACAAGAGTTGTTGTGAGGAAAATGCTCCATAAATCTTGAAGTTCTACAGAAATGGAAATGAATGGTATGGCGCTCTCTCTCTCTCTCTCTTTCTCTCTCTCTCTCTCTCTCTTTGTCTCTCTCTCTCTCTCTCTCATACACACACGCACACACACACACACACACATACACACACACACACACACACACACACACACCCCTCTCTTCAACTTGAAAATCAGTGGTACTTCAATCATTGTTGAGTAAAATTCAAACTACATGAGCTAATATGTAAAGCCCTCCACAGTCTGGGACTGGGGCTATTCTGCTTTAGCAGTCCTACTTCATTTTGATATCTCTGTATTTTGTGAGTACTTTCCCACTTCCAAGACGTGTCTAGACTATGTCCTAAATCTAGAATGTCTTCCTTTCCTCTTTTCCTTCCCTGTTGAATGGCTCCTCATCCTTCAAATTCCAATCTAAATGCTACTTCCTCCAGGAAATCTTCCCTGATTACCCTTCCCTCCCCCTCTTCCACCACAGACTTCACATAGTACTTTATTTGATGCTTCTAATACATTTATCATGCATAATAGTGCATTACAGTATCTGTTTGTGCTTAGAAACAATAATCTCCTTAAGGGTTCGTGTCTTACTTAAACTTTGTGTCTTCACTAGCCCTAGGTATAGTGATATAAGATTAATATACTATGAATAAAATGTCAAAATGAATCAGTAATTAATTTAAAATAATAAAACAATAATCAGACAGCTTATATGCTGTAATGGTCAAAGTCCCTTAGATGAAGGCCACCAGCACACTGGGGAGACCCTCCTGTGCAGAATTTATGAGAGACTATGAGAAGGCATGGACAAGGTCCAGTTGACATGATTGGTGGGAGCTCCCATGCAGTTTAAGTTCACATATCTACTGAATCATGGAGATATTAAGACATACACAGAGAGCATAAGAGCATCTATACCGATGTATATGTGTGTATGCAATATGTTTTCATATGCATGTAACATAAAATATACATGCATTTTCAAAACACATGTATACACTGTCTACTATATAGGTACAGCAGGAATATCCAAGCACAATTGAATATTTGCACGTAAAACAAGAATATACATTGTATATAAATATAAAATGTGACACCCATGTGCATCAGGCAATCCATGTACAATGTGTCTATTTGAACATAAGACACATGTATACATTGTATATAAATACAAAATGTGAAGCCTACATGCGGCAGACATATGCATGTACAATGTGTGAATATTTGTACATCCCTACATATGCATATGTGTTGAAAATGTGTGTACATATACAGTATGATAGCTATAATGTATATGTAGACATGTGACATGGGTGGGCAATTCTAGGCATGTATGTGAACACATTTGGTACATGTAACACAGTACACAACTGTGTATGGTCCTAAAATTGTACAGCACATAAATCCAATATTATTCCTATGAAAAACCTTTAACATACACTGCACATGAATATGTATAGATTGACAAAACATATACACACTGTGTGCATGTATAATTATGCAAGTACTGTGATACACATTTACATGTTTATCATATTTATCCTGCTAAGAGAATCACTCCTAGAGACAATTATTGGTTTCCAAGAATTAAAAACTTATTTTGTCTTCCAAAGGTGCTTCCAAATTCCTTAAATGAAATAAAAAGGCATTCTGATCTCCCTAAAAGCCCAGCTCTCTGCTGGTGTAGGCCAGCCCCTGTGAACAAGGCCTGCATTCCAGAGGTAATAGCCTTGAATACCTTGAGTCCAGAAGGTGAGTAGAGCTCACTGGGTAATGCATTTGGGATTAAGTTTAAATGAGCCCCAGCTACTAATAATGAGTCTGTGCCTGATACAGAGATTTGACCTGACTAACTAAAGAATTGAGGGATAGAGTGTCTTCCAAGTCTACTGAGATGAAATGGGGGAGGAGGAAATCTTAAGAAGCGTAAGGACAAAGGAGAAATGGAGAGTGGGAATTTACCAAGTCTCTCCCATCAATGTTATTTTAATTCTAGTTTGTGTGCCTCCTTCTGATAATGAGACCCAACTGGGCTCAACATTTTTCTCTCACAACATTCCTCCTATTGCCCTCTTAAAAAATAAAAAAAGAAAGAAAAAAGGAGGTCAATCTTTGGACCAAACTCATTTTTAACACACTGGATGAGTCTGAGCCTCAAACAGATTCTGTTTAGACAGCCTGGTTTGGTGGGTGGTCAAGCAAGAACAGAGTGGCAGAGTTTAGAGAAGGTCCCGGCATAAATGAACTGTTGAAGGCCAATTGGAAGCCTCAATGAAATCACAACATATAAAATATGAAAAGGAGCCTCTTTTTCATTGGGGAGAGGGAGGAGGGGGAAAGGAAGAGAAAGGGAAGGAATTTGAGAAAACTACAATGAGGGAGGGAGAGAAGGAAGGTTCATAAAAAGCTTGTATTCACCCCTCAACTTTTGCCCCTCTAAACACACATGTACGCCATAAAATGTGCCCCCCCAACATTTTTTTGTAGATTTAAATAGTTTTTCTGCATCAAATACAAGAAACAGACAGGTATTTTCTGGTTCCCTGTTATGTGGAAAGTTAATATTTGACCATTTACGCTTCACCGAGGATTATTTCTGGGGTTGAAAAAAAAAATCCATGTTTCCTAGTTGGTGGGCTATGCCCTATGGGAGGTCCCCCAGCCCCCATCCCACCCCCACCCTAGGCTAGGGGCTGGCTCAGAAGGGCAGCCTTCTCAGACCTCCCGCCAGGCTGGCCCAGGCTTCCTGGAGAATGACCTTAAAAAGGAGACTTATTTGTCTACCTGTATTCATTCTCTAGTTTGGGCACAAAGGCCTTTCAAGTGAACTAGACTCTTAAGCTCAACAACCAAATAAATAAATTAGTACATAGGATACATCAGTTTGGTCAAAGGTGTTTTTTTTTTTAAATCTTTCCTTTCTTTGTCCCTCCTCTCTCTTTCTTTTTTTTTAATATTTTTTTTTGCTTTTTTTTTGGAGGGGGGAGGGCAGGGCAATTGGGATTAAGTGACTTGCCCAAGGTCACACAGCTAGTGTTAAGTGTCTGAGGTCGCATTTGAACTCAGGTCCTCTGGACTCCAGGGCTGGTGCTCTATGTGCCACCTAGCTACCCCCCCCTTCTTCCTTTCTTTCTTTCTTTCTT
>CM053581.1:46226348-46244795 GCA_028627135.1 Pseudochirops cupreus
GGATCATTTGATGGCAATTCATGACAGAAGCACATGGCCAAGGTGGACATGTGATTATGAGAATCCGAGAGGAGAGTTCCTGAGATCTCTCAATCAACAGCAGCAATCAGAATACTGATAGATTTCCTACTGAAGTGCATGGCAGAGGAAGGCATGTGTATGCCTACTTGGTTTGTGGCAGCATTCTACAATGTTTATGAAATGCCAAACTCCTACAAAGAAGACTTGAATTTCCTGGTCAGCCTGATCCCAGAATCTAGCTGGAAAAGGGAGATACCCTTTGAGAAATCTTCAGATTTAGATACTACATCTTGGGTAACCCTAAATTTGAGAGTTCTCAAGTTCAAGAGTTCAAGGCCTAAAGAAAGAAGGGGCTTTCCAAGGAGCACAGTGTGCCCATAGTATGTTTATCTTCCATGGGAAGGAATCTTAATCATAGGGTGATATTCTGAATCTTAGGGAAGTCATATGGGAAAGAGGAACTCACTAGAAAATCCAAGGATAGCCCAAATAACATCTCCAAGATCAGTTGCTTTCTTGGAGCTGATGGTCTACCTGAGCAAGCCATGCCTTTTCTGAATCTCTTTGCAAGGCCCTATGTATACTGTACATCTCACCAATTTTATGTGAAGTAAATAATAAAGTCTATCCAATACCCAACATATGTACTGTGCCTTGAATGCATGTACAGGAGCTGAAGACCCTTTTTGCCCACTTTTGGAGAAACTTAGATATAAATTAAGCAATAAGTTTACCAGGAGATTTGCCCAGAGCAACACTAAGTGAGGGCAATGAGCCAAAGAGAAATAAAGGGTTGTTGAGGTCATACTCCAGGATTGGATTGAGTCCAGCGGGTTTTCTTTTTTTGGTTTGGATGAGAATTGGACCACAGGTTACGAATACTAAACCAGATCTGGGGACTGTATGATAAAAATATTCACCTTAAAGAAGACATGAAGAAATCCAGCTCCCACCTTCTGGAGTAGAGATATGGGCTTGCACATGTGAAATGTTAAACAGCCTATTGGACAGGATAGCCATTACACCATCACGTGACTTTGTTTCCTTGCTTTGCTATTGTTTTTATTGTTATAAGGAAGGCTATACTGGGTGGGTGGTGGCAGGGCAGTGAACTAAGGATACTCTAAAAGACTACAGTGTAAAAAACAAACATCATCAACTAAACCACAGGATTTCTCCATTTGTAAATGAAAGAACCTCCATTTTGTCATTCAGTAAATCCTTATTAAATTCTTGCATTGACCTAGGCAATCTGGGAATACAAAGATAAATAATATATGGTCCCTGTCCTCAAAGAGTCTATACACTAGCAGAGGGAGAAGACATAGCTCACGTAACACAGACTATATTGTAGCAAATGTATAAGAAGTGTTGTTAGTTCAGATGAAAAAGAGGTCACTTTTAGCTGATCAAGTTTACTCCAAGGGACACAATATTCTTAGATTGTAAGCATGCTTACAGACATTCCTTCACTTTATCATTGAATGTTATATCAAAACATATAAATTTCTTCTCACTACATGCTTGGGTCCTATAAGAGCTGTAAGACATAAGTTACTGAGACAGCTCTTGAAATATGAAGACAGAGAAATATAAAGAAAAATAAAGGAAAACATAAAGAGAGAGAGGGACCGGGGCTGGAGCCAAGATGGTGGAGAAGAAGCACAAACTTGGCATGGTTCTCGCTCCAGTCACTTCCAACACATGTAAAAAAATGACTCTAAACAAATTTTAGAGCTACAGAACTCACAAAGTGACAGAGAGAAACAAATCTCCCACTGAAGCAGCCTGGCAGGCAACGGGAAGGGTCTAACACATGGAACTGGCAGCCAAACACGGTCCCACATGAGCCACGCAGTTCTGGCCCCAGGGCAACCATACGAGCAGTGGCCAGAGCAGACTTCAAGAGAGCAAATCACCAGCCGCTGTGGCAGTTTCCAGACTTCTCAACCCATAAACACCAAAGACAAAGTAAAAGGTCAGTGTGGAACTCTGTCAGAACAGGGAGACAGAAGAGCATGGTCCCGTCCCTGTCCCCAAAGCTAGAGGTGGCAGAGGCATGGAGGCAGGGCAGCTGCATGTACTGTGCATGGCTGCTTCCAGAGCTCCTGGCCTGCACATTGTAGAGGGATCAAGTGACCATTCAGAAGGTAATCACTCTTGCTTTAACCTGCTTGGATCTGAATCACAGTCTTGAGTGGTGGTCCTAGGGTGTGTGGCCAGTGTGCCAGAGCTTGTGGGAGCTTCAGAGAGGGCACCTGCCTAATAGGCTAGCAGTTGCAAAAACCTCAGTGATTTGGGACAAAGCTCTCTCCATTCTGGAAGCAAAGTTCTACTGTGGCAAAGAGCTCAAAAGCCAGGTAATTGGCTGGCAAGATGAGCAAGCAGAGGAAGCACAAACAGATCACTGAATCCTATTTTGGGGACAAAAAGGATCAAAGCATGGAATGAGAGGAAGGCAATGAAGTCAGAACTCCTGCATCAAAAGCTTCCAAGAAAAATATGAACTGATTAGAGGCCTTGGAAGAGCTCAAGAAGGATTTTGAAAATCAAGTATGAGAAGTGGAGGAAAAATTGGGAAGAGAAATGAGAATGATGCAAAAAAATCATGAAAAGCAAGTCAACAGCCTGCTAAAGGAGACCCCAAAAACATACTGAAGAAAATAATACCTTAAAAAATAGACTAACTCAAATGGCAAAAGAAGCCCAAAAAGCCAATGAGGAGAATGACCTAAAAAGCTGAATTGCCCAGATGGAAAAGGAATTTCAAAAAACTCACTGAAGAGAATAACTCTTTCAAAATTAGATTGGAGCATTTGGAAGCTAATGACTTTATAAGAATTCAAGATACTATAAAACAGATCCAAACAAATGAAAAAATAGAAGGCAATGTGAAATATCTCATTGGAAAAACCTCTGACCTAGAAAATAGATCCAGGAGAGATAATTTTAAAAATTATTGGTCTACCTGAAAGCCATGATCCAAAAAAAGAGCCCAGACACTATCTTTCAAGAAATTATCAAACAAAATTGCCCTAATATTCTAGAACCAAAGGGAAAATAGAAATTGAAAGAATTCATTGATCACCTCTTTAAAAAGATCCCCAAAAGAAAACTCCAGGAATATTATAGCCAAATTCCAGAGTTGCCAGGTCAAGGAGAAAATACTGCAAGCAGTGAGGAAGAAACAATTTGAGTATTGTGGAAACACAATCAGGATAACACAAGACCTAGCAGCTCCTACATTAAAGGATCGAAGGGCTTGGAATATGATATCCTGCAGGTCAAGGGAGCTAGGACTAAAACCAAGAATCTCCTACACAGCAAAACTGAGTATAATGTTTCAGGGGAAAATATGGTCATTCAATGAAATAGAGGATTTTCAAACTTTCTTGATGAAAAAACCAGAGCCGAACAGAAAATTTGACTTTCAACTACAAGAAGCAAGAGAAGCTTGAAAAGGTAAACAAGAAAAAGAAATCATAAGGAACTTATTAAAGTTGAACTATTTACATTACTACATGGAAAAATGATAGTTGTTAACTCCTAAGACTTTTCTCAGTATGAGGATAGCTGAGTGGAATATATACATATGTATAAGAGGGTGTATGTGTATATAAATATATATGTGAGTGTGGGCATATGTATATACATGTATATATAGACAGAGGGCACAGGATGAGTTGAATATGAAGGGATGATATTTAAAAAAATAAAATTAAGAGGTGAGAGAGGAATTTATTGGGAGAAGGAGAAAGGGAGAGATAGATCAGGGTAAATTACCTCATATAAAAGAGGCAAGAGAAAACTTACAATGGAGGGGAAGAGCAGGAAGGTGAAAGGGAACGAGACAACCTTACTCTCATTGAATTTGGCTTAAGGAGGGAATAACATACACACTCAATTGGGTATCTTACCTTACAGGAAAATAGGGGGAAAGGGGATAAGATGGGGGATAACAGAAGAGAGGGCACATTGGGGGAGAGAGTGGTTAAAAGCAAACACCTTTGAAAAGGGATAGGGTCAAAGGAGAAAATAGAATAATTGGGGAGCAGGATAGTTAAGTCTTTCACAATATAACTACTATGGAAATGTTTTGCATAACTACACATGTACAATCTGTATTGAGTTGCTCATCTTCCCAGTGAGGGTGGGTGACGAGGGAAGAAGGGAAAAAAATCTGGAACTCAAAGTTTTAAAAACAAATGTTTAAAAAAAAATTTGTTTTTCACAGGCAACTGGAAAATAAGATATACAGGCACCGGGGTATAGAAATCCATCTTGCTCTACTAGAAAGTTGGGAGGGGGTGGAGGAGGATATAAGAGAGAACAGATTGGGTAAAAGGGTATTCAGTAGGCTTGCTGTTTTGGGGTGGAGAGGAAGGGGAAAGACAGGGAGAAAAATTTGTAACTCAAAATCTGGTGGAAATGAATGTTGAAAACTAAAAATAAATAAATAAATTAGGGGAAAATTTTTTAAAAAGAGAAAGAGGGACCATAAGATTAGAGAAGGACAAATGTACCTATTTTCCAAAAGAGAGAAGAGAACAGTCTACAAACTATAAGCCAGTAACCTTGACTATGAGTCTTGGAAAAAAATTCCAAAATGGATTACTAAAGTGAGGGATGGCAAACATCTAGAAAGGGAAGTTGTAAGGATTAAGAAGCGTCATCAAGAACAGGTACTTTCCTTTTTCAATAGGATGACTACATGAATAGATGAAGGGTGCACTGTGGATATAGTTTTCCTTGGTTTTAGCAAAGCTTTTTATTAAAGTAGCTCATAGTATTTTTATGGAGAAGATGGAAAGAAATGGATTAGCCAGTAAGACAGTCAGATTCAGAAGTGGTTAGAGGGCTAAATTTGAAGATTTCTTGTTAATAATTTAATGTTGGTGTGGAAGGAGGTCTCCATTGGAATACAGCGGGGGTCTGTGTGTGGTCCTCCTGCAGAGTGATGGTGGCTGGATCTGGGTTTTGATTTCAGCCCTGGTTTGCTTCTACAGCCGTTCATCCATTTGGACAGCTCCCTCAAACTCTCTAAACTCTGAAATCCATAATCCAAGCCTTTCCCTCCACCTCAGTCACATTTCAACAAGGGATAGTCACACACTGGATCTCATTGTTACCCCCAAGTGTTCCATTTCCCTAATGAGAAACTTTGACATTTCTCTCTCTGACCATTATTGTTTATCATTCCATCTCTCCTTATGCCTCAACTCTATTAAGGCTCTTGTTTGCGTTCATCAAGATTTCCAATCCCTCCATGCCTCAGCATTTTCTCAGGCTTTACTTTCCTTCCCTTCCTATCTCATCCTTGTCATTGGCCATTTCAGCTCTACATTGACCTCTTCTCTTGAAGCTTTTGCCTCCTTGTCCCATCTCTGCTCATCTCCAACCTTGGATTACTTCCACTCTCTACCTCCTCTGTTCCTTATCATGGACTCTCAAATGAAGCT
This sequence comes from Pseudochirops cupreus, assembly GCA_028627135.1. NCBI lineage: Eukaryota > Metazoa > Chordata > Mammalia > Diprotodontia > Pseudocheiridae > Pseudochirops > Pseudochirops cupreus. Next base: position 46,231,829 of record CM053581.1, read on the forward strand.
AGAGGAAGCAAAATCATGGTACTGACTGAGACTGAGAATATTATAAACTTGCATTGTCCAGCTTTGATTAAGCCCCTCCTGAAGTAAGGAAATCCTTTTATTCCTCCCTAATTTATTCCCTATCTCATTTCCCACATAAGTTATTCCAAACAATCTCTTCCTTCCTCCTCAAACCTCCCACACCTTCCTTGCCCCCTCTCTTAGCTGAGAATCTTATCTTTCACTTCACTGAAAAAAAATTTAGACCATTCAATGTGAGTTCCCTCTTCTCCCATTCTATTCATCTTAAAACCCTTTGTTTTCTACTCTCTCCTATTCCTTATTCTTTGATAATGAGGTGACCTTTCTTCTTGTCAAATCCAACCCCTTGACATGCACATTTGATCCTATCCCCTCCTATTCTCTCCAATAGATTGAAATTTCATTCATCCCTTCTCTCAAATCTTCAGCTACTTCTTATCTGCTCCCTTTTTATTTCAAACATGTCCAAATCTCCTTTTAAAAAACCCTTCACTAGAAGTGACCAATCCTTCAAGCTATAATCTTATATCTGTCCTCCATTAATCAAACTTCTTTTTAAAAGCTGGCTATACTCATGCTCTTATTCAATCCATGAGCCATTGATCATATCACAACTGAACCTGCTTCTTCTAAAGTTACCAGTGATCTCTTATTTGACAAATCTGATGCTCTTTTCTCAATCCCTTTCGTATAGAGAATCTGCTGTATTTGATGCTCTTACCTGCCCTATTGTCCTGGATACTCTCTCTTCTCTGGGTTTTCATAACCCTACTCATTCCTGGTCCTCATAAAGCTGACTGTTCTTTTTTTTTTTTAACATTTCTTTTTAAATAAATTTATTTGTTTACTTTTAGTTTACAACATTCAGTTCCACAATCCCTTGAGTTCCAAATTCTCTCTCCCCACTCCCACCATAGCAGCATGCAATTCAATATAGGTTCTACAGATACGTTCACATTAACCATTAGTCAAGTTGTAAAGAAGAACTATAATTAATGGAATGACTGATGAGGAAGAAGGAACAAAACAAAGCAAGAGAGAGAGAGAGAAAGCAAGTAGTTTCTGACCATTATTTCTTTATTTCCTTTACTGGCTCATCATCCATATCCCCACCCAGTAACTGTGGGTGTTCTCCAAGGTTCAGTCCTATGCCTTCTTCTCTCTCTACATTTTCTGTTGGTAACCTCATCAGCTCCCAAAAGTTTAATGGTCATTCTCTACATAGATGATACCAAGAACTATATATGCAGCCTCAAGCTGTCCTAAAATTACAGTCCCACATCACCAATTGTCTATTAGACATTTCAAACTGGATATCTGTAATGGTAATGTAGTTTGAATTTGAAGGCCCCTTTGTATTGGCAAGTAAGCAGGTACTTAGCACTTAGTAATTAATCAAGTCTCTGTGAAAGAAACAAAAGGTATGAACCCCTGTTCCTGATGTAACAGGAAGGGGTTGGCTGAAACAGGAAGTAGCTGATGTTGTGTGTATATAAGGGAAAGCCCCAGAGAGGGATGGTCAGAATTTCTTGGGACAAGGATCTGGAGGCAGAGGTGCTGCTGGGAGGAGGCTGAAGAGGAAAGCCCCCCTCCCCCAGGCTGAAGAGAATGGTTTTGATTTTGAAAACCTGGATGGAGTGATTTTTGATTACGGGCACCAGCTGAGGCTTCTGCTGAGTCTGAGGGCCAGCTGGAGGTGTTGGAGGACTGAGGAGGCATGGCTGTGGTGCTGGGACTTTGTTTGTGGTGTTATTGGGCCTTGACTTCCTGGGAACAGAGACTGTGAAGGATTTGAGGTGGACTGGATGCTGTGAACTTCAATGTGGAGCAGGAACTGCACAGAGAGCTGGACAAGGACATGAGAGCTGTCTGCTTTTGAACCCAGGTGACAGTTTGGTGAATCCAGATAGGATCTGGGACTGTGGAAGTGGATCCAGGGAATCCAAGAAACCACCCAAGTCAAGATGAAAGAAAACTTTACTTGGATACTATGTACTGACTGAGAAGATTATAATTTACTAGTGACCTAGGGGTGGAGGGTCTTTGTATTTTCTGGTGATTGAATAGTGAATAATGAAGGATGTTTGATTGACTAAATGATTGTACTTAGCAATTGATGACTGAATAAGTAATTGATTTGTAACCTAGTATGCCCCATAAGTGGAAAATTTTGACTATTGTACTTTGTGATTTAATTAAGGATTTTGTGAATCCTTGAGTTACTAAATAATTGTTCTTTGTTCAAAACTGTGTGGCCACTATGGTGGAAGCTATGTGGCCATTTTCTGCGATAAGTTATTGTGACCGCTATATTTTGATTATCTGTGATAAACTGTAACATTGTGAATGCTGTACCTTGATTTCTGTGAATGTTTTGCTTTGATTTGTTATGGAATAAATGGAGTGCTCACTATATTGTGTAGTCAGAACCTTAAAAGCTGTTCACAGTAGCATTCTTCTGAAAAACTGCTAGTGCTTGGCTTTATAATATCCAAGGGAAATTTCAAACTTAATATGTCTAAAACTAAACTCATTATCCTTCCCTACAATTATTCTTCCACATTATTCAATTCAAGCCCCAGACACTTATGTGTGACTTGGGCAATCACTTATGTCTGCCTCTACCCAAGATTAGAAGAAAAGCAGAAAAGTGGCGGAAATTTTTATACCAAGTTTCTCTGATAAAGGACTAATTTCTCAAATATATAGAGAACTGAGTCAAATTTATGAGAATTTAAATCATCCCCCAGTTGACAAGTGGTCAAAGGATATAAATAGGCAGTTTTCAGAAGAAAAAATAAAAACTATAGTTCCATATTTTAAAATGCTTTAAATTGCTATTAATTAGAGAAATGCAAATCAAAACAAATCTGAGGTACAACCTCACACTTACTAGATTGACTAATATGACCAAAAAAAAAAAGGAAATGATAAATATTAGAGGGGATGTGGGAAAATTGGAACACTAATGCACTATTAATAGAGTTGTGAACTGACCCAAATAATCTGGATAATAATTTGGAACTATATCCAAAAGACTATAAAACTGTGCATACCTATGACCCAAAAATATCACTACTAAGTCTCTACTCAAAGAGATTTTTTTTTTAAAAGAAAAGGACCTATATGTATTAAAATATTGATAGCAGGTCTTTTTGTGGTGGCAAAGAACTAGAAACTGAGGGGATGCCCATCAATTGGGGAAATATGATTGTGATGGAATATTATTTTGCTATAATAAATGACAAGCAGAATTCTTTCAGAAGAACATGAAAAAACTTACATGAACTGAGGCAAAATGAAATGAGCAGAACCAGGAGACTATTGTACACAGTAAAAACATTATTTGATGATAAATTGTGAATGACTAGCTATTCTCAGCAGTACAATGATCTAACACAATTCCTAAGGACTTATGATGGAAAATGTTATCCATCTCTAGGAAAAGAGTTGAAAGAGTCTGAATGCAAATCAAAGCATTTCTTTTTACTTTCTTTATTTGTCTTGGGCTTTTATTTTTCTTTTTGGACTAATATGGAAATACGTTTTGCATGATTGCACATGGAAAAAAATGTACTTGGCACACATTTTTAAGTTTAATATGCATTACTAGTATTTTATCCATCACTTTCTTAAGTCTAGATAATCAACAAATAAATCAAGCCCCAATTTGTAGCATTTTTTATTTCTGAGATGTAAAGGCTGCTTGAAAATTTAATAATTGTCTCTCATGAGCAGATTCAAGCCAACTTCAAGTCCACCCTTGTTAACACCATACCTGCTTATGGACGAATAAGAATAGTGACCACAATGTATGAATTGCAGTTCCCTGAACTGATTCAGGAGGTTGATTTTCTAGCCCTGGTTCTAAGCTAATTTAGCTTCCTGTATTATCAGACAGGTTTTATTCTTTTCCTAGGACTCAGTTTCCTTTTTTTATGAGATGAAGGAATTAAGATCTAGCTTCAAATCTCAGCTCTAATATTCACCAGCTGCTTATCTTTAAGACATCTAACCTCACTGGGTTTTAGCTTCCTCAACTGTAAATGAGGAAGTTAGGGGAGATGATCTCTAAACAGAGATACCTAAAGGATCTTCTAGCCTGAAATCATATGATTCTATAACTAGATGTTGTCTAAGGGTCCCTTCCAGCTCTGACATTCTGTGATTCTATGAGAAATGCCACATTGGATCAGACCCATGATCCATCCAGGCCAGAATTCTGTCTCTGACTGGCCCCAAGGGACATTCTGTGGGAGGGTATTGCAGTGGCCCTTTGTACTGTTGACCCCCAAATGTTAACTATGTGTACATTTTGGTAGAAATTATATGTGTAAAGTGCATGGCCTATTTCAAGAAAAGTAGTTATAAATCAAGTTATTCTTATTATGTGAAATTTCTTCTGCAGGAAATAGAAATTCCTCCCCTCTCCAAGCTACAAGACTTTGAAGAAATGACTTTGCCCTATTCTCAGTTTCCCTACCTTAAAATGGGGGGAATTATCTGACCGTATTGGTCTAGTTTTAATCTTCCACATTTATTTGTCAGAAAAAATAATTTCAAACTCCAACAGATTTCTAATATTCAAATCAATGTTCATCCTCTCCTCCAAAAGAACAAACAACCCCATAAACTACCACTGCAAATTTTAAGAAGATCAGACTGAAATGTTATATTTTTTAGGTCAAAAATATGAGCTTTTGTCTCATCTGAACTTTATTTCTCCCAATACCTAGCACAGGGCTCTGCCTACCATACTCACTTCACTACATACTTCAAGGATGAATGATGGCATCATGCATCCCCACTCCATGGATGCACGAATTTGGTAAATGTCTTTGAGAGATTTTTGTGCACCCCTCAAAAAAATCATTCCACTGTAGTCAACTTGATGATGAGTTTTTCCATACTTAGACTGGTCCTTGGATTACAGCCATACAGTCCATTATGAGACCCTAGTTGAAGCCTTTCCCATTGAGTAGGACCTACCAGAGCTTGTATTTGTCCACCATGACCTTCGGGAACTCAGAATCATAAGCAAAGGGCTAGAATCTAAGGGGGTGGTGTTCATCAATTTGGGTATGGCTGCGGAACAAATCATGGCATATGGATACAATGCAATAATATTGGGCTGTAAGAAATGATTCAAGGGGAGAGTCCCAAGTAGTATGAATTGATGTGAGCCAATACATTAATATAATTCATACAAGGACACAACACTGTAAAGCAAACAATTTTGAAAACCTGAACAACTCTGATCAGTGCAAGTTCATCTAGATAACCTGTGATGAAGCATGCTGGCCAAGGGGCAGGGATAGATTTTTGGACATGACCACTATGTGAATTTGCTTTGCTTGATATTCCTTTTTTTTTTTTTTACCAATTTTTTTTTCTTTCAGTTTTGTGTTCAACTATTTTTTATTTGTTTTTCAAGTGATAGAAAGTAAGAAAGAGGTTTAGCAATTATGCCCCCCCAAAAGAGGGCCATTAAATCTTTCTTTTTTCCCTTTTAATGCACAGAAAGGAACAGAAAAGAGTTCAGAAGGAAACACAAATAGACAGGACAACAATATATATGTATATGCATATATGTATATTTTTAATGTAGATATGTATATGTATACATATATACATGTATACATAAAATATATGTATATATTTTTTTACACAACCAAGCAGTAGGAAACAGGAAAATCAATTTCATATAGAATCCTCATTTTGTATTCTGTTGTATATGCAAAAATTGTGTGTTCTTATGTTTAGAATAATTGTTTTTTAAAAAAGAGTCACCTCCAAGACACAATGAGGCACTGGTGGAAGTTCTTACTAGAGAAATTAATAAATGTCAGTTGTTATTGCTGTCAATGAATGGGTTATAATCAGCATCATTGAAGGGTTTATCTAAAGCAATGATATCCCAGCTCCACTAAAGCTGCTGAGCACGAATTCACAATATATTTTCCTTAATAATAGTAGTGATCATCATAGAAACTGCCATTTACAAATGTGCCTAGCATACAGTTAGTACTTAATAAATTCCTGTTGACTTCATATATTGTTCTTTTGCTTCTCACAACCACCCTTTAAGGTAGATGCTATTACCCTCACTTTATAGATGAGGAAATAGGGGCTCAGAAAGACTCACATATCCAGGGTTGTAACTCAACCAAAGTTTATGTCTCTCCTACCACCTAGCATAATGGTCCACCCATCATACTTACTTTGCTACTTCAAGAATAGTTTTGTCTGTGTGGGTCTTTACTGACACCAAAACTTGGATGGGGGTAGAATAAAGTAGAGAATGTGTTGCCCTGAATCACCAAATTTCCCAGACATCTGAGAATTCTTTTTTTTTCATTTAACTTCGGACAGAAATAATCCTAGAATGAATTCCATGATCCTCTGACTTCTTTAACAAAGTACACTGACCATACTTTGCTTCATGTTTCAGAGTAATCTTATGAGTATTGATTGTTTTTGAAGGGAAATAGATACTCTGGGAAATAGCAAAAAGTGTCAATGGAGGGACCAGAAATCTGGCCTTCCTCATTAGGCCCTTTCTTCTAATCTCAGACCAACTCTTCCAACATGTGAGGGCTTAGTAAACAATGCTGTCTTTGGACACTGTTAAGATATAGAAAGCAGCTGGGGGTACAACAGATAGAGTTCTAGACCTGGGGTCAGAAAGATCTGAGTTCAGATCAGGCCCCAGACACTCAATGTCTGTGTGACTCCGGGCAAGTCACTTATCCTCTGTCTGGCTCAGTTTCTTCATCTGCAAAATGGAAATAATTATAGCACTTACTTCACAGGGTTGTTGTGAGGATCAAATGAGAGAACAATGGTAAAGCTCTTCACAAAGCGTAAAGCAGTATATAAATGCTAACTTTTATTATTATTCAAGATTTTCTGTCCCTAAACTAGGTGATTAGCTTAAGTGATTGACTGAAGAGATTGAATTAAGTGACTGACCCCAGAATGCTGTGCTTTCTGAGTTCCTTTTTTTTTAAAATAGTTTTTATTAACTTCTACTTACCTGTCAACCTCAGTTGTCTCTTCTCACTGCCGTGTCCTCATACTTTGACTTCACTGTGGACTGGAAAACAAGATAATACAACTTATTAGAATTGTGTGTAAAATAAGAGTCATGAGGGTTCTCCTATGAATAAGGTATATGACCACCTCTAGTTCATGGACTACTCTCCCTAACTAGTGAGGGAAACACTGGTCTTAGGGTCAAGACTTTTTGAGTTCTGACTTATATTTATTCCCCGCGTGTTTTGTACAGGTTACTTTGCCTCTCTGAACCTTATTTTCTTTATCTGTAAAATGGGTAATTTAGGAATGAGAACTTTTAAGCCACTTAAATCAGTCTCCTTCCTTCAAAGATGAGGGTAGGCAGGTTCAGAGAAATTTAATGACTTGCTCAGTGCCACAAAGGTAATTGACAAGAGCAAGATCTAAACACAAATTATCTAACTGCAAAGCCAATGCTTTTTCACACACACACACACACACACACACACACACACACACACACACACACAGCTCTCCCAATTGAGATGTTAAGAAAAACAAAATCCATTACAAACATATATAGTCAATCAAAACAAATTTTCACATTGGGCATGTCCAAAAATTTTTAATTTAGTTTCCAATTAATTTTAATCTATGTTTCCACAGTCTTTTATTTAATACAATTTTGTTGCATTATGATCTGAAAAGGGTGCATTTAATATTACTGCTTTTCTGCATTTGGTCATGAGGTTTTTATGCCTAATACATGGTCAGTTTTTGTTTAGGTACAATATATCACTGAGAAAAAAGTATGTTCCTTTCTATTCCCATTCAGTGTTCTCTAGAGGTCTATCATATCTAGCTTTTATAAAATTCTATTCATCTCCTTAACTTCTTTCTTGTTTATTTTTGGTTAGATTTATCTAGTTCTGAGAGGAAAAAGTTGAGGTTTCCCATTAATATAGTTTATTATTTCCTCCTGTAACACATTTAACTCTTAATAATTTGGATGCTATACCATTTGGTACATATATGTTTAGCACTGATATTATTTCATTGTCTATGGTAAAAAAAAAATGTGGTTTCCTTTCCTATCTCTTTTAATTAGATCTATTTACACTTTTGTTCTGTTTGGGACAATGATTGATATTCTTAAAGTATAATAGATTCTGCTCCAACCCCTTACCTTTACTCTATGTATCTTCTGCTTCTAGTGTACTTTTTGTAAACATCATATTATAGGATTATGGTTGTTAATCTACTCTGCTATCCACTTCCATTTTATGGTTGAGTTCATCCCATTTATATTCACAGTCGCAATTACTACCTATGTATTTCCCTGCATCCTGCTTTTTTTCTTGTTTTCTTTTCCCCTCTCCCTCACCTTTTTTCACCCTGTCCCTCCTCAAAAGTGTTTTGCATCTAACCACTGCCACTCCTGTCTGAAAAAAAAATGTTTCATTCTGTATTCTGAGTCTTTCACCTTTCTGACAGGTGACAAGTGATGGAGACCTGGTTGGTCATTATGCTGATAGGAGTTTGGCACATTAGTATTCCATCATATTTATATTCCATAACTTGTTCATCCATTCTCCAATTTATTGGTATTCCCTCAGATTCCCACTCTTTGTCACTTCAAAAAAAGCCTATAACTTTATTTTATATCTTTAGACTTTGTTTTCCTTAGAACTAATTCCTTTCTTAACTACCTTCTAATTCTTTCTTCCCTTTAATCATTTTTCCCTCCTAATTTCTTGTTGAGTGCAATGTAATTCTGTCACCAATTCTGTGTGTGTGTGTGTGTGTGTGTGTGTATACATCCTTCTTTTTACCAGTTCAGATGAGAGTGAGAAGTATAAGCCTCTTCTCACCACCCCTTACCCCTTGTTTGTGTACATACCTAGTTGCACAGACTCATTATGAAAAATAATTTTCCCTAAATTTCCATTCCCCCCCCCCCACTCTATGTACTCACTTTTCTCTCTCTCTCTTTTTTTTCCATTCTTTTTTTAGGATCAACAAGATATAACAGAACCCCTCCCAGGTCTTGTCTAATTGGATTCCCTCTATGAATCCTGATGATGATAAGGTTCTGAGGAGACACATGTATCATCTCCCCATATTTGAATGTAAGCAGATTACCTTTATTTAGTCCTTTTATCATTGTTCATTCATGTTTACCTTTTTATACTTCTCTTTAGCCCTGTGTTCAAACTTTAAAGTTTCTACACAGCTCTGATTATTTTATCATGAATGCATAGAAGTCCTCTTTTTCATTAAAGGTTCAGCCCCACCACCACCACCCCCCACAGTTTTGACAGATTACACTCAGTTTTAACAGATAAGCTATTCTTGGCTATAAATCCATACCATTTGTCTTTTGGAATATTGTATTCCAGGTTCTCCTCTGCTTTTTAGTGGTGGCTGCTAAATCATGTATGATCCTGGCTCCTCAGTACTTGTATTCTTTCTGGATGCTTGCAATATATATTATTTTTCTTTTGCCTCAAAGCTCTGGATTTTGGCTAGAAGTTTACATTTTAGGGTTTCTTTTAGGATGTGACTACTGGATTCTTTCTATTTCTACTTTACCCACTGGTTCTAAAAAATCTAAGCAATTTCTTTTTTATGACTTCTTGAAATAGAATGTCAAGTGTCTTTTTTGGAGACATGGTGTTCAAATACTCTACTGATTCTTAAAATTTTCGTCCTTGATCTGTTTTTCAGGTCAGTTATTTTTGCTATAAGAGTTTATATTTTCTTCCATTTTTCAGCCTTTTTACTTTGTTTTAATATTTCTTGTTGCCTCATGGAGTCATTAGCTATTACTTGGTCCATTAGAATTTTCAGGAAATTTGTTGCTTGGGCAACATTTTCTACCTCTTATGCCAAGTTGTTAATTCCCTTTCCTATTCTTTCTTCCATGGCTCTCATCTCTTTTCCAATTTGTTTCTTAAGCACTCTCATTCCATTTATAAAAACATTTGTTATTTATAAAAAATCAGAGAAAGAACTGATAAATAGAAGTACGTTTAGAATGACTTTACATGTATACATATCTGTGTCTAATGGTAGCCATCTCCAGGGCAGGGAAAGGGGAAGGGAAGGAACAAAAAGGAAAAAAAGAAAAAATCCAAGCAATAATTTTATCATATATTTAAGAGGAATATAAAGTTGTACATAATAGAATCACAGCTTCATGTGCAATAATCTATTTTTATTATGCTATGCTATGGAAAAGTGTGTTTTATTCCATAAATTAAAAATAAATTAAATTTTTTTTTAAATTAACTATTTTTAACTCCTTTTTCATCTTGCCAATGAATTCTAGTTGAGTCTATGTCCAGAGTCATTCTCTTTGTGTGTGTGTGTGTGTGTGTGTGTGTGTGTGTGCACGCGCACGTGTGTTAGTGTCTCTGCTACCATAATAGCTCATCAGGTTGAGATTTTTCCTTTGGCACATTCTTCCAAACTGTTTTCTAACTTTGACTTTTACCACAGTTCTGGAAGGAAGGTCTGGGATGGTCCTGTTGCATTTTCTTGGGATAATGAATGTTGTGTTATTCCAGGATCTCAGGGACAGGCTGGGGATCTGCAAACTTTCAGTGTTCCCAAAGTGGTCTGATTCAGTGCAGTCTATTTGCTATCCCTCTGGTCTGAGTTCTGCAAGTTTATGACCTGAGTTTGGGTCTGAGAAAAAGTAAATGCTGCTGGACTCCAGCCCATCAGTCAGATGAAACACTCTGTTGGTACAACTGTAGGAGTCTGGGCTTGCTTGTAGATTATTCCCCTGCAATCCTGGAAATGAAGTCCCATTCTGAGCCTTGGGAATGAGCCATACCTTTGCCATTGCTTCTGGCTTCTGAACTTCCTCCCTTTTTCAATAAACTGCCCAGGGCCTCCCTATCTGAGAATGTCTAACTCTATGTGCAGGTCCCCTTCTCACTCCACTCTGATTCTGTGACCACAGACAGGCAAGTGAGCAATAAAACTACCAGTTGGCAGCTGTCCCTACCACAGTGTCCCAGCTGTGGTAGGGGGTATCCCTGTACAAGTCTGGGACCTCCTTTTGGGCTGGTGCACAGCTTTCCTCTGGGTATTAGGATGCTCCACTCCTGCCTGGTGCTCCCGCTCCTAATGTCGGCAGACCTCCCAGTGTGTCCCTTTGGTAACCTGGGCTGGACAAAGAATTCTCTGTGTCTTTTTTTCCCTGAATTTCTCCATCAGGATTCTGTCTGGTGAATTTTCTAGATCTGTTTGGAACAGTTTGTGAACAGGAATTCCCAATGCATTGTTTCCTTCTTCGAAGCCGTCTCAGCTCCATCTATCAATGTTCTCTCCACTGCACCATTCTAGGGCCATCTGTCTCATGACACTGCTGTAAAGTAAGTGTTTGTTTGTTAACTATAAAGCATCACATAAATGTAAGTTGTTATTGTTGTTACCTGTATTATTTGGCTTGGTCCTTCTGCTTCTTTCTTGGTTTTTAACTACCCTCTCGGCAAATAAGATTGTCCCATTTTCTACATGAGACTTTTCCTGGTTCTCCACCTCCCCTCTGTCATCCACTACTCCCCTCCACCCAGCCCCTCCACTGCCTTCAGTCTGAGATTACCTCCAATTTGTTTGTATACAACTTGTTTTTCTATAGCTGTTTACAACTTATCTCCCACATTAGGTGCTGAACTCCATGAGGGCAGAGACTATTTTTCAACTCTCTTTGTGCCCCCAACACCTGGCCCAAAGCCTACAAAATACTAAGATAAAGTCACATCAATTCTTAAAAATAATTGTACTATAATTTTCTTACCTATGCAAGTGCGCTTTAAACAAAAATAATTATAAGCAGATATTATAATTACATTGTATTCCATATATTAATATATAATGTATATTACATATTAAAACTCCAATTTGAATTTAAAATTTTCATCCTACTATTTCTGTTTTCTTTGTCTTATGGATTAAAAAAAATGCTCTGAATCAATTGATGCAGCAATCTCAGGCACTTCCTAACTGTGAAAGCCTGGGCAAGTCATAACATCTGTCTGATTCCTCAACTATAAAAGAGAACAATAAAGTTCCTTCTTCACAAGGATCAAATGAGATGATGTTTATAAAGTGCTTAACACAGTGCCTAGAACATAGTAGGTCCTTAATAAATGCTTATGCCCTTCCCTTAGTTCTCCAAAGTCTTATTACATTGTTTGTTGACTATCTGACTGCCTGATAAGTAAAATGTTACCACATTTTGCCGGCTTTTGAGGGCTGATCAGGCAACCTGACCACCATTTGTCGGGCATTTTCCTCAGGCAAATTTATTGCAAAGGAAAAAGTAACCCAGAGGTTCCATGAACCAAGCCTCTAACTAATCTATTTCCAACTCCTCACTCCCAGAAAGCTTCTCCACACCACCTTCTGGGGCTCAGCAGGAAAGGAATGGTGGAGCAACAAGAACATTTTTTCCCTAGCAGATACACAAGGGCAAGAGAATCCTGTGGTTCAGGATACGTTACTGTCTTCAAGAGGAGGCATTAAACATACATACATACATATATCCATACATAAATATAATATTATATATTTAAAAGGAATAGAAACTTGTACATAACAGATTTGCAGTTTCATTGCAGTCATCTCTTTTTTTATTATATTATGTTGTGGAAATACTTGTTTTATTCCATAAATTAGAAATAAAACTATAGAAAGATAGATAGATAGATGATGGATGGATGGATGGATAGATAGATAGATAGTTAGATGGTGGATGGATGGATGGATAGATAGATAGGTAGATAGATAGATGATGGATGGATGGATAGATAGATAGATAGATGATGGATGGATGGATGGATGGATAGATAGATGGGTAGATAGATAGATGATGGATGGATGGATAGATAGATAGATGATGGATGGATGGATGGAT
>CM053581.1:46251348-46265225 GCA_028627135.1 Pseudochirops cupreus
GCAAGTATTTTTTGAGATCCTGATTCTGCTATACAATCAATGTTTTCTTTCTCCTTCTTGTCTCTCTGTCATTTGCAAACTTAATAGGTGAACTATCTGTGAGCCTTACTAGGAGATTACTTACTATCCTCCCAATACTGGAGAAATCCTAGTGAAAAGAAAAATGGGTGTAATAATAGCACCTATCTCACTGGACTGTTGTGAAGATCAAATCTATCATAAACCCTTTATAAGCCTTAATACATTATTTAATTATGACTGTTAATATTTTCCTGAACTGGATTTTATGATCAAAACGGCCCAGGAAGGTAGAAACAGGTGCGGAATTTTGAGTCCAAGTCCTGATTGTGCTGCTACCTATGTGACTTTGGGCAAATCACTTAACCACCATGAGCCTCAGTTTCCTCATGCGTTCATTACAGAAAGGAGGCAGACTAGATGAGATCCCAAAGTCATTTCCAGCCCTAAAGTTATGATCCTCCAACAACAACAAAAATAATCAGTGATCTTTCTAGGATGGCTAAATTATTCCAAGTGAGTCTTATATCCAGGAAGAATGATTCTTTGTGGTTTCTCAAGTAACCACAAAGTGAGTTTGGCCTTCGAAAGAATTGGAAAAAAGAATCAGGAATTGACATCAGCTTTTATTCATTAAGTCAGAACTCTGACTTTGACCTCATCACTGGAGATTATCAATGCTAATGAAGTCTAAGACATCCCAGGAGGCCTGCAGGGAGAACTCAAGGTCGTCATTAGGAATATCACTGTCCTGGGCTTTTGGAGGGGGTAAAGAGGGGCTCCGACCTCTGTGCTTTGTGCCTTTGTGTCTGCTTTTTATCATTTTTCTCTCTCCTCCCTCACACTGTCAGCTTGTCAGTTGTAAATCCTAAATCCTGTCAGGGTGATTGCCTCTTCAAGTGACACCAATACCTTCCTAATCTGTTATGGTTTAGGAAACCAGAAGGCTAAGCTGATTATGGTTGGGAGTAGAAGAAAAATAGCAGGCTGAGGGGACCTTCTATGAGAATTGCTTCTCTCTCTGAACTCCACATTCTAGACCACTTTTCTGGCTTTCTTCACATGCTCTATAAATGCTAGCCACCCCCAGCATTGAGGACTTTACTCACCCTGGAGTATCCCCTCCTCATCTTGACCTATTAGATTTCTGTGTACCCTTTAAAGCCCAAGTTAAATAATTGTGGTCATAGACTTAGAGCTAACGGGAACTTTAGAGGACATTGAGTCTTATTCCTCCATTTTATAGGTGAGGAAACTGAGGCAGCAGGGGTTAAGTGACTTGCCCAAGGTCTCACAGCTATTAAGTGTCAGAGGTAAGATTTGACCTCAAATCTTCCTGATTCAAAGACCAGCAAGCACTCTATCCACAGAGCACCCCTTCTTAGATAATAACCTTTCTTTTTTTACCTTTCATGATACTTTGTTTTGCATTTCTTGAATGAACTTGTCATGTAATATAGTGCATAAAAGTTATCTGGACTTATGTTTTATATGCTTATTATATAATTATATATTATTTTATATTATATTATATTGTTCTGTTATATTATATTATGTTATATTATATTATATCCTTATAATATTATATAACAATAGCTAATATATAGCACCTACTATGTGACAGGTACTATGCCAAGTGCTTAGCAAATATTACTTGTAATAAAATTTGCACATATTCTCATTTGATCGTCAAAACAATCCTGGAAGGTAGGTGCTATTATTGTTCCCAATTTATGGATGAAAGAACTGAGGCAGGCAGAGGTAAAGTAACTTATCTAGGGTCACACAGCTAGTAAGTGTCTGAGGCTGGATTTGAACTCAAATCTTCCTGATTCCAGCCCCATAACGCTAACCATGATATTCCTTCTAGATATGGTGTCATTTTCTTCCGGACTCTTAATACGATCCTAAAACTGCCACTCCCCAGTGTGTCTGATTTGTCCTTGGCCCCCAGAGAAGATAAGAGTGTCAGCCACTGTTGTTCTTGGGACGCTACTAGGTTGCCATGCCAAGGGAAAATAAAAAATCTCGTGACATTTCTAAGTTCCCAGGGCCATCCTCTATTCAGTGGGAAAAAGGAAGAGATGGAGCCTCTTCTCCTCCCCTAACACCTACCCCTAGAGATTCCCTCCCAGGGGCATGTGTGGATGTTCTCTCCAATAGCTCCCTGGTTTCTATAAATCCCACAGCACCACTGAGTCTACTTAACCAATCTCAACATCCTTCTGCATTTCATTCAATGCCTTGAAGCACTCTCTTTCCCAACTAGATAAACCAGGGTTGGTTTTTTTGGGGGGGAGGGAGGTTGTATAATTAGTTTAACGTCCTTGATCAATTGTTTGACTCAACAGTGGCTTTCTCACTTTATTAGAATAGATACATTAAATGGAATGGAGTGATTGATTTGATCTAATAATTATTGACCTAATTGATTCCCTCCCCTTACACTTTATATTTTTCCATTTTAAAAATTTTATTGCTTGTTTTTAACATTCTTTTTTTAAACTTTTGACTTCCAAATTCTCCCCCTCTCCCAAGCCCCTCCCCCACCCTCTGAGAAGGCAAGCAATATGCTATCAATTAGACATGTGAAATCATGTAAAACATTCCCATATTAGCCATGTTGGGGGGAAAACCAAGAAAAATAAAGTGAGAAAATTATACTTCAATTTGCACTCAGAGTTCATCAGTTCACTCTCTGAAGGTGAATAGAATTTTTCATCATGAATCCTTTGGAACTGTATTGATCAGAGTAGCTAAGTCTTTCACAGTTGATCATCATTAAAATATTGCTATTTTTTGTGTAATGATCTCCCATTTCTGCTCATCTCACTCTGTATTAGTTCGTATAAGTCTTCCCAGATTTTTTCTGAAACCACCCCCTCATCATTTCTTACGGCACAATAGCATTCCATAACAACCATAACTCACCCAATTAATGGACATCCCCTCAATTTCCAGCTATTTACCACCACCAAAAGAGATGCTATAAATATTTTTGTACAAATAGGTCCTTTTCCTTTTTCTTAGTTTCCTTGGATTTAGATCTAATATTACTATGACTAGATAAAAGATTACATATATGGTTTTGTAGCCCTTTGGCCATAGTTCCAAATTGTTCTCCAGAATGGTTGGATCAGTTTACAATTCCATCAATAATGCATTAGCGTGCCAATTTTCAATTATAGCTTCCAGAATTTATCTTCTCTGATAGAAGTGAGGTGGTACTTCAGAGTTGGTTTAATTTGCATTGCTCTAATCCATTGTGATTTAGAGCATTTTTCCATATGATTATAGATAACTTTCATTTCTTCTTCTGAAAACTGCCTGTTCATATCCCTTGACCATTTATCAACTAGAGAATGGCTATTATTTTTATCAATTTGACTCCATTCCCTATAAATTTGAGAAATTATGTCTTTATCAGAGAAAATTACTTTCAAAATTTTGATATTACTTCACTTTCTTTGGTACCTTTTATCAAAATGTAGTTTCCTTGAGTATCTCTTTTAGTTAGTTATGTCTATTTTAGTTTTTGCTTTGTCTGAAACCAAGATTGCTATTTCTGCCTTTTTTTACTTCAGCTGAAGCAAAATAGATTCTGCTCCAGTCCTTTATCACTCTCTGTGTCTTTCTGTTTCAAGCGTGTCTCCTGTGAACAGCATATTGTTGGATTCTGGTTTCTAATCCATTCTTCTAGATGCTTCTCTTTTTGGGTAAGATCTTCCCAATCACATGCACAAGTTATGATTTCTATGTATTTCCCTCCATCTTATTTTCTTCTGCTCATTCTTCTCTCTCTTTCTCTTTTTAATCTATCCCTCCTAAAAAGTCTGTTTGGCTTCTGACTACTTCCTCTTTTTTATCATCTCCCTTCTCCTATCCCTTCCCGTCCTACTTTCCTGTTGAGCAAGATAGATTTCTATACTCAACTGATTGTGTGTGTGTATACATGTATATTAATGTATTCTTCCTTCTCTGAACCAATTCCTATGAATGAGAATCAAAGATTGCTTGCTACCATCCCCCATTTTTTTTTTGTAAAATTTTCACTGTAAAAGCTCTTTCTTGCACACCTCTTTTCTTGCACGCCTATGTAAGATAGTTTTCCCCATTCTTTCCCTCCCTTCCCCTCCTCCCAGGGATTCCCTCTTTCTTGTTCATTCATTTTTTTTTATATCATCACAACATAATCATCTCACTCCCATACCTTCTGTCTATGTAGAATCCTTCTGTCATAATAATGATAAAATTCTTAGAAGGTATTTGTATCATCTGTCCACATGTAAACGTAAACGTTTTAACCTTATTGAATCTCTCATAGTTTCTCTTTCATGTTTACCTTTTTATGCTTCTCTTGAGTCTTATATTTGAAAGTCAAATTTTCTATTCAGCTCTGGCTGTTTCATCAGAAATGTCTAAAAGTCCATTATTTCATTAAATACCCATTTTCCCCCTTAAAGTTTACACTCAGTTTTGCTGGGTAGGTTATTATTGGTTGAAATTCTAGGTCTTTTCCCTTCTGGAATATAATCCTCCAAGTCACCCACTCCTTTAACATAGAATCTGCTAAATCTTGTGCGACCCTGACTGTGACTCCACAGTATTTGAATAATTTCTTTCTGGTTGTTTGCAATATTTTTCTCCTTGACTTGGAAGCTCTGGACTTTGTTTATAATATTCCTGGGAGTTTTAATTTTGAGATCTTCTTCAGATGGTGATCAGTAGATTCTTTCAATTTCTATTATACCCTCTGGTTCTAAGATATCAAATCAATTTTCCTTGAAATTGTCTTAAAATGTGATGTCTGGGTTTTTTTAATCATGATTTTCAGGTAGTCCAATAATTCTTAAATTATCTCTCCTTGATCTGTTTTCCAGGTCAATTGTTTCTCCATTGAAATATTTCACATTTTCTCCTTTTTCCTATTCTTTTGACTATGTTTCACTGTTTCTTGAAGTCTTGTGGAGTCATTAGCTTCCATTTGCCCAATTCTAATTTTTAAGGAATTATTTTCTTCAATAAGATTTTGTATGTCTTTTCCCCCTCCATTTGGTCAATTCTGCTTTTTAGGGAGTTCTTTTCTTCAGTGAATTTTTATGCCTCTTTTACCATTTGGCCAATTCCATTTTTTAAGGAATTATTTTCTTCAGTAATTTTTAGTGCCTCTTTTACTAAGTTGTTAATTCTCTTTTCATAATTTTCTTGCACCATTCTCATTTCTTTTCTTACTTTTTCCTGTACCACTCCTATCTCTTTCTTTGTCTCTTCTAGGAATTCTTGTTGGGTTTGTATACAACTAGCATTTTTTTTCTTTGAGGCTTTGCTTGGGACTCTTTTCACATTATTGTGAATTTATGTCTTGATCTTCCCTGTCACCATAATGGTTTTTTACAGTTAAGTTCTTTTTGTTTGTTGGTTCATTTTCCATGACTATTTCTTGATTTTTAACTTTATGTTAAAGTTGGGCTCTACTCCTGAGGTGGAAGGTGGGGGAGGAGCAGGGAGAACTTCCCCAGACTTCAGGTTGTTTTCAGAGCTAGTTCTGGGGGTCTGCAAGGTTTCAGTACTTCCAAAGTGGTATGAACTGGGGAAAGGCATGGTCACTACTTTCCTGGTATTCACTTTGGTCTTTACCCAGGAAGTTTTCTGTCTCTGTGCTGAGAGCTCTCTGAAAGCTGCTGCTGCTGTTGTCATGGCCACCTCCAAGGTACATCACTGAGGCCACTGCATGTGCACCAGGCTGGTCTCTATTCCAGCATCACAGACCTCTCCTCCTGACCTCCTAAATTGTCTTAGACTGGAAAAAAATGTCTCACTCCAACCTTTTATTGGTTGTGCCACTCCAGAATTCAATTTGAGCTATTATTGTACAGTTGTTTGGAAGGGAATGTTGGGAGAGTTTGGATGCCTTGCTGTCTCTACTCTGCCGTCTTGGTTCCCCCTTATACTTTAATGTTTGGAAGAACTAAAATTAAATGCAAAATGAGTTCAGAACATCATCTACTACTGGATGTCAGTAGCTCCAAATTCAGACTTCATTTTTTAAGGTTTATTAATGAGATTTATTTACAAGTCACATTTACTTCCCCACATTACAAATATGTAACAAAGAAAAAAAATAATTACAGCAGCCAGAATTTATATAGCACTCTAAGGTTTATACATGGCTTTACAAATATGTTCTCATTTTATCTTCACAGTAACCCTAGGAGGGAGGTGATAATCTCCCTATCTTACAAAGAGGGAAACTGAGGCTGACAGAGATTAAGTGGTTTGCCCAGGGTCACATAGATAGCAAGTGTCTTTTTGACTCCAGATCGAGTGCTCTGTTTATCATAACACATAACTATAGGTTTTATCAAAACCAACCAGGCAAGTGACTGTTCCTGGCAGTGTATACAACATTACACATCCATAGTCCCCTAAAATTCTATTGAAAGGAGGTAGATAGTTTTCATCTTATCTTCTCTAGGACTATTTGCTATTAATTCTTTAAAAGATCTTAGTCTTTGCACAAATTGCCAAGCTGTTGGCCCTATTGGTGTCTCTTCTCAGGGAAGCTTTTCCTAGAGTAGGGAAAGAAGTATGGTGTCCTCTCTCACTCACAGTTTCTATGATTGAGTCATCACTGTCCAAATAAATAAATTAGTTCTAATATCGCTATTTGCTATCAACCTTATAAAACTTAACATAAACCAGATGCAACCCTAGGGTCCACATCCTACATGGATGGAATTTTGCTGGGCTCTCCCTTTGTCTCTCTGTTCTTCTTCTATTTCCTAATGGAAAGGCATCCAAAGCTGAAAGCATTTGGACTTCTTCCAAATACAAATGACCCTTATCTTTGGATACAGCAGACCACCTTTCTTTAACTTTAATAAAGTTCGTTTGAGCAAGGACATGATTCTTTGAAAAGGTCAACTAACATTCCCTTCCTGACCCCTCCCTTAACAGCCTTGACTCTTTGCCCTGTTAGCCATACTGTTGTGTGTGCCCCTGGACTATGAAGGGCTCCAGGGAATGGGACAGAGGAGATAGTGTTCCAGGTCCCCTTACCAATACATTGAGTATCTTACAAATAGTAATAATTACAAGCATTCATATGGCACTTTAAGGCTGGCAAAGTGTTTTTGTTTAATGATCAGAAATACTCTGCGATGTAGGTGCTCGTATCATTCCCATTTTACAGATGAGGAAGAAACAGACTGAGAAAGATGAAGTATCTTGCCCAGAAGGACACAAGCACAAAGCATCTGAATGGGATATGAGCTCAGATCTTCTTGACTCCGTCTCCAGAAGTCCATCCACTTCCACTACCTACCTAGCTGCTTTGCATCAGGGTCAATACCCTCAGGTTAAAAAGACAAACATATTGATTTGATGTGGATGGTGAAGTTGAGAAGGTAAGTTGTATATCAAGCTTTTCCTAGAATGGTGATCACTTTTTTTGTAGTGGGGCATCTGTGATCCCCTCCACTGAAAACTCTGGGGATAGTATAATAGGTGTAACAGGCACTAAGTGGAGCAGGGAATCAAGAACTAGGCTTGGAATCATGAAGGCTCATCTTCCTGAGTTCAAATCCAGCCTCAGACACTTACTAGCTGTGTGACCCTGAGCAAGTCACTTAACTTTGTTTGCTTCAGTTTCATCAGCTATAAAATAAGTTGGAGAAAAAAATTATAAACCCCTCCTGTACTTTTCCAGGAGAACCCCAAATAGGGTCAAGATGAGGCAACTGAAACACAAAGACATTATATATTTGGCATAAAAGGCAATTCCCTACTTCTAGCTCCTAAATTACGGTTTGTCTTTGGGCAAGTAAAATGGGTGTGTAGTGGAAGTGGATGGCTGGACTAACTGATTTTGAAGAGCTCTTCCATCAATGACACATTTTTTTATTTTTTTATATTTTTGGAAAGCAAGATTTTTTTATAAAAGAAAAGTACAGCTCTCCTCAACAGATTCATCATCATTATCACCATTAGTAAGGATTACGTTTAGGCTTCATGTGTATTTTAGCTTGACACAGTCGTCAGTGAATGAAGCTTTCCCAAACCAAACACTGGGTACGT
The DNA here is from genome assembly GCA_028627135.1 of Pseudochirops cupreus. Lineage (NCBI taxonomy): Eukaryota > Metazoa > Chordata > Mammalia > Diprotodontia > Pseudocheiridae > Pseudochirops > Pseudochirops cupreus. The sequence goes on from CM053581.1 coordinate 46,259,443, forward strand.
GGTAATCCCTCCCATTTATGGATGCTCTCTGGTTCCAAAGAGCTCTCCTACACATCATCTTAACACTGTAATCCCACAGTGTGCCCAGGGGAAAGCAGGTTAAAATAAGAGTCACAGCTGACAGTTATCGAATTCTCTATGCTTTACAAAGCACTTTACACATATTACCTAATTGATTCTCGTAACAATCCCATGAGGCAGGTACTGTAATGGAAGCCCAGCCTTTAAAAGCATGCCTGCAGTATTTGGCTGATGCAATCCCCACATGGATTTTGTAGCATGTACAGTGGGTCATGGGTTCTTTTCTTTTTTTTCTGGAGAGTTGATTGTTAAATATTTAGCAACACATCCCTGAATGAGCTGAGGAATACTTGCTCTAAATAGGATCACAGGTTTAGAGCTGAAGGGAGCTTTAAACGTCTTTGGATCCCCTCATTTTACAGATGGGGAAATAAAGGCACAGAGCCATGATTTGACTTGCTCAGGATCATATAACTAGAAAATACCTCTGACAAGTTTCTAAGCTGAGGACCTCCTTCCTGAGACCTGTCCGCTTTAGGGAGGAGGTAAATGGAAAATTCAGAGATCAAAGTCGCAGAGCTAATCTATAGTGGATTCAAGACTCCAACACTTCTCGCTTCAAGTCTGATGCTCTTTTCGTTGCACCTTGCTGTATACTCCATCAAAAGCAGCCTTAAAGGTAGAAAGAAGAGGGTTTTTTGGTTTTGTTTTGTTTTGCTTTAAAGGCAATATCAGGAGCATGTGTGTAGAAGGCAATGAGGAAGAATTGTTACTAGATTGCCAGTCTCAGTATTATTTTGATCTTTGTTTTTTTTTAATTTCTCTTCAAGTAACATTTTAAACCTATATTATAACTCTCTATGGTGATATATTCCATATGGCTCTTAACTAGGTTATAAAGTCTATGAGAGCAAAGACCACATCTTAGCCAAACTTTGTATTTGCCTCTAAGCTGTGCCTAGCACAGTGCTCTAGACATGGTAAGTACTTCAGAAAGCATTTTGTGACACGGGTGAAGCTCAGATCCTTTCAAGCATCTAGGAGACTTCCTTCCTTCTCTCACACTGGCTGACTTCTGCCTGACTCCAGCCATCTGGATCCTCCTGAAAACTGGGTGTTCTGGAACTATCTCTTAGAGCTATCCCAGAATACACATCCACCTTCAAGGGCGTGGTTCACAAACTTACCTTCTATACCCAAGATGTGATCTCAGCTCAGCCTTCAGAGGTTCCAAGCACTCCAGGACTCTCACATACCCAAGGATGCCCATTGACCAGCCTGGCGTGTTAGCTGAGGTTCCTGTGAAATGGCCCAGCCCTGAAGCCAGCCAGTATGAGGTCACCCTTGGCTCTCACTCATGTTGGACAATGGATCAGAGCAGGGTCTTGACGTTTTCACAGAGAAATGGATGAGTATCATCCAGTATCATCAGACTAAAGGAATGGAAGGGGTTGGAAAAGAGCTAGACTGGAACACTTTGATGGCGGAGGGTGGCTGATGGCTTTGCCGACTGGATTTGCTTCCAGCAAAATGGTTTTTTTTTCCTTCATTTTTTTCCATCTCCCCACACTTGGGCTCTTGAGCAATTTGGTATTTGTATTCTGAGACTACAAAGCTTGCCCTCTGCTCTAAATCATGCAACAGTCACATGCTCTACAGATTTCACATGGTAGGGAAAGAAGCTCATTCCACAGTCCATTCATTCAGCTTCTGCCTGGTCCCTGAGAGAACCTGGCCTCCATTACTGTCAACACTGCCATACCCCCTTCTCATGCAAAGTGCCTAGGCCTTACCCTGAGCTGGGACCCAGTACAATGTCTCCTGACTCTGCCTACTTATGGCTGCTTTGAGAACCATAAGTCTGAAGTCTGAAATAGAGACTAACAATTATACCTAAATAGCTGTTAATAATAGCTAATAATATTAGGTAAGTAGGTAGTGTTTTAAGCTTTGAAAAGTGCTATGATGATAATAATAACTAACCTTTATATAGGGTTCACTACGTGCCAGGTACTTTGCTAAGAACTTAAAATTATGATCTCATTTTGTTCCTCACAACAAACCTGGATGGGAGGTGCTATTATTATCCCCATTGTACAGATAAGGAAACTGAGGCAGACAGCGTAGAAGTGATTTGTCCAGGGTCACACAGTTAGTAAGTGTCTTGAGGCTGGATTTGAAATCAGGTTTTCCTGATTCCAGGTATAGTGCCCTATGTACTGGCCACCAGTTAACCTTTGATCATATAAAAATGGGAGTCATTTAAATGAGTCAATCACCTTCACACCAATTAAAATTACTAATAGGATGCTCTGTGCTCTGATAACTTTATCAGATGAGAATACTTCTAGTGAATCAATCAAATGCATTAATGAATTTGGAAGAAGCAAAATGCTGCCAGCCCTTGGATGAAATGAAAAGGCACCATGCAAAAGGTCTATTTGGATTCATTGTCATGCCTTTTGGGGGCTTGGATAAAAAGAGCAAGCTAGAAAAAATATCAGGGATTCTGGTGGTGGCCATCCTAGAGAAAGTAGCTTCAGCCAAGACCATAAGAGAGAATTGACTGAGAACTGGGAGGCAGAGAGACTCTGAGTCTTTCCCAATCCCATTACTGACCAGAGGATAACGTTGTTAACTTTGAAAGGTTGGAAGACTTTGAGTTTCCAATAGGCATCCTGGCAGTATTCCAGAAACAATCTTCCCTGGAAGCCGGGGACAACCTAGACACACTGAGGTCTTCAGGACTCCACAAGGACCCTGGCACAAAGTTGCACCGCACCAAGGGGAACATCATGAGGCTGCTAGGAAGGAGAGGAAGAGTCTAGGAGAAATCAAGAGCTGTGGGTTACCCCTCTGTCACACATCCTCACCAAGCTTTCCCCTGGCCTCTGTATGTCCTCTCAGGAGAGAGTTCTTACAGTCTGAGATGTTTGGGATGTTCTGGACTTTCTCTGCTTTAGTCTTTATTATGTTTTCTCAGCAAATGTCCTTTGGTAAAAGTTAATTGGTATTAATTGGTTAAATGATATTTGGGCAGTATTAACTACCAACTAGGAGTATACTGGATGGGGGCTCACAAGCAGCCAGCAACCTGTCACTGGGAATGGGGACTGGGGAAGTGAGCCCTAGAACCCCCACCAAAATAAGAGTATAGGTTTTAGACCTGGAAGGGATTTAGGGGATCATCTGACTCAATTGCATTTTGCAGCTTAGTAAACTTCAGACTGGAGACATTCAGGAATGAGGCTGAGGTCACATAGACAGCAGATAGCCAAGCAAGGATTCCAAGGATTTCAATCTAGTTCTTTTTTACTGACAGTATCAAAGCCTTGGTCAGACCTACAAACATTATGTCTAAATCTCTGTTCTGCTCCTTGAATTTCTCCTGGAGTTGTCCGGCAGCAAACACCATATCGACCATTTCTTGGTCCTTTCAGAAACCACACTGGCTCTCAGGTAAATGACCATCTTCCAGGTGAAGGATCAACTCATTGAGGAGGACTCTGGGAAGAATCTTGCCAGCAGTGACTAAGCTCACATGACGGTCAGAAGAAGGACAGTTATCAAGGTCTCTCTTAAGAACTTTGGAATTGATTGAGTGACATGCGAGACACTGGTACAGGACCACCCAGGCTGGTGTGCCCTCATCAGAGAAGGTGCTATGCTCCATAAGCAAAGCAGAATTGAAATAGCTCAAAGGAAATGCAGGATGTCCAGATTTGGAGAATCCACTCCAAATGTTCACACAGACTTTTTGTGCCTGACCTGTGGTAGAGCATTACAATCTTGTTTTGTCTGATTGGTCACCGTCAGACACACTGAAACTTCGCTCTACCATAGTGATGTCATTTTGGTCCTCTTCAAGGATAGACAACTACCACCATTACATACATATATATACACACATATACATACATATATACATACATGAATATGTTCATCTATTAATGTGTATATACATATGTGTGTGCATATACATGTGTGTGTACATTATACAGAACACCATGATTCCATTCCTGTGAAAGTACTAGCACAAGCTCTTGCACAAAGGAGGTGCTCAATAAATGACAATTAGATTGAAATGGATAGATTTTGATTGGAGATTGTAGAGTGGGAGGGCAATGGGCACCTAAAGAATTGAGGACAAGTCACACAAAGTAAAAAAAAAAGGGACAAGGGAAGGAAAGTTTAGTTGGAACATATGACCAATAAGACTTTTTCCAACTCTGTGGATTTTATCTCAATATCCTTCACAATTTTGGCCAGGTTCAGCATTACTAGAGCTAGGAATCATGGAGTGGATACAGAAGAAATCTAGGATCTCCCCACCTTCAAATACTACAATAAGTTCTTGATCTCTTAAGGGACAATTAGCTTAAGGAGCGATTTGTACAACTCTTTTATCTGATGCCTGTCTCTAATTTGGATAAGTCAGATTATTCAAGCTGGAAGAGATTTTAGAACACCAAATGAGAGTACTAGGAAAGAAGTTAGGTATGTCAAGTCCTAGTTCCTCGCTTTATGTTGTAGCACCCCCAAACCTCTTCTGGAAGGCTTATCCTCAAAAGGCTCTTCCTCTGTCTCTGTTCAGGGATTCAGGGGCAAACCCTGAAGGACTGAACATATCTTTCTAATGCTATTGCTCATGAGCCCCCACTGGTGCACTTCACTTATTAATTAACTATTGCTATCAATTAGCCTATCTTCTCCAGGCTTCACTCCTCTACCATGCCGCAGATACCTCTGTGCCGTAAAAGTTCACCTTACCCCTGATATTCTCACCCTGGACAAACCTTCCACCACTATGGTCTCTTCCTCTGATTGGTTGATTCCTCCTAGAACCTCAATTTTAAGGAATATACTCAGACCAGCTATATCTTCATTGCACTCCAGGCTGCATTCTTCATTCCCCAGATTTTCTTTACCATGTGCTTGTATGAGTAACCCACTCCCCTTTCCCTTCTGCTTTTCAATTCCTTTTATATATCGTCTTGTACACAAGCTCCTTGAGAGCAGGGGCCATCTTCTTTCTGTTTCCATTTGTATTCCCAGCACTTAGCACAATGTCTGATATGTAGGAAGTGCTTAATAAATACTTATTGACTTGATTTGACTTAGACAACCAGACTAAAGTAGCTTTTAGAAATAGATATTTCTTAAAATAATTTAGTAAAAGCAGTTGATATTTACATATTTACAGACAAATAAACAAAACAACTCAGGGTACACCCTTCCACAAGTACATACAGAGTTTGAAGGAGAGTAGGCTCAAGTGTAGAGGACATGTAGCAAAGACTACAACTCACAGTTCCTAGAAGTCCTTTCAAAGTCCTTTTTCTCTCCTTTGTGGGTACTTGTGGAGGCATAGCATGAGTTTCTATTAGGCTCCTTATAGAGTCCTAAAGCTTTCTTTCCTCAGTGTGTCTTATTTGTCTTCTACTTCCAATGCAGACTCTGCCATTCCTATAACACTAGTAGGCCATCCATGAGGCTACTAGGTGGTGCAATAGTACACAAAGTGCCAGTCCTGGAACTGGGAAGACTCCTCTTCCTGAGTTCAAATCCAGCCTCAGATATTCACTATCTGTGTGACCCTTGGCAAATCACTTCACACTGTTTGCCTGTAATAGTAATTAGTTTAGCAGGATACTTAGCACTTAGTAGTGCTAAGTGCTAAGTGTGGAAGGTGCAAACTCTGTCCCACTGTTGAGAAGGCATGAACTCCCCTGTTGATGTGGAAGAAGGGGATTGGCTGAGGT
>CM053581.1:46265725-46281439 GCA_028627135.1 Pseudochirops cupreus
ATTTGTTCCTCCATTTCCCCAATTGATGGCCACCCATTTTCCGGTTGTTGTTGTTGTTGTGTACTACAAAAAGCGTAGCAGTGAATACTTTGATATACATGAGCTTTTTTTTTTCTGTCTTGGACTTCCTGGGCATATATGCCCTAGAGGGAGACTGTCAAATTAGCTCAAATCCCTCATTTTACAGAGTTAGAGACTGAAGACTTGGCAATCTCTAGCTTCCCTTCTGGATCTGAAGACTCCTCACCATCCTGTAGGTAGATGGATCTTTAAAGTTTCTGCCCCTCTAAATCCATCCTATGACTATGACCAATGGGACCCAACTGGTCACTTCTACAGGAGAGACATGACAAAGTCTCAGTCAGCCCACTCACTGCCTAGGCTTCCTCTCACACTTAGGGAGGGTGGTCTCTCTGGGCTGGAGGTCATGCACAGGGCACATTAGAGAATACTTGCATTCCGGCCCCTCCTTCCTTAGCTCTACCTCAAAGATAACTGCAAAGGAAAGACATCTGGACTGAATCCCGTCAGTCCCTTAACCTCTGGGTGTCCAGATGTGTCATCAGCTAAAGGGAACCTTTTCAGACTGGAGATAACCTGAAGACAACCTTGTGAATGGAGCACACCCACGATGAGGTTGCTCAACCCCGCAACTATTTCTCCTGGAATATGCACATCAAAATACAGGCAGCCTCCACCTTTTTCTTTAATCCTATCCTAGCTAGAAATCTTCATCTCTTTAGCAGTTGCACAGTGTTTTAAGGTTTGCAAAGCCCTAGACAAATATTATCTCATTTTGGTCCTTACAAGAACCCTGGAAAATAGGTACTATTATTGTCCCCATTTTACAGATGAGAAATGAGAAAACTAAGGCTAAGAAGTTAAGTGATTTGCCTGAGGTTCTTGCTGCTAGTTAAGTGTCTGAGACTAGATTTGAATTTTAGTTTTTCCCAATACCAAGCCTCCCTAGGACCTAGAATTGCTGTATCATAGAACTTTAAATCTGGAAGAGACCTTAGAAGCCCTCGGGCACCACTCTCACCTTTTTTTTTAACCATAGAAACCAATGAATGAATGAATGATAAAGTGTTTATTAAGCAGACACACTGTACAGAACTCTAGGAATACAAATGCAAAGAAACAACTCAACCTCTGCCTTCAAGGAGCCTGCGTTCTAATGGGAGAAAACAACACCTAAAGGAAAGCTTGAAAATTGAAAAGGGAGATTAACATGGGAAACAAGCCTGGTTTGGACTTGGCTGTGTTGAAGTCAGCCCATTAGAGAACCTTAAAAACAACAACAGCAACAACAACAAAAACAAGCCACCTTCCTTACAGTTAGAGCCATCCAAAAGTAGAATGGGTTGTTTTTTCTGCAACATTGATTTACTCCTCACTAGACATCTTCAAGCAAAAACTGGATAACCATTTGTCAGGTCCTTGATGGAGGGGATTCTTGCTCTGGTGTGGGCCAGATTAGACCAATGGCTACTCTAGTGCTATGATTCTGGGACTTGCCCAAGGTAAACTCCTTAGAAGCAAGGATTTCATCATTTTTGTCTTTGTATCTTCCCCGCCGCCCCAATTCCTAGCCCAGTTGTTCCTGGTATGTGACACATGGTTGATCATTTTTTTAATTGTGTTGAATTGAATCTGGTTAATGCCAAAAGCCTGATCTCTCAGCTCCCAAGTAGTACCCCCACAATGAAAACAAACAAAACTAAAGAAAGGGGTGATAGAAAAACAACATATCAGAAAGAAGCATCAGAGTAATTTTTGTCTTTGCTATGATTTTTTTTTTTGTTTTCCGTTTTTTGGTTTTGTAATTAAACTGCCAGTCAAGTCAGTCTAATAACAGCTTCTTGTGCAGGCTTGGTCATATTCCACTGTACTCCAGAGCCTCCTAGCCCAGTCCTAGACATATAACAGATGCTTAATATTTCTTATCTTTCCTGATTCTCCTACCAGACTCAGGTGTCCAGTTGTTAATGTTCCCTCTCCCTGAAATTATTTTGCTTTTATTTTGTATTTATTTATTATGGACATGTCATTCCTCCATCTCTCACCCCAAAAGAATGTAAACTTCTTGAAGGAAAGGGGAGTTCTGTTTTTTTCTTTGTATCTCCAGCACCAAGTACAAGTGTAGCTATATAGCAGGTCTTTAATAAAGGCTAGTCTTTGTACATGACATATCGTCTCTCATCTCCGAGGCTTTTTACTAGTTATCCCCCATGCTTAGAATGCCTCCTCTCTCTGCCTTCCTCCACCTCTTAGCTTTCTTTAAGATTCTGTTTAAATCCCACCTTCTGCAAGAAGATTCTCCTGCTCAGCCTCTTTCCTCTTGGATTATCTCTCATTGACAATGAATAAATCTTGTACGTACATGGTTCTTTGCTGTTGTCTCCTCCATTAGACTGTGAACCTCTTGAGTACAGAAATGGTGTTTTTGCCTTTCTTTGTATACCTAACGCCCGGAACATAGGATTCAATAAATGTTTGTTGCCTGACCGACCTGTTGAATGGAATGAGGTAAAATCAATTACTTGAGTTTCCAGATGTTGACTTTTTAAAGTCAAATTCATTGCACTTAATGCTGGAAGGCTATTTTAAGTCCGACATTTTCCTGAGGCCCCAAAAGGTCGTGACCAAGGTCACACATACTCTGATATCCAAACTCCTTTGTCAGAAGTTGGCAGGGTCAAGAGTCACACAAAGTCTTGAAGAATACATACCCAATGTGAAACAACCACCGAGATACCCAACTTGGGGCTTTGTGGTGTCTTCAGCATGAAGTGACCCTTATCTAACTGACTTGGCTACTAGAGTCACCCTACCTCCAACATCATTTGGCAAAAATGGAGTCAGAAAAAAGCAACTCACTGCCAGATTTCCCTCAGTATTTCCCTTCATGCTGCTTGGTGTTTTGGTTCAGCAATGAAAAAAATAACTCATCTTCTATCCAGAATTTCATATGTGTGTGTATGAGTGTATACACACACACACACGTATATATGCATATGTGTATGTGCACATGTATATGTCTATGTTCATGTATGTGTGCATATGTATATGCCTATATACATGCATGCACATATGCATATATGTATACATACAAGTATATGTACGTATATTGTGTGTATAGATATAGATATATTGCTTTACCACATCCTCTTTGCAAACTTGCATGGGGAACTCGAACTCTGAATCAGCTTTTTTAAAAGGAAATATTTCTAGAACCCACCAGGCCACTGGAAACCCTCCTCTGATCCTGTTAGTACATCTTCTTTAGGGACTGTCTCATACTTCATAAAAGATTATGTGTATTGTGAGTACACATGGATTTCCCCAAAGAGAAGACGGGTATGACATTTTTGGATTAAATCATAGTTCCTTGGAGCTGACAGGGGCCTTAGGAATCCTCTAGTCTTAGAGGTTCACAGATTTAGTCAGTCTACAAACATTTATTAAGCATCTATTGTATGCCAGGCATTGCACTAAGCACTGGGAATACAAAGAATGACAAAGCCATAGTCCCCATCCTCAAGAAGCTCACAGTCTAAGGATCCAGATTTAGATCTGAAAGAGACAATGGAGACAATTTAGTTCAACTCTATCACTTTACAGATGAGGAAACTGAGACCCACGGAGGTTAAGAGACTTGCCCAAATTCGTGCAGGCAATAAGTGGAAGAGCTAGAGGTCAGGATGCTTCATGGGATGGACCCTTCCATCATCTAGACTTCGTTTCACAGAGAAAAAAAATGAGGCTCAGAAAGCAAAGTTACTTAGCTGAAGTCACACAGCTGATAAGTAATTAGTAGAAATCTGGTTTTTTAAAGGAGATTTTGTGAGCTTTTAGGAATCTCAAAGGACATCCTGAAAAGACTGAACACTGAAATTAACAATTTGGGCATTGAATGAAATACTTCCTTTAGGTCAGTGGTTCTCAAACTTCCTAATGCCATGACTCTTTAATACTCATATGTGGGCATACCTGTATATGGGCAGACCTGCCTGGAGACAGATAGAGGAGCAGTGTCTCGGTTACTAAGACCATCGACCCCAAAGGGGTCGTGACCCACAGGTTGAAAACTGCTGCTCTAGGTGAACAAAATGATATTATGGGAATTTTGAGTTTGAGAACATGGGTTAGGAACTAATTTACTTACCATTGTAACCTTGGGGGAGTCCCTTCCCCTCTGGAATTCATTTTCCTTCTCCACTGGAAAAGAAGGTCAGACTAGGGCAGGGCCCTGAATCTCTTTGTGTATGTCTTGGATCCCTTTGGCAATCTCCTAACTCTTATGATTTTAAACTATTTTAAACTCTCTGGACACCAGATTCTTCATCCATCAAATGTGAAGGTTGGACTAGATCAGGGTTTCTTAATCTGGGATCCATGAACTTGTTTTTAAAAATATTTTGATAACTAGATCTGAATATAAATCCTATATATTTAACTTTTTCATTTAAAAACATGATTCTGAGAAGGAGTTCATAGGTTTCACCAGACTGTTGTCAAAGAAGTCCATGATATACACAAAAAAGATTAAGAAGCTCTGGACTAGATGTCTCTAAGGGCCCTTCTGGTTATAAATCAATGGTCCTATGAGTAGCCATTTAGGTCTCCCTTCTACTGGTCCCTTATGTTTTCCAGGGAAGCCATACCGTACAGCCTTCCTTTTCTCTCATCTTGACGTAGGCAGACTGATACCATTTTATGAGAAACCAGTGGTACTTCTTCCCAAAGACATCCAAAGGATTAAAAAAGCAGGAGCAGGAAAGACATGAGTCCTTGATGCCAATGACATTAACTTCAAGCCGGAAACTTCCTTTAAAAGCAAACCAAATATAACCTAGGAGCAAATGTCATTGGATTACAAAATGGATTTGAAAGAGGCTCATAGATATCTAGGATAAACAAATCAAGACCCTCAGGGCAGGATATCAAGGGGCCATTTTCCTGCACCCATTAGATAGACCAGTTACTCTGATCTCTCCACACACACTTACAGATCTGTCACACACCCTCCCCTCCCTCTCTGGGGAAATTACAAACACCGGATAGATCCAATGGGACATGGGAGTCCGGATGCATCACTGCCTTGGCTGTGGTTTGGGGCTGTTTACTTTTGAGGTCATCGAAGAAGAAAAATGTGAGAACATATTTTGGGAACATGGTGGCCAAGCAAATTCTGGGTGCCAGGGAAGGCAGAAACAATAGAATGGGAGGGACAATGATGGAGCGGAAGGATAGGGTTGGGGCATTACATGCCACAGGAAGACTCCATGCTAATGGCTTTGGGGATTTCCCCTCCTCCCTACCTCTTGCACACTACAAGGAGGGACCCGGATTCTATTTTTTCCCATCTCACGTGATATTTTTGTCTGGTCACTTGTAGATTCACCTTGGCACATAGAAGGTCTTTGTGGGCCAAGTCCCATTTTCCTTCTGATTCTGAAACAAATGAATATTTTGGATCCTAGACAGTCAAGGTGGAGCCATTTATGTGCATTGTTGGTCAAAGTTGTTTCTTGGGAGGAACATCCATCATGTTCCAGTTAAAACACTGTTGTTCATTTAGAGGAAAACACTCATCTCTCTGCCTCCTCCAAAAAAATAAAATCTCTTCCACCCATATTTTCCAATCAACTGTCATGCTCATTGGTTCCTTATTAGCTCAGGATGTTATTGGCCCAGAGGGCAAAAAAAATCGTTAAAGTTTTCTTTAGCTATAGTGCTTGGGCCATCATAAGCATTTAATTATTTTTCTATTTATCTAACCCATCTATGTACCTACTTATATATCCCATCTATGTACCTACTTGGATGTATATATATATATATATATATATATATATACATATATATGTATATTTATTTATTGTTGATATATCAATCTTTAAAGTCACTTTAAAAAAAAAGGTGACTCCTTAGAGCAGCCTCACATTTATACAGCACTTTACAATCTATAGAATCCTTCACTCCCAATATCTCTGTGAGATAATATCTCCATCTTTCAGATGAGGAAACAGACTCAAAGAAAAGTAGGTCATATAGTCAGTTTAATGGCAGGATTAAAACTTGAACCCACGTGACACAAGAAGTAAGTGGAAGAATCAGGATTTGAACCCACATCCTTTGACTCCAAACCCAGCACTCTTTCTCTGTAGCATACTATCTATGTGATTATGGGCAAGTTATTTAATCAGTCTGGGCCTCAGTTTCCTCATCTGTAAAATGAGGAGTAATCACTAGATGATCTCTAAATTCTGTTGTTGCTCCAAGGGCTCTGTCTCAGAGACTAACCACTATGTCTCCCTCCCCCTGGGTGGAGGCTGAATAAATGGTGGCCACACATCCACAACAGGTCTGGACTCCTTCCTGAGCTGTTTCCTAGAACCTTTCTCCCAATTCTTATCTTGTTCACCTTCTAACCAGCAGATTAATCACTTAGGAAATTAAATTAGGGAAAACCAATCAATCAACAAATGTTAGCACTGCGAGATCCTAAAAACAAACCTGGAAAACATCTCAAAGACCACCTAATCCAACCCTCTCATTTGACAGATGAGGAAACTGAGTCCCAGGGAAATTAGCTGACTTGCCCAAGGTTATACAGTTAATAAACACCAGAGGCGTGACTTGAACCAAAGTTCTTTGACTCTAAGGGGGGGGTCTCAGTGGTAAGAGAGTTTATAATTTAATTGGGGAGATAAATATCAGAAGATAACCATTGTGCCAACACAGAATTAACAGTACAAGGTAGTATGTGCTAAATTGTTGTCCGTCCTTCTTGTTGAAGAGGACCAATGACATCACTGGGCAATGTCTTGACTTGCATATGAATTGGATTTAAGTGAGGTAGAGCTACACAAAGTCATCAGCCTCACTCTTTCAGAGTCATCAAATTCCAGTGGGAAGACAAAATGTCTGATCCAGCTCTAAGAGCTCCATAGCACCTACTTCAGTCACCTTCATGGCCATTGGAATAAATTATTCTCATCTGCTCATGGCAGGGGGTGGGTGTGATGTCTTCACATGCTTGGGGTAGACATCTCCCTAACTCATCAATGGATTTGAAGCCTGGAAGTTCCCCTCAACCTAGATTAGCCCATCTGCAGAGATGGTTTACTGAGATGTGGCTGCTGTGCATGCTACAGCTTCTTGGAACCATAGGTGAGAGCTGGTGACAAGTGGACACCACAGGTGGCTAAGCAGTCCTGAGGTCTCAGCAGACCTCACACCAGAGGTGCTGGTCCTACTGAGCAACTCATACGCCCCATCTGATAAGTAGCTAATGAATAAAGTAGACAATAATTGCCGCACAGGTCCAGAGGGGGATGCATGAAGAATATGAAAGTAGAGTTAGGCCCTGAAGAGTGGGTAGAATTTGGATGGTAGAGAGGTTGAGAAAAGGGAAGAAAGATGGGAACAAATGCATGGAGCTGGGAATGACCCAGCAGAATCAGTGGATGGCAAGTAGACCAGCCTAGCTTGACTTTGGGCTTCATTTAGCGGAGTAAGAAGAGATACAATTGAAAAAAATATGTTGGAGCTACTGAATGGAGAGCCATGAATCCCAGGTGAAAGAAATAGACTTTGTCCTGAAGGCAAAAGAAACTTGGAAGATTTTTGAGCAGGAGAAACAGGAAAATGCTATTTTGTTTCCCTATTGATTTATCTCTCTTCTTGGAAAGAGTACTGGACCTGGAGTCAGGAGAGACCGCAGGAAAGATCCACCTGCAGGAAGAAAAGAAATATACATTTATTAAGTGCCTATGATGTGTCAGGCACTGTGGCTAAGAATTTCACCAATATTATCTCATTGAGCCTCAAAGCTGTGAGGTAGGTGCTATTATTATTCTCATTTTAAAGTTGAGGAAACTGAGACAAACAGAGGTTAAGTGGCTTGCCCAAGGTCGCAAAACTGATGCCTGAGGCTGGATTTGAACTCAGGATTTCCAGAGTCCAGGCCTAGGTCTCTATCTACTGCATGACCTAACTGCCTCTAGGACTTAACTATTACCCACATGACTATTAGCTAGTCAATTATCTCTCTGAGCCTTGTTTTTCCTCATGTGAAAAATAGGGTTAATTAACACCTGTAGGATTTACCTATCTCACAGGGCCATTGTAAGGATCAAATGAAAATATGAGAAGGAAGCACTTTGTGATAAGTAAATATCAGTTCATTGTTTTATTCAATACTATGAGGATTGTGGATTTTGCTGGGGTGGGTAGCCTTTCCACAGCTCCCACCTCCAACAGGGACAGGCTGTAGGACCCTGAGTAAGTAACTTATCTGCTCTATGCATCAGCTTCCTCTTCCAGAAAATGAGGAAGATAGACTTGAAAACCTCGAAGGTCCTTTCCCACTCCAAAGCTATTAGGATCTGTAACCCCTGTGACTGAGTAAATGGTCTTCAAGAGTTTTAGCCAAAAGAGTTCTCTCAGAGGACTTGAGCCTCTCTGAATTCTGCTCAGGATAGGATTCAGATGACAGAGACCCAGTCTAGTGTAGGGAAGTGGGGAGTCAGAAAGACTGGAGTTCAAATCTGATCTCAAACATTTACTAGCTGCGTGGCTATGGGTAAATCACTTGACCACATCCATCCCAGGTAAAAATGAGGATAACAATAGCATCTACCTCTCAGACTTAACTATACAGATGAGATCAGATAGTAAAGATAAGGAGATAAAATGAGATACTTGTAATGCACTGTGCAAGCCTCAAAGTGCTATCATTATCATTATTATCATCATCACCATCATCATCACCATCATCATCATCATCATCACCATCATTATCATCATCACCATCATCATCATTACCATCATCACCATCATCATCATCATCACCATCATCATCATCATCACCATCATTATCATCATCACTATCATCATCATCACCACCACCATCATCATCACCATCATCACCATCACCATCATCATCATCATCACCACCATCATCATCACCATCATCACCATCACCACCATCATCATCACCATCATCATCATCACCATCATAACCATCACCACCACCATCATCATCATCATCACTATCATCATCATCACCATCACCATCATCATCACCATCATCATCACCATCATCATCATCACCATCATCACCATCATCATCACCATTATCATCATCACCATCATCACCATCACCATCATCAGCATCATCACCATCGTCATCATCATCATTACTATTAATCTACCACCAGTTTTTCCAGCTTTGTAGGACTGACCTCTCTGTGCTTAGCATAGACCAAGAAAACAGAGTCACCTCTACACAAGGTAAGGAGGACCTCACTGAAGTAATTCCATTAATATCATCCTCAGAAACATTTTTTTCTGTATGCGTGTGCTTAATGTGCCCCTTTTTGCTGTGAATTATACAACATAAGTGATAACCTCTGCTCTTTGAGGAAAGTCAAGAATAAATAAGGGAAACTAAAGACCCAAAAAAGTTCACTAAAAATTCAAGAGGGGGGAGGGAGGGAGGGAGAGGGGGACAGAGACAGAGACAGAGAGAGACAGGGGGCAGAAGGGAGGAAGGAGGAAGGGAGAAGGAGAAGAAAAACAGAAAGAGAAAGAAAAGAGAGAATAAAAAGAAAGAGGGAGAGAGAGAAGAAATGGAGGAAGAAAGAGAGAAAAGAGAGATGGGGAGAGAGACAGAAAGGAGGGAGGGAGAGAGAGAGAAAGAGAGAAGAAGAAGAAGAAGAAGAAGAAGAAGAAGAAGAAGAAGAAGAAGAAGAAGAAGAAGAAGAAGGAAGAGAAGGAGGAAGAGGAGGAGGAGGAGGAGGGACATCAATATGCTACCTCAGCAGTTACTGTGGAATCCCCAACCTCCCTCCATCCCACCCTTATGCTATTACTGTGTTAGAAACAAGGGAAGTGCCTATAATTTGATTGTAGAGATGACTCACACATCATTTAATCATTATAGTAGTTGACATTTCTATAGCATTTTAAGACTTTCAGACTGCTTCCCTTACAACTGTCCCATGAAACTCTAGTACAAGTAGTATCATACCCATTTTACAGATGAAGAAACTGAAGCCCAGTTAAGAGATTTGCTATATCAATGTCACATAGTGAATAAGTAGAAAAGTAGTGTTTTGAGCTGAAAAGGACCTTAGCAATCACCTAGCATCACCTCCTCATTGCCTTACGGAGGATAATTGATCTTTCTCCACAGTCATAGACCTAGCAAGAAGGACTTGAATGTATTTCTTTTAAACATATGTTCATTGTTATTTCCCCTTCCCCTACACAGTCCTTGGGAGACTATTCCTTGATAAGAATTCAAAGAATTGGCTGAGATTGGAATGCAAAGTGGCCTGGAAGGACAGCTGGGTCTCAGTGGGGAAAGGAAAGGGCAAACCATCCAAGAGGAACTGCAGACAAAGGCCTGGAGGCAGGAAAAAGCATAGTGTGTTTTAGGGGCAGTGAGGAGGGTAGATGTTAGTAAATAGGAAAGAAAAGTAGAGAAATGTGGAACAAGAGAGAGTGGGCTGCTTGGGAGCCAGAGGACGGGGCCTCGAGTCAGGGCTCTTGTGGGAGTGAAGATGAGGCCCTTTCTTTCCTGGGCCTCAGTTTCCTTATTTTTTCAAAGCAAAGGAATCACTAAGATGAATAAGCACAGGGATCTCCTTCTTTGTAAGGGGCTGCACCTACCCAAGCCAGTCTCCCTTTTCTAGCTAAGCCAAGAATCTCAGCTTGTCTCTGGCTGGAACAGACTTGGTCCAAGTTTGTTTTCCTAGCTCTTCGCCTCCTGCTGCTCAGAGGCACCAAGAGCTGGCAGCTGTGCCCCTCAGAAGCCCCATAGCATGGATCCCGCCCTCCTCAGTGGCCTGGCCAGGAGTGTGGAGAGAGATTGTCAAGGGCTCTTTCAGAGCCGAGACTGCTCCTTCTGTGTGCAAGAGCTGGCCCGAGGCTGAGGAAGGCCCACCTCCACACAGCTCACAGCCAGGGCTGGGAGCCACAGAGCGGGCCTGACAATTCCAGGCTTCCCCTGCTGGCCCCCCTGCTCAGCATTGGCAGGGGCTGTCAGTGGGCCCCCAACCAGTCCCCCAGTTTCTTCCCTTTCTGTTGCTTACTTTCTTTTATATATTCATGTATATGAGAGGCAGTGGGTCATAGGGTTACAGAGCTGGCCTCAGAGCTAGGAAGGGGAACCTGTGGCCTCCAGGTCACATGTTCATAGAACAAATCTCCTTAATAAAAATATTTGCTCTGTAAAACTCAGACTCAGTCAAAAGGTTGCACCCAAGGACCTCGAAGGCCACATGTGGCCTCCAGGCCCCAGGAACACCACCCCTGATAGAGTTATGCTGCAGCTATGATACATAGTGACTGCATGATGAGGAAGGAAGGAAGGAAGGAAGGAAGGAAGGAAGGAAGGAAGGAAGGAAGGAAAGGAGGAAGGGAGGGAGGGAGAAAGAAAGGAAGGAAAATAAAGGCAGGTAGGCCTGGGTCTTCCACAAAATCAGTCTAGTAGAAACTCACCAACTCAGAAAAGGGGACAGGCTTCCAGGAGGAGCACTCCAGAGTGAGCAGGCCCTATGGAATTTTCTAAGACCTTAAGTTGCAAAGACGCTGATCTTCATTGGTGGACAGTTTCCTGCCCCAGGGGCAGGGGCAGGGGCAGGGTCAGAGTGGGGGTTGGGGGTGGGGGGATGACCTGTTTCTGTCCCTGTGCCCTTTGAGAGCAGAGACTGTTCCTTTCTTTGTATTTGCCTCCCCAGCTCCCAGAAGACCGTAGTCGGTAGTCCTTTAATGAATGCTTGTGGATTGACTTACTGATCTCTCCTTTCTTGCCTACTCTAAATCTTAGGACTTTGAGCCAGATAATCTTATCATCGTTAACAATTACATGAAACTTTAAGGTTTACAGCACGCTTTATGTGGATTATCTCATTTGATCTTTGAAAGAACCCAAGGAGATCTGGTCTCTGTTCTACAGATGAGGAAGCTCAAGCAAGCAGAAATTAAGTGACTTGCCCGAAGTCACACAGCTAGTAGACGACTGAGGCAGGATTCGAACTTAGTTTTTCCTGACGCTATGCCCAGCACTCTCCTCAATGCACTAAGTAGCCTCCAACTTTTATTTTACAGATGAAGAAATTGAAGCCTAGAAATGTAAATCAGCCTGTACAAAGCAAAGCATCTAATAAACACCAGGCTGAAATCTGAATTCACATCGTCTGCTTCCAAATTCAGGGCTCTTACCCCCCCCACACACACCATGCCTTCCTCTCTTGTCTCTGCTTCTGTCTTGCACTGTCTGTCTCTCTGTGTGTATCTTTCTCTGTGTCTCTCTCTATCTCTTTAACTCTGATTTTGTCTTTCTGTCTCTGTCTCCCTGTCTCTGTATTTGTCTCTGTGTCTTTCTCCCTGATTCTGTCTTTCTCTATCTGATTTTGTCTGTCTTTTTGTCTCTCTGTTTCTGTGTCTGTCTCTCTGATTCTGTCTCTTTTCTCTGCCTGTTTCTCCTTTTCTGTCTCTCTGTATCTTGCCTCTGTGTATCTCTATCTCATTTTTGTCTCTGTCTCTTTGACTCTGATTTTGTCTCTGTCTTTCTCAGTCTGTTTCTTTGTCCCTCTGTCTCTTTCTCTCTCTAATTTGTCTTATCTGTGCCTTTCCTTTTATCTTTGACTCTTCTCTTTCTCTCTTTCACCCCAACACCAAATAAATATGCATGGACACACAAACATACACACACACAACTCCATCATTTTCTAAAAAAAGACAAAAGAAGCATGTGCATATGTACATATATACACATATAATATGCTATTTCATATGCAATTGCAATATAATAGTATATATGTATAATATATGCTGCATACTATATGTATGTGTGTGTGTGTGTGTGTATATATATATATATATATATATATATATATATATATATATGTTTCATGGTAGATCTTCTGTTAATTAGGGTCCTGGGTATATTTTCACAAAGATTATCACTGGAAAAAAAATCCAGCCATTCCATAGCTTGCAGAGAAAGACTTAAGGGGATCTGTGGCCCCCATGTGGGGCTCCCAAGGCCAGTCTGAGCCCCTTCTTCCATCCTCACCAAGTTTGCCTGCTTGTTTCCCTCCTCCCCTATCCTCTCTTCCCTCCCCCTCTTGCCTAGACACCTGAGCTCAATTACATGACACCTCATTTCACTTGTGCAACTCATGGTATCCATCAGCAACCCAAGACAATCACTGCCCCGCCATGATAAATGATGTGTAGGGCCCCCTCCCTGTCTCCATGTAGATACCGAGTCCTCTTCACTTGGTGGTCTTCAGGCTGACTAATATGCTTTCTTTTCTTGATATCTTTTGAAATTGGGTTGTTTTTGCTTAGTGGTTTTGGGGTTTTGTTTTTTTACATTTTAATTCACATAAAAACATTTGACCTATGAGGTTAAACACTCATGATTCTCTAGTTACTGTCTACCTACCAAGGCCCAGAAACTACAAACCAAGATTATTTCTTCTCCCTTCTCCCTCACTGCAACTTTGGGACACCCTAGGGCCATGGCTCCTGACCCTTTTCAGGCAGGGATACACTCCAAGATTAAAGGCCATAGGATGTAAGGCTGGAAGGAGCAAAGCCTTTCATCTCACAGAGGAGCCAGTTGAGACCATGAGAAGTAAGAAGAGCTGTTGGAGATCACACGGGGAACAAATAGAAGCTCAAATCCAGCCCTCTGACTCCAAATGGAGATGCAGCTAGAGAGCACCCAAGGGGGAAGGGTGCTATAGGCTCACAGGATTTAGAGGAGAAAGAGGGCTTAGTCAACATCAAGTCTAACTATCTAGCCACTTTGTTGTGGTGGTTTGTCCTTCCTTCTAAAAGAGGCCTATGATATCAGGAAGATAATGCTATGACTTGCAAATGAATTGAATTTAAGTGACACTGAGGCCTAGAGGGATGATGCACTTCATCCTAGGTCACACAGGTAGCAGCAAAACTGCCCCTCCAGCCTGGGAAGGCAGAGGATGGAAAAAGATACTGTTATCTCTCATATCTCAGTGCTCCAAGCAGCTGTGATTTTGTATGTACACACACACACACACACACACACACACACACACACACACACAGTTTCATTTCTCAAAATCTTGCCTTGGTGAGACACACAGATTTACAGTGAGCATAAACAGGTCTTCATTTTTCTCTGTGTCTCTTTGTTTCTTCCTCCCTCCTCTCTCTCTCTCTCTCTCTCTCTCTCTCTCTCTCTCTCTCTCTCTCTTTCTCTCTGTCTCTCTTTCTTCACACACATACACACATGCTTAATTTTGCTTGAAAAAAATACCTTGTGTAGACTGATAGTGATGGAAATTAGGAGAGCTGATACTGATACTGTCATAAACTATGTGGAATTGTTCAAGTTACTGGTCTCAGTTAAAGTGAGTAGTTTGGACCCACTAGTCTAATCCATTCCTTATCAAAATTCTCCTCTACAACATACTCCCAGCATGGTCCTCTAGCCTTTACCTAAAGATTTCCAGTGAGTTTTATCCCAAAAGAGATTTTTAAAAAAGGAAAAGGACCTCTATGTACAAATGTATTTATAGCAGCTCATTTCTGGGAGAAAAGAATTAGAAACTGAGGGGATGCCTGTGAACTGGGGAATGGCTGAACAAGTTGTGGTATATGGTTATGATGGAATACTGTTGTACTATAAGAAATGATGCACAGGATGCTCTCAGGAAAAACCTAGGAAGACTTAACATGGGCTGATACAAAGTGAAATGTGCTGTGTGCAGACTAACAGCAATATTGGAGGAGGACCAGCAGTGAATGACTTAGCTATTCTCAGCAATACAATGACCCGAGAAGATTCTGAAGCACTCACGCCATCCATCCCAGACAACTTCCTTTCTTTTTGTTGAGTTTCTTGAGGGTTTTTGTTTATGTTTTCTTTTACAACATGACTATTCACGGATATGTTTTGTATGACTGCACATGCATAACCTATATCAAACGGCTTGCCTTCTCAATGGCGGTGAAGGGTGGGGAGGAAGGAAGGCAGAAAATTTCGAACTCCAAGTTTTAAAAATAAATGTTAAAATTGCTTCTCCATGTAACTGGGGAAAATTCTTTTAATTAATTAATTATGTTTTTAAAAATCCTACACTGAGAACACATCCCACTCCCTATGGGATAGCTACTTTTGGCTAGCTCTGTCTGTTAGGGATGCCATACTTATGCCGAGGTGGTTTTAGGTTTGTTTTTTTGCTCCTTTGTAAACTCCTTCCAATTGTACCTAGTACTGTCTTCTGGGACTGAGCAGAACGGGTCAACAGGACAGACCTTTGAATGCTTGAAGATGGCTTTCACGCTCCCCCTCAAATCTTCTTTAGGACAAGTATCCCCAAGTCCTTCAAATGATCCTTGGAGATGCACCAACATGAGGCCTTTCATGGTCCCCTTATCCTAGGGATGTTCTCTAGCTTATCAGTGCCCCTCTCCCTGGATCACTTACTTATTCGTTCATTTCCTCATCTGCTTATTTATTATAGTTTTACTGTTGTAATAATAATAGTGGTAGTAGTAGTAACAGTAGTAGTAGTAATAGCAGTAGTGGTAGTAATAGTAGTAGTAACAGTAGTAGTAGTAATAGCAGTAGTGGTAGTAATAGTAGTAGTAACAGTAGTAGTAGTAATAGCAGTAGTGGTAGTAATAGTAGTAGTAACA
>CM053581.1:46281539-46307346 GCA_028627135.1 Pseudochirops cupreus
AGTAGTCATAGTAGTAGTAATAGTAGTAATGGTAGTAGTAGTAGTAATAGTAGTAGTAGTAGTAGTAGTAGTAGTGGTGGTAGCCAACATTTATATTGGCAGCTAGGTGGCATGATGGATAAATGCCAGGTCTGGAGTCAGGAAGACCTGATTTCAAGTCTGACCTCAGATGCTTGCTGTGTGGCCTACAGTGTATGGGGGGCTTAGGGAGGCCAAGCACCTCTGGTATGAGGGCTGCCAAGCCTTCTTCAGGACTGCTCACCCACCTCTGGTGTGCACCTGCCCACCCAACTCTCACCTCTGGCTCCAAGAAGCTGGAACTTGCATAAGCAGCTACACTACAGTAAAAGTCTAGGCAGACAGGCTAAACCAGGTCAAAGGTAATCGATGGGCCTCAGATGCCAACAATGATGCAAGATCACCCACTGCATCCCAAGTCATTATCAGTCATCCTGATTCTTGTCCTGTCACTGGACTTCAATGATTCTGGAAGACAGAGTGAAGCTGATGACTTTGCACAGCTCTGCCTCACTTAAATCCAATTTACATGTGAATCAAAAAGCTGTGTGACCCTGCACAAGTCACTTCACCTTTCTTGCCTCAGTTTCCCCATCTGTAAAATGAGTCAGAGAAGGAAATGGCAAACCCCACCAGTATCTCTGCCATGAAAACCCCAGATGGAGGCATGAAGAGTTGGGCATGACTGAAACAACTGACCAACGACCTTTGTATAACACTTAACATGTGCCAGGCACCATTAGCATTTACAATTATAACCTCATGTGCTCCTCACAACAACCCTGGGAGGGAGGTGTTATAAATCCCCCCCCCATTTTACAGATGAAGGAACCAAGGCAAACAGAGATTAAGTGACTCACCCAGGGTCACCACACAGCCGGTAAGTGTTTGAGGTCGGATTTGAGCTCAGGTCTTCCTGACTCCACCCACTGTACCTCTAGCTGCCCCTAGTTAATGGCAGAGGTTCAAAGTAGGTGGAAGCATCTACATGAGAATTCTGAGCCCCCTTCTCCTTTTTTCTTGATGAGAAAATAGAACCTCAGAAAGGAAAAAGGACTGCCCATCTCACAGCTAGGATGTGTGAGGACTCACTAGACTCCCTTCCTTTCCTCCATCCCGCCTTCCAAGCTGCTTCTTCCCCCATGTCTCGCCCCACTGAAACCTTGCCTTATGTGACACGGATCTACTCTATCAACAGCCTAATGTGATAGCCTTGTGTAGAACATAGATCAGAGATGGAGAATGCCTTAAGCCATCATGTCACAACCAAAGAAGATTTGCTTTAGAGATTTTTTAATACAATCTTCATTTTACAGATGAGGAAAGTGAGGCCAGCAGAGGGGGTATGACTTTCTGAAGGGGACACAGGTGATACATAGCAGAGCCTGGCTTCAAATCTAGATTCCCAGACTTTAAAAGCCACCCTATTTCTACCCCACTGGACTACATTGCCATTTCAAATGCATGAATGTTTTCTCTTCCAAGAAATGTATCTATATTTTCACAAGGGCTGGCTAGAAATACAATGTGTTAGCCCAACAGACAGACATTAATTATGAGAACTACATCATGTCGAGTGCCAGCAGAGGAGATATTTTAGGGCAAATGGGTCTGTTGGCACCAAATGATGGTGCAGATGACTGCCTCCTCCACCTTACAGGGAATATGCCAGTTCAATATGGGTCGTTAAAAATTCCATAGCTGTAAGGCAGTTTTATTATAAACAGGTCATTAAGGTTAGGGTTCCCTGCCAGTTACAACAGGTCAGAGCCAGGAGACCTAAACTTGAAATGACCTTAGAGATCATACAGCCTCCCACCCACCCCTTTTATTATATAATTGAGTAGACTGAGTCACCAAAAGTAGCAGCTAGGTAGGTGGTGCTGTGGATAGAGCACCGAGCTTGGAGCCAGGAAAATATGAGTTGAAATGAGGCCTCAGATACTTACTAGCTGTGTGACCCTGGGCAAGTCACTTAACCCTGTTTGTCTCAGTTTCCTCATCTGTAAAATGGAGATAACTGGGAAAGGAAATGGTAAAGCACTCCAGTATCTTTGCCAAGAAAACAGAGAGTTGGATACGACTGAACAACAACCACAACAACAAATCACAGAAAAGGAACCAAAAACTGAAGATGTTCAAATGAAATTTAAGGAGATCTCTTTATGAAGTGTGAACAGGCCCCCGGAAGGGATCAAAATGAAAGCATCTTAATAGGATAAATAATGTCATTAGATATTTAAAGGTCATTTCAGTGAGTCCAGGCAACAGAATCAAAGAGGAACCAAGCTTGTTGGTTGGACAACAGAAGATGCCTGATGCCAGAGAAAGGGAAGGTGGAAATTGCCACATGGGCCTGGGAGAACAGAAGTATAGACAGAGAAAAGATGCCAGGATTCTGGGAACAAAGCCTCTTGAATGAATCTAGCACAAGGAGGGAAGAGAAGGAGCATTTATTAAGCACTTAGTGTATGCCAGGCACTGTGCTAAGAGCTTCACAACTATCTCATTTGATCCTTACAACAACCCTGTGAGGTAAGTGCTATTATGATTCGTCATTTTACAATTGAGGAAACGGAGGCAGACAAAGATGGAGTGACTTGCCCAGGATCATACAGCTGGTGTCTGAGGGTAAATTTGAACTCAGGTCTTCCTAACTCCAGGTCAGCTAACTGCCTGCAAGTGGAATATGGAAAGATGTTACCCCTAACCCCACCGCCACCACACACACACACACACACACACACACACACACACACATACACACACACACACACGCACGCACGCACACACACACACACACACACTTATAAAAGCCTAAAACCTTTTCCTATGGGATTGGAGGAAATCTGTTTACTTTTCATTGTTTCAAAGATTTACTTTGTTTGTAATAACAGCCTTAAACTAGCCTTTGCTAATCTCACTGTACTTAGTGGAAATGTAGTTTGAAGGAGGTGCTTGAGGGGAAAACATCCCCAGAGAAGAAATAAAAATTACTCTAACACTGAGGGTTTTTGTTTCTGGTTTTGTTTTTTCAGAAGCTATGTCTGTCTGGGGGCTGAGAGCTAATAAAAGGAGAATCACACACCTTTTGACCTCATTTTCCATAGAGGTAAAGGAATATTTGTAATGAGAAACCCATCTAGGTAACTGACAACAGTTGGCTAAGGGGCAAATAGGAGTGGTTGAATAGACTCTGATCAATCTTTCCTCCATCTTAGCACTGCTGTCATGCCCTAAAGAGGAGACATGAACCCTTATGTTCATGAGTTTATATCTGGCATCAAACACTCACCAACTGTGTGACCCTGGACAAGTCACTTAACCCTGTTTGCCTCAGTTTCCTCATCTGTAAAGTGAGCCGGAGAAAGAAAAGGCAAAGCACTCCAGTATCTGTGCCAAGAAAAGCCCAAATGCGGTCACAAAGAGTCTCTCTCTCTCTCTCTCTCTCTCTCTCTCTCTCTCTCTCTCTCTCTCTCTATCACACACACTCACACACACACACACACACACACAAGTGACTGAAAAACAACAGCAAAATAACACAAATAATAAGTAGAAGAGCCAAATTTCAAACCAAGGTCTCCTGATTTGAACTCCAGCCCCCCTTCCACCACATCAGATTGCCTCCCTACCTACTTTCCTGAATATTACAGAAACATCATTAGGAAACTTCAGAACATTCTGCTCTCTGAGCGTTTGCATGCAGGCTTCACCAAGTTGAGGCAGATCCAGATAAGTAATTTATCAGATAATGTAATTGGAATAAAATAAAACAAACTTCAGAATCCTTTGAAATGTTTTAATTTTCTTGGAAGCCATTTCTCTGGGGAGGCTAAGCTACAGTTCATGATCTCTGGGCTGCTCTTGTCCAGTTGAAATAGGGTATAGAGGGGTGCGGACGTTCCACTCAACATTTAACCAATGTTTATAAGTTCCCTACTATGTGCAAGAGACAGCAAAATATTTCTATAGTGCTTTCAGATGCACTAAGCACTTTACTCATAATTGCCCAGTAAGGTAGGATGGTCAGGGTCAAGGAGATTTGGGTTTTTTTGTTTGTTTGTTTGTTTGTTTTAATTTACTGATGAGAAAACTGGAACTAGAGTCATCTTTTGAGTCTTTGTGGTAGTTCTTGTAGGAGGCAATTATCTGTACTAGGGGTGGGGGCAGAGGCAATAAAAAGGATGGGGGAGATTTCAGACACTCTCCTCTGTTTTCTTGGCTTCCTATTGTTCACACCCCTCTCTCTTCCCCACCACCACCACCATCACCTTTCACCTATGAACAACACAATGTGCCTTATTGACAAACTGCATTTTGGCAGAAGAAGAACAAGGGACCTCCTTCTAACTGGGTCATGGGACGTGGCTGTGGTGATGGGCAGCGCAGGCTATAAGCTAACCCCTTTCTGATTGGCCTCTGACTGGTTGGTCCTTTGACTTCCTCAACGGTTGCTCAACTTGGCTTAGGCAAGTAGCCCAAGCAGTTCCAGATTCTGGTATAAGGGCATCCAGAATAAACATGACCCAGGTTCAAATCCTGCTCATATTGTTGTTGTTCATCTTTCATTTTCAGAGAAGACCAATGGTATCATAGGATGGTGTCTTGCCTCAAACATGAATTGGATTGAAGTGAGGCCGAGTTTCACAAAGTCATCAGCCTCATTCTTCTAGAGTCATCATTTCTGGTGGCAGGACAGAAGTCAAGACAACTGGCGTTGGCCTGGGATAAAGTGAATGATTTTGGCATCATCCATGTCTGACCAAGCTCTGAGCATTCCACAGAGCCTGATTCAGCTGCCTTCGTGGTCATTGGAACAAGTTGTTCTCACCCACCCATACTGCCAGAGGAAGTTTTCACATGCTTGAGAAAGACAACCCGCCCCCAACTCACCAATGGGTCTGAGATCTACTATTTCCTAAATGTATAATATTTGGACCAGTCCTTTTCTTCCTCCAGACCTTGGTTTCCTACTGTATTGGTTTCTTCTATAAAAATAAGGATCTTGGACTAGATCAGGGGTCCTTATTCTTTTTTGCATCATGAGCCTGTTTGGTGATCTGGTGAAGCCTATAGACCAGCAGTTCTCAACCTGTGGGTCATGACCCCTTTGGGGGTCAAACAGGGTCACCTAAGACCATTGGAAAACACATTATTTCTGATGGTCTTAGGAACCGAGACACCACGCCTGTATCTGTCTCCAGGCAGGTCCGCCCACATGCAGATACACCCACATATGAGTATTAAAGGATCTCAGGAGTAGGAAGGTTGAGAACCACTGCTATAGACCCTTTCTCAGAATCATATTTTTAAACACATAAAGAAAATAGAAAGGATTACAAAGGAAACCCATCATGTTGCAGTAAAGATGTAAATTTCTTTTTCCATTCAACTTCACAGACTGCCTAAAATCCATCCATAGAACACTGAGCTAAATGGTTCCTAAATTCTGCTCCAGATCCAAATACTCTGAATTCTCTCCAATAGACATTGATAAGAGCTGATTGACTGCTGGCAAATAGATGTTGCTTTTCCACTTTGACACTGACCATGTAGGAAAGATTCAGAGGACAATGTCTAAAAAGGCGATGAGGCAATCTTGTCAGTGATTTCTCAGATAGCTCAGAACTTCTTGGCATTCAGCAATCCAATGCTTCATATCATTCCTGATCAGATTCTTATTCTGCAGTTGTGAATCTCCTAATGATGAGGATCCTGGAAGCAGGATCCTGGAAAATGGAAGTTGATGCTCTCTGATGTGATTTCCATCATATAATCACAACTAATACATCTGTAGAGAGAAATTTTGAGTTTACAGATGAGTTTTCTTCAAAACAACCCTATGAGGTAGGTGGTATTGTGTCATTTCGGTCATGTCTGACACTCAGAGACTCCATTTGGGGTATTCTTGGCAGAGACACCAGACTGGTTTGCCATGTCCTTCTCCAACTCATTTTACAGATGGGAAAACTAAGGTCAACAGGGTTAAGTGACTTGCTGAAGGTCACACAGCTAGTAAGTATCTGAGGCCAGATTTGAACTTATGAAGATGAGTCTTCCTGATTCCAAGCCCAGTGTGCTATCCATTGTGCCACCTAGATGCTATGAGTTGGGTAGTATAAGCTTTATTCTCCCTGTTTAACAGATGAAGAAAGAAATTGGAATTTCAAGAGGTAAGTATGATCCAAAGATCATTGAGCTAAAAGATGGTGGAGTTAGCATTCAAATTCAGGTCCTCTGGTTTCCCTCCACCAACTTTCCTCTTTAAGAAAATGTCTTTTACACCAAGTCTAGACAAATCACATGTTCATGACAAGGATGGTTTTTTCAGAGGGGCAGCATGGCATAGCGGATAAAAATTTGGATTCAGAGGCATCAAGAGGTGAGTTCTAGGCCTTCCTACCTCTGACAAATCTAGCTTCATGGCCTAGGGGAAGTCACATAACTTCCCAGTGCTTCTATAGACCTTTTCTCAGAATAATGTATTTTAAGACAAAATAGAAGGCATATTATTACAAAGAAAACCAAAGGCTCCCTCTTAATTTTAGTGCCTTCCTTCCATTCATTATTACCAGTTTGTCCCTTATAAAACTTGTTTGTACTTGCTTTTTTAGATGTTGTCTCCCCCGTTAGACTGTAAGCTCCTTGAGGACAGGAATTGTCTTTTGTCTCTTGGTAGCCTTAGTGCTTAGCACAGCATCTGACATATAGTAATGAGATTGAATGGCTGAAAACAAAGCCATAATGAGCCTGGAACCTTTTCCATCCAAGTTCATAGATTGCTTGAAATCCATTCAAGACTGTGAGGATCCACAAAGCCCCAGACTCCCCTGATCTAAATTCTAGAACAGCTACTGTTCTGCTAGAGAGGGGTTCCCTTCACATGGAGTTCCCTAATAACACCAATGAAACAAAGGTCAGGAAAAAAACAAACAAAAAAGATTTTTTCCACTAGAGTCCCAAATGCTTTTTTTTTTTACGAGTATTACAAAAAGTTGGGAGCAGGGCTTTTCCAGAGCCTGCTCCAATGGACTCATGAAAGCCAATTGTTAAATTTTCCACATCAGCATTTACACCCTGAAAATTGGTGAGTGCTACAAAGGAGGGTTTGACTCAATGTGTTGTCGATTGTCCAGACCAGGTTTGGGGAACCTGCAGCCTCGAGGCCACATGTGGCCCTTTAGGTTCTCAATGTGGCCCTTTGAAGTTTGGATTCTGTCTAATTTAGACTTTAAAAAGTGATTTCAGTTATTTTCAGTAGTATCCGACTCTTTGTGACTCTATTTGGTGTTTTCTTGGCAAAGATATTGGACTGGTTTGCCATTTTCTTCTCTAGCTCATGTTACAGATGAGGAAACTGAGGCAAACAGAGTTAAGTGACTTGCCCAGGGTCACAGAACTAGGAAGTATCTTTAGAAAGTGAAATGAGTCATCCTGACTCCCAGTCTGGTAGTCTATCCAGAATTATTCCCCTCCCCCCACCAAAGAGCTGGTTGTTAATCCTTTACCAGCTCATCCCTGTTTAGGGTTGTTTCCATGTCCTGGGGGAAAAAAGCACTGGATTTAAAGTCAGAAGAGCTGAGTTCCAATCTTGGCTCTCTGACCTCAAGTCCCTTCACTCTTCTGAGTATCAGTGTCTTTATCCATCCACAGAACATTGGACCAGATGTTCTCTGAGGCCCTTTCCAGTTCTAAGCTTATGATCCTATGAAGTGCTTACATGAAAAGCCAGCAAGTCTGATTGAATTACTAGGCCACTGGACTCTGACCAAAATTGAGCTTCTTGAAAAAAAAAAAGGACTTGGGTTTGGACCTGACTTGACCAAGTCTGGACTTTCTCTCTAAGTCCAGAGCTTGTCTCCCTGAAGGTCTGTACCAAATTGCACAACTAGAAAGAAGGATCTTGGCATCACTTCAGCTTGAAACTGATAGAAAATTGTCTTCTCGTGGATGAGTCCATGTTGCCAGCAGGGCTCAGGGGGCACTGAGGGACCTAGAGGGGTACTCAGATGACAATGAGTGGCTTTTCTGATGGGGAGGGAAGAAGGAGATGAGGGCACAGCATCCTGCCTGGTTATATGCTTCATGACGGGATCTGAGCTATATGACATGCAAACCCGTAATGGTGCCAGATGACGAAAGTGCAACAACATCTGTCCACAATGAAGGCCAAACACAGATGTTTCTGACCATGTCCAGTGCTGTTACCTATTACAGGACATGAACTCTGAAATGTCCCAACCAGCTTTGGAAACCAAATGGAGATGATTCCTTCATTCTGATTCACTCTTGTGAAACAAAATGTTAATTGAAAGTGCCCTGATTTTTGGTAGAATTCAATTTTCAGCATTTCCCAAGTTTACATCACATCATGAGGATGTGAAGGGGGAGGGACCAAGAGGGGGAACAAGAAAATGCTTTTGTCTTCAAGACACAGAACAAATTGAAGAAGTAGAATCATGGGTTTATATTGGGTCTATTCAAGATTGAGTAGGGTCTCCAGGGCACAAAGCAAGGAAGAAAAGTTGAATGGAGAACTTAAACTAGATCTATTCAAGGGTGAAGAATGGATTGAAGGAGAGATCCAGTCTTTTGGATTGCTTAGGCCTCATATATCTGATGTTATCAGTGAAGGGATCTGGCCTCTAGGAAACTGTCTTAAGTCATGGTAGATTCATATGGAATAGCGAAAAGGCATTGGATTCTGGAGTCAAAAGACACGTGTTTCTGTGCACCATTTCTCTTTCCTGGTCCTCAGTATTCTCAGGGCCTACCACAGTGGATGGAGGTCAGGAGTAGAACCAAGTAAACCTGTGTTCATCTTTTATGGTTGTGTGGCCAGGGGCAACTGATTTAATGTCTCAATGCGTTTGAGACCAATGCACTAAAACTATTAGTTTCAGATGAGTTGCTGATTTGCTATGGTGGGGGGAGTTTCCAAAACTAGGAATTCCCCACACCAGTGAAATCATAGATCTTAAGAACTGAAACCAAAAAACTAGAGGTTGATCTGGGAGATTGTCAAGATCCCTTTTACAGCTAACATTTTGTGAGTAGGTGAGTGTTATACAAGCAATGATGTTGGACCATAGAGCTTGTCTTCAACTGAGATGTTAGACTCGGGACATATCTCCTCTTCTGCATAAATTCTGTATAACCCCAGCTCCCAATGACCTCCTATGATTTCTTGCAGCCTTCTGATTTTCTGAATTTTAAAACTGTGCCTCAATTGCACTCTTATCCCCAGTACCTGGGGTCTACTTACCCTGGAACATTCCTTTCCTGTGCTGGTTCTTTTTTCCCTTTGGCAAATTCCTTCTAAGGCCTCCATTTTTGGGAAGCAGCTTAGGCAGGCCAACTTCCATTCCTCTCCCTCTATGCTTCTGACATTCCAGACACCTATACACCACCTTCCAACCTACTTTTCAGTTCCTTTTTTTTGGTGTGTGTATCATCTTCCCACATTATAATGTATGTTCCTTGGTGGCAGGAATTGTCTTTCTTTTTACTTGCATCCATGACCAACAACACAAACCTCATGAGCCACGGATCTCAATATGGACATTTTCTTAAAAGTTTTTTCAATCATTAAAATAAAATGGTTCATTGGCTCAATCTGAACCTGAGAAAGTCAACAGTTGGGATATGTCTTTACTAGTGCTACTTCTCTCTCTTCCTAATGTCCCCTGCCCTGCTCTTTCCTTCCTGTTAACAAATTTTCAAAAGTCTCTTCAAACAGCAAGAATGTCTATGGCGGAATGATCATAGAATGTTCAGTAGAATGTTAGCTCCTCAAGGAAGAAAGGGGAGAAGGAAGGAAGGAAGGAAAGGAGGGAGGAAGGAAGGAAGGAAGGAAAGGAGGGAGGAAGGAAATAAGTATATATTAAGTTTTTACTATTTGCCAAGCACTGTGTTAAGCACTTGGAATACAAACACACAAAAAAGTAGCCCCTGCTCTCAAGGATCTTGCATTCTAATGGAGAAGATAAAAAAATGGAGCTAAAAACTGAAGACTGAAGGGGGGGATGAAGGCACCCAGTCAGTGATGCTTTTTAATCCTCTGCATAGAATATAAATCCTTATACATAGTAGGCACTTAATTGCTTGTTTATTCTTTCTCTGGTTTGGTTTGGTCTTTACTTTTTATCATTCTTGTATTATAAGATTTTGAGTTCCAAATTTTTTTCTTTCTTTTTTTTTCTGGAGGGAGGAAGGTAGGGTAATTGGGGTTAAGTGACTTGCCCAAGTTCACACAGCTAGTTAAGTGTCAAGTGTCTGAGGCCACATTTGAACTCAGGTCCTCCTGATTCCAGGGTCGGTGTTCTATTCACTGTGCTGCCTAGCTGCCCCCTTCCCCCTTCCCAAGATGATATGCAATCTGATATAGATTATACATGTATAATCATATTAAACATATCTCCACATTAGTCATGTTGTGAAAGAAGAATCAGAACGAAAGGGAAAAACCATGAGAAAGAAAAAAAGAAAAGAGAAAATAGCATGTTTCAATCTGTGTTCAGACTCCATAGTTCTTTCTCTGGATATGGATACCATTTTCCATCATGAGTCTTTTGGACAATAATTGCTTATTTAATAGAATTGAATTAAAATGAACACAGAGTATTAAGGCTGGAAAGGCCCTTCAAACGCAGAGTGTTAGAATTGGAAAGGATGTTAGAACATATAAATGGGACGAGAAGAGCTACAATGGGGGTTCTTAACCAGATTTCAGGGAATTTGGGGAAGTGAGGTGGAAAATTTTGCATCTTTATCATTACTAATCTCTTTCTGAAATTGAACATTTCCATTAATTATTTAAATACATTTACTCCATAGGCATCACCAACTATACTGCCAAAAGAGGCCATGACACAAAAATTTAAGAAGCCCTGATACAGAACATAGAATTTCAGAAGTGATTACTACCTTAGAATATGGAACATCTGAGTTGGAAGAGTCCTTTGGTCATGGAATGTTGAAGGTGAAAGGGCTCTTGTGATTCGCTATTTGAAACCCTTCATAGTATCAGAGATTCTATAAAAGACCTTGGAGACCACTGAGTCCAATTTTTACCCAACCACCAACCCCCCTTTACAAAATTCTTGACAGATAGTCATCCCATCATCCACTTGAAGGCCTCACTGCTTTCTGAGTTAGCCCATTTCTGGGAAATGACTGGTTCATATGGAAAAAAGAACCACAATGGAAGTCCATCCTCCCGATGGGGTCTTCTTTTCCCTAACTAATTGGTACAGAAGTATATTTCTGACATTTGAGCCCTATTCAGATAATTACTTCAATTCCTGACTAGCATGTGTGGGAGTTATGGGTAAACATTCTTTGTGTGACAGAGCAGGAAATGAAGAAATAAAAGGGTCAAGGTATTTCCCTGGAGTTCTCACCGCTAATCAATGGCAGAGGCTAAAAGTCATTAGTCTGTCCCAAAGCCTCTCTCGTCACAGGTTGATAACATCTAAGATATTTTTTTTCCTCCCACAGAATTGATTCATCATTTCGAGGATTCAAGGGAGGAGTCGTTGGCTTTCCTAAACCTTGCTTATTGGCCTGTATCCAAAATTCCCAATTCTTTTTTGGTCTGAGATACATCTGTCCACTTACTGAGCCTATAGTGAGATGACAGAGAAGGTTCTGTTCTTCCATTGGGTCCAACATGAGACAGCCGAAAGAAAAGTTCTACTGATGTTGACTGAGTAAAGATTGAATCAAGCTATTTTCACTTTCATTTTTTTCTTTTATTCAAGTCTTCTCATACAAAATGACTAACATGGCAATGTTTCACATACTTGTACATGTATAATCTATATTTAAGGGAGGGGGTAAGAAAGGGAGGGATAGAATTTGGAACTTAAACTGTTAAATAAAAATGTTTAATTTTTTTAAAATAATAAATATTGCTTAACACTTAGAAAAAATAAAAAATAGTCCTAGAGTCAGAGGGCTCAGGTTCATCTACTGCCCTGGACGCTCACTGTCATTAGTTTGCATGAGTGACTCATCCACCTTGAGCTAGAGTTTCCCCATCTATAAAATGAGGAGATTAAACTAGATGAGCTCTAAATTCTCTTTCAGCTCTAAATCTAGAACCCTATTACCTTTCTTATTCTTGACTATCTTCTCTCTGGTTAGCTATCTGCCTATCAATCTCTTCTCCTCTAATCTCTAGCTTGAGGCTACCCTTCCATCACGTCTTACCTCTCCCAGGAAACTTTCTTTGACTCCCCCAAGCCCACAGAGGTCTCTCCTACACTTGGATTCTTTTAGTATTTACTCCTAGAATCATTTTGTGTTTACCAGTCTGTCCCATATTAATGGAGCAACTAGGTGGCTCAGTGGATAGAGCATGGGGCTTGGAAATAGGAATATTCATTTTCACGAGTTCAAAACCAGCCTCAGACACTTAGTAGCTGTGTGACCCTGGACAAGTCACTCAACCCTGTTTGCCTCAGTTTCTTCATCTGTAAAAATGAGCTGGAGAGGGAAATGGTCAATTGTTCCAGTATCTTTGCCAAGAAAACCCCAAATGGGGTCATGAATAGGTGGATGTGGCTGAATACTGTAAAAATAACACCTTTAAAAAAAAAACAGAATCTGCCTAATGGTAAAAGAGGCACAGAAATTCACTGAAGAAAAGAACGTAAAAAAATAGAATAAGCCAAATGTAAAAGGAGGTACAAAAGTTCAGGGAAGAAAAGAATTTCTTAAAAATTAGAATTGTCCAACTGGAAGCTAATGACTTTCATGAGACAACAACAAAGTCAAAATAATGGAAAAATAGAAGAAAATGTGAAATATCTCATTGGAAAAATACGTGGCCTGAAAAATAAATCAGGTAGAGATAATTTAAGAATTTTTGGACTACCTGGAAGCCCTGATCAAAAAAAAAAGCCTAGACCTCATATTATTATCAAGAAATTATCAAGGAAAACTGCCCCAATGTCCTAGATTCCAAGGGTAAGATAGAAATTGAAAGAATCCACCTGTCACCTCCTTAAAGGAATCCCAAAATGAAAACTTCCAGGAATATTATAGTCAAACTTCAGAGCTCCCAAGTCAAGGAGGAAATATTGCAAGCAGCCAGAAAGAAACAATTCAAATATCATGGACCCACAGTCAAGATCACACAAAATGTGGCAGCTTCCACATTAAAGAAGTGGAGGGCTTGGAATGTGATATGTCAAAGGTCAAAGGAGCTAGGATTCCAACCAAGAATAACCTGCCTGGACAAACTGAGCATAATCCTTCAGAGAGAAAAATGAAATATTTAGTGAATAGTTAATAAAACAGAGAACTTCCAGGTATTTCTGATGAAAACAGAACATTTGACATTCAAAAAGAAGACTCAAGGGAAGCATAATAACATAAACAAGATAGACTAATCACGAAGGCCTCAATGGAGTTAAATTTTTTTTATATTCCTATATGGGAAGATGATACAGATTCCTAAGAACTCTAGCATTACTAAGACAGTTAGAAGGAGTCTGTATAGACAGAGGGCACAGTATGAGTCAATTATGTCGTAATGATCTTCATAGAAGAATGCAGGAGTGAAAAAAAGAGGGATGCACTGGAAAAAGAGGGAAGGGAAAGGTAAAATGGGGCAGATTTCTTCACATTAAGGAGGCATGCAATGAAGAGCCTTTATAGTGGAGGAGAAAATGGCATGATGTGTGTGTGGGGAGGGGGGAATATAATGTTTGAAACTCACTCTCATCAGAATTGGTTCAAAGAGGGAAGAATATATATGCATATATATATATGCATATGGATATATATACAAATAGACATTCAGTTGGGTATGGAAACCTATCTTACCCAATAGGGAGACAGGAGGGGAAGGGAAAAAAATGGGGGTAGGGGAAGAATGATAATAGGGAGGAAAGATTGAGGGAGTCAGTTGTTGGAAAAAAGACAGACTTTTTAGAACAAGATAAAAAGAAAGAGAAGTATAAACAGAGAAAAAATGGGATAGAGGGAAATACACAGTTAGTAATCATAATTGTGAATGTGAATGGGATGAGTTCACCCACAAAATGGAAGTAGATAGTAGAATTCAGAAAAAGTGAAAACCAGAATGCAACAATATGTCGCGTATAAGAGACATACTTGGGACAGAAAGATACATACAGATTTGAAGTTAAAGGCTAGAGAAGAGTCTATTATTCTTCGGTTAAAATGAAGAGAGTAGGGGTGTCAATTATGATCTCAGACAAAGCAAAAACAAAAATAGATCTAGTTGAAAGAGATAATCAGGGAAACTACATTTTGCTCAAAGGTACCATACACAATGAAGTAATGTCAAAACATTTTACAAGTTTCCCTGATAGAGGCCTCATTTCTCAAATATATAAGAACCTGAGTCCAATTTTTTTTTTTTAATAAAAACCATTCCCCAGTGGATAAATAGTCAAAGGATATGAACAGGTAGTTTTCAGAAGAAGAAATAAAAGTATCTCTAATTATATGAAAAAAATTCTCTAAATCACTGTTGTTTATAAAAATGCAAATTTAAACAATTCTGAGGTACTACCTCACACGTATCGTATTAGCCGACGTGACAAAAAAGGAAACTGACAAATGTTTGAGGGGATTTGGGAAAATTGGGACACTAATGCACTGTTGGTGGAGTTGTGAACTGATTCAACCAGGAGAGTAATTTGGGACTATGCCCAAAGGGGTATAAAACTGGTCATATCCTTTGACCCAGCAATTCTTCTGCTAGGTTTGGATCTCAAAGAGATCAAAGAAAAAGGAAAACAATCTATATGTACTAAAATGTTTCTAGCAACTCTTGTTGTGGTGGCAAAGAATTAGAAATTGAGGAGATGCTCATCAATTGGGGCATTATTGAACAAGTTCTGATATCTGATGGTGTGGAATATTATTGTGCTATAAGAAATGATGAAGGGAGTGGTTTCAGATAAAATATAGCAATACATACATGAACTGATACAAAGTGAAGTGACAGGAACCAGGAAATCATTGTGTACAGTAACAAGAATGTTGTAATGGTGATTAACTGTGGAAAAACTTGGCTACATCCTGCCCTGCATACCTCACCAGGCTGGCATAAGCTGGGCATGAGATAATGTGTATGAAATGCTTTTGCACCATAGGATTTGAGAACTGTAAAAAGAGTGCTTAGGAATCCTCCCACAGGACAACCTCAATCTGCAGGAAATGATACTGTGGTCCAGAAAGGTGAAGAAGTCATAAAGGTTACATTAACACTAGGTTCAAGGCTCCAATTGCTGCCTAATAAGATCAACCCCATTTCCAAAGAGCTTTTGGATTCACAAAAGGATGTCCATCTTCATAACAGTCCTGTGAAACTGGTAATGTAAAGGTTATAACCCCCTTTTACGGATAGGGAAACTGAGGCCTGAAAACGGGGAAGCAACTTTTCTAGGGTCACCTGGCTAGACAGTGACAAAGCTAGGATTTGAATCCAGGTCCTCTGACTGGAGTTCAATACACCACTCACTGTACCACACTGCCTTCCCATAAAGCCCTATGCCATTGAGAAGGTTCAATATTACACTCATGTCTGGACTTGGTAGAATGACACAGTTCAGGGCCTTAGATTGACAAAAGCAACTTGTATGCCTGGGAGTGTCGGGGCACAGAAAGAGGTTGTGGTTTAGGAAGGGCAACCACCAAGAAACACTTCAGCTACTTCACAATTTCCCCCCCAGGATAATCTCAGTAGATTACTATTACCAATGATAATAATAATTGTCTTAGAGGTTGGTTGATAATGTGCATGGTATCTCATTGGATCCCCACAGCAATCCTATGAGGTCAGTGCTATTATTATTCCCCATTTTACAGATGAGGAAACAGGCACAAAGCAGATAAGTGACTTGCCCAGGGTCACTCCGCTAGTAAGTGTGTGATACTATAACCCAGAGAATCATAGGCCATAATGACTTTACAGACAGATCGACTGATTTGATCTCCCCACCACCACCATTTTACAAAGGAGGAAGCCAAAGCACAGAGAAGGAAAAGGCATTTTTCCATAGTCCCACAGCACATCACTGATAGAACTTGGATAAGAAATGAGCTTTCCTGAACTCTAGACACAAGGCGAGTTAGTCCTAAACCATGTGTCACGTCAGCCAAAGCATTCCATCAAAACAGCAGATGATACTGGGACTGCCTCCAAATCCCTCTTCCCATTTTCTCTAGTACTCAAGGGTTTGGAGAATTCTTTCCTGACGACACACCCACAAGGCAGGGACAACGAGTATTCTTATCCCCATTTTATAGATGGGAAAGCTGAGTCCCCTTCCCCCTCCCTGCAGCTAGCCTCCCAACCAGCCAGAGCAGGGGTAGGATTCAGAATCCCGGTCTTCAGACTCCCAGGACTCCAGACTCATCCTAAGACACGTACAACATCAGTAAGGACATCCTGTCTCTGAGATCGATGTCGTCAAGATATTTGCTTGGTCAATGGGGTCTCTAATACTAGAATGGGTTTTAACCAGATTTGCTTGAGTTTCTAAATAAAGATAACAGTCAATGAAAGTCAACTGCCAAACCACCCTCCATCAGGGATAAAAACATTGTCGCAAGTAATTTTTCAAGACTCTGAACGACAGAAGGCAGGAGGAACAAATTACTTATGAAGTTGGAAGAGTCCAGTTGCCCTGATGGAACAGCCCTCCCTAAAGCACAGCCCCCCGGGAAGCCTGGCCACAGGATTTTAAAACATTGCCTGCTGAACTCCAGAACAACTCCAAGGGAGAGATACAGCTTAGGAAAGATGTTTGTGGCCAGACCCATTCCTGAGTTGGTGGGAAACACTGCCCTCTCCTGGCAGCAAGACCTTGAAAGATGTTTGCAGCATATTGGAGTAGAAAGGAATGCTAGAGCTCTTAACCATTTTTTGTGTGTCCTGGATCCCTGGTGAAGGCTATAGACCCTTTATCAGAATAATCTCTTTAAAATTCGTAAAATAAAATATGTACAATTACATATTATATAAAATGTGTACATCTATGTGTACCATTATAAATTACATAAAAATGTGTGCAATTATAAATTATAAAATTATAATTACAAAAATTAGTGAAAATAAAAATATGTCTTTTAAAAATTCAATGATCATTTATTAACCACCCACCAGGCACTGTGCTAAACACTGAGGATACAAAAAGAGGTATAAAAACAGACCCTCCCCTCAAGGAGTTCACAATCCAAGTTCATGGATACCTTGAAATCTGTTCAGGAACCCCTTGGGAGCCTATGTACCCAAGGTTAAGAACACTTAATTTAGTCCCAGCTGTTTATTTCATCTAAGAGTTAACAGAGAGATGCAGTTATCTGTACCATGTCAGATGTAGGCATAGGCTGACAGCCCAGGTCTCCTGACTCCCAATTTGTCCGTAAACAGGTGCTTTCCTCTTGAACAGGAAGCCTATGAACTGGAAAAGGAGGAGAACCATATCTGGGTCCTTTCTATTGGTGGAAACAGTAGGATCTATTCCACACAATCTCATTTTTTTCCAAGTCTCTCTTTTTAACATAAATTTTCTTGAAGCTCCCTTTGCCAAGCCCAAATATACTCAGATGCTTGTATGCTCTTCAAGGTCAGCATTCACAATAACAATACAGATGAGAGCCTATTCGTGCCTTCCAATCCTGCATGACTGGTGTCCATGAGCCCTCATAAAATTCATCACGGGGTGTCCAACCACCATTGATCTAGGTGACACAGTGGGTAGAACACTGGACTTGGAGTAAGAAAACCTGAGTTCAAATCTAGCCTCAGACACTTACTAGCTAGATGACCCTGGGCAAGTCACTTAACCCTATTTGCCTCAATTTCCTCATCTATAAAATGAGCTAGAGAAGGAAATGGCGAATCACTCCAGTATCGCTTCAGTTTCCTCACCTGTAAAGTGATGTTTGCAATAGGATCTACCTCACAGGATTGTTCTAAGCATCAAATGAGGTAATATTTGTAAAGCACTTAGAACAGTGCCTTGCACATAGTAGGAGATTCACAAATGCTTGTTGTCTTCCCATCCTCTTCCGAAAAGAAATTGGTATCAATAATATAGGTCTTTGTTTCAGGAAGAAGCTTGGTGTCATTGGAACAAGTTGACAAAAAAAATTTAATAAAATAAATTTTACAAAACAACTTGACAATTTCCCAAAGTGAGCTAGTAAAAGGATTCGAACCCATGTACCAAGAGTGGCATGGGAATACTCCTCATGGAGCTGAGCATGCATGCAGTTCCCATCCCACTGCAGTCCAGCTCTCACTGGAATCAGATAATTCAGAATATATCATGGTGCCCAATCAGCAATGGTGTTACTACAGTGTGAGAGATTCACTGGCCTCAGCCTCCCCTAGCATCAGGGATTACAGGTGTGCACCACCACCCCAGTAGAAATGGAAATTCTGAGAAGTATGCACACTTTTATCCATATTCAAACACACTTTGAGAAATAACCTAGGAATATAAGATTTTTTTAGGATGATTATATTCTTTATAAGCACAGGAGAGGCATAGGAGAAAGGACACTAGGCTTACAATCAGAAGTTTACATTTCTGTCCCTGTTATTAGCTACCTGTGTTACCTTGGACAAGTCATTTTCTGTCTCTCAGCCCCAGTTTGTTCCTGCACAAAAGGAAGTGGTTGCACTAGATGATGCCTATGATTCCTGCCTACTCTAAATTCGGAGATTCAATGATGATGACCATGATACTCCTGCTTGAATTGGTCCAAGCTGCAGTGACATTGACTTAGTGTTAGCAATCACTCTTGGAATGAATGAAGAGCAGAGTGTGAGGAAGGGAAGTGATAGGTATGGGGCAGGTATTCAATTCAATTCAACATTTATTAAGCCCCTACTGTGTGAAGAGACTGTACTAGGTTTTGAGGATACAAAGATTCCCTCCCCCCAAAAAACACTTTCTATTTTCAATCAATCATCCAATCAATGAGCATTTATTATTCATTTACTATTCTAGGTACTGGACATACAAAGATAAAAAATGAAACCTGACCTCAAAGAGTTTATATTCTGTTGAGGGATTAAACATAAATAAGTGTTTATAAATAAATATGAAGTAATTAGGAGGAGAATGCATTTGAAGTTGAGGAGAACAGGAAAGATTTCACGTAGCAGGTAACAACTGAGAAAGGAAGAAATAAGCATTTGTTACCAGGCATTGTGCTGGGCACTTTATAAAGATGGTCTCCTTTTATCCTTACAACACCCCTGGGAGGTAGGTGCTATTATTGTCCCCTTTTTATAGCTAAAGAAACTGAGATAGATGGAAGAAAAGTGATTTGTCCAAGGTCATGTAGCTAATATGTGTCCGAGGCTGGATTTTTGACTTCAAGCCCCTGGCTCTCTCCATTGTATCAGCTGGCTGCTTCCGATTGGAGAGCTTTTTTAAAAAGAAAATGAGGGCTTATGACAGGCAGACATATGGAAGGAGTGCATTCCAGGCATAGGAGACAGCTTGTACATGAAGGAATGGAGACAAGATACCTGGCGACTGATGCGCATGAATAACAGCAAGTTGGATGGCTTGTGGAGCAAGAGAAGGGGAGTCTGTATAATGAGGCTGGAAAGGGAGATGAGTAAGGGCTTTAAAGCTGATCACCAAGGCAATAGGGAGCCACTGGGGTTTATTGAACATGGGAGTGAAATGGTCTTTGGGAGCTATGTGAAGGGTGGATTTGAGAAGGGACAGATGAGGCAGGAAAGCCAATTACCGGACCAATTGTAGTGTGGGGCTGTGGTGATGAGGCTCATTGGAGCTATGGGAAAAGAAATGAGGACTTCCAATCAGAATCCAAGAGAGCAGCAGTGACAGGCTGGGCAGTCATGAGCCAGAGTTTCTTAGGAATGCCAAAATCCAAAGGGCTTAATTAGAAGGAGGGAAATCCTGAATTCAGAGAAAAGAGTCCAAGCCAGGAAAGCGGCATATGAGATCAAGAGTCAGGCCACCAGGAGTGTCATCAGTTCTCAGTGACAGAAGACTGGATTCACTTCTGAAGGATTCATTAGAGTGGCTTAGAGGTCAAATCTCATCAAACAGGCCATCACCGAGGAGAGTGCCTGGAGTGGGTTCTAGTCTCCCCTCTGACATTACTTAACCTGTGGGATCTTGGGTAAGTTGTCTGGACTCCCTTCCTGTGTAGGAGTCCCCTCCTTTGTAAAATGTAAGGGTGGGACTAGACAGCCTCAGAAGTCTGTCAACTGTAGGACCTTATGATAATCTTGGGATATACTATGGGTTCTGGCTTCCAAACAGTACAGGGTCAGATTATAGACTGCAAATGATAACCCAGGAAAACAGCAGCACACCACAGCAAACCCTGATAGTGTTCCCTCTCCAGGGGTATAAGAACTCAGACCCCAGACCATGACACCAAGGAGGGGCTCTGCAGTGCTCCCCCCCTTCCCCCACTGCCCGCTGAGTGCCTTATAATTTACAAAGCCATTTCCATATATGATCTCATTCGACCCTCACAACCAACCTGCCATAGTAGACGCTGTTATTATTCCCATTTTACAGATGGGGAAACTGAGTCAGATGAAGGTTAAGTGACTTGAGGCTGGATTTAAACTCACTTCTTTCTGACTCCAAGTCTGGCTCTCCATTCTGACTGAATTTAGAGGGCTCAGTCCTGCAGCAATATTTGGCTTGCCCCAGTCTTAGGTCATCAGCACTCTTGCAAACTTAAGGAGAAGGGATTTTCCTTTCTGGTCACATTGGCTCCACTTTGGAAGGCTTTTCTCCACTTAAATTTTCTCCTTCCCCCATAGCCTGACCTGAATGCCCCCTTTGTGTCAGGGGAAATGACTTCTCTGGAGTTTTTAAGCCTCCTATTGCACCAGGATTCCCTAAGGCTCCCTTCCTTCAGGGATGCCTCTAAGAAGAGCCCCTCTCCTTCTCCTTGCCCAGCCCCCCCCCGCCAAAACTGTCCTGATTTGATTCTCTATGAGCCCTCTTCCCCCTTCCCCCAACTCTTACCCCTATCCCCAGATCCCAGTTCCTTCCCAGGGAAGAACCTTGCCTGTATCTGGTATGGGCCATGAGGACTGACCCCTAGGTCAGCGGGAGCACAGACCAGGCTTTCCTAGGCAGGAGTGATTTCACTAAGGAAAGTTCCCAGGCTTCCTGAAGCAATCCCACGGGATCTCCCAGTTATTTCCCTCCCTAGGAGGACAAGAAGAGGAGGCAAGAACATTCTGATATCGTTTCAAGTAGTCTGTCTGTACCTCCTCCCCCAGCTAATGCCTGAAATTCCCTTTAGCCTTTGATGCCAATTTTAAAATGGAAAACCACACTTTAAGCTCTTCTCAGCTGTAGTAGAGTCCTGGGGTGAATGAGAATCTGAGGACAGATTCAATTCCTTTTAGCAAGCATTGATTAATCACCTGCTCACTTCAATGTGGGACAAGGGCTAATTACCTGGAAAAAAAGAAACAGTCCCTGACCTCAGGAAGCTTATATTTGAGAGGAGCAGCATAGAGAATGTAATTTAAATGAAAAATAAAGACAGAGTAATTGAGGTGGGGAGATAGCACTAATAGCGCAGAGAATACTAAACGACCTAGAATTGGAGGTGATATTTGGACTGAACTGTGAAGGAAGTGAGGGGGCTTCGAGGCAGAGGGAAGGTGAAGCATTCTAGGCATGGGAGAGGTACTAAGCAAGCAAATGGAATATCACATGGAGAAGGCAGCCAATTTAGCTGGAAGATAGAGCATATGACGGAGGAGAATGTTTGATTAGCCTGAAAGGTAGCTTGGAATCAGATTATAAAGGTATTTAAATGCCAGATAAATGAGTTTGTGTTTTCAGATGAGCAAAGGTAATAGGAGGGCATCTCGAAGCAGAGAGAGACTAGAATGGAGATGTCCCATGTCTGAAGCATGTTTTATAGACTGCAGAGTTGTCCCCATGTGATGCTGGACAATCTCTAAAGACCCTTCTAGCTCTAGAGCCTATGAATCTATAAGCCAAATTTAGTGAGTTGGCTCCCATCCCCTGCCTCTGAAGGAAGCCAGCAGCCCTTAAGAAAAGTGCCAGGCGTGGGAGTCCAGTGAGGGAAAAGAAATGTGGACAGAATCCTGAACTTGGAATCACAAGAACTGAGATCAAGTCCCAGCTCTGACTTAGCTGTGTGACCCTGAGCAAGTCACAGGACTTATGTGACTCTCACTTTCCTCTCCCACCAAGTGAAAAGAATGTTTTTACTGTCCCTTATTAGCCATGAGACTCTGTTATTAACTAGGATGTGACTTGTGACAAGCAAGTCACTTCATTTCTCTTGGCTTTGATGGTAGCCTAATATAGAATGTATATATACAATGAATATAGAATGTTCCTGCATCAAGATTGTAGGATGGGTGTGCCTTAAAGTCTCCCTGCCCATCCCTATACTTCCTTGGGAGTGAGTGGGTGAGGGATTGGAAGTTGGGAGGTGGGAAGGAGAGGAGGCATCCAGGTGTCAAAGTGGATAGAGGCGGACAGAGCTGGGCCTGGAGTCAAGAAGACCTGAGTTCAAATTCAGCCTCAGACACTTAATAGCTGTGTGACCTTGGGCAAGCCACTTAACTGCTGTCTGCCCAAGTAACCTAAGTGGAGGTAATAATAGCACCTATTTCCCAGGATTGTTATGAGGATCAAATGAGATGATCTTTGTACAGCACTCAATGTGATGCCTAGAACATAGTATTTAATAAATACTTATTTCCTTCCTTATCAACCTGGCACATTACAGATTCCAGTGGGTCTTAATGTCTGGCAAAACTTCAATTAAAATTCAATTACTGGGGTGCAGTGAATAGAGCATCAGCCCTGAAGTTAGGAGGACCTGAGTTCAAATCCGACCTCATATAATTGACACTTAACTAGCTATGTGACCTTGGGCAAGTCACTTAACCCTAAATGTCTTACCTTCTCCCTCAAAAAAAATTCAATTACCTCTAGGGTAAAACTCTTAAAAGGGAGTTGTGAAACCTAAAAAGGACAAAGCCTTATGGTAAGGGGGAGAGGAAGATGGTGGAACATCAGAAACAATCTCCACATCCTTCAGGGGACTAGATTCAAACACGTTCTATTATCAGTCTTGAAGTTCTACCATTATAGTTGTATGACCCTGGACAAGTCAGTTCTCTTCTCCAGGCTTCAGTTGGCAGTTGGACAATTTGATAGCTATTGTCTCTTCTGACTCTAATTCCTACGATCCTCTTCATTGCTCAAACAGTGACATTGGCCCCAGCCACCCCCCACCCCCACCTCCAGCCCCAGTCTCCTGTCAGAGTTCCAAATGGCA
The DNA here is from genome assembly GCA_028627135.1 of Pseudochirops cupreus. Lineage (NCBI taxonomy): Eukaryota > Metazoa > Chordata > Mammalia > Diprotodontia > Pseudocheiridae > Pseudochirops > Pseudochirops cupreus. Next base: position 46,304,895 of record CM053581.1, read on the forward strand.
TTCCCAGACTCCCACTGCAGCCAGCCCTAGAACAATTAGTTAGATGCACATAAATAATTTTCCTTTGCCTTTGGGCCTCGGCAAGTCTTGGAAAGGAAAACACTTCTTAGAAGGCCTGACATCTGAATGTGCTTCAGGGTAAGCAGTGGATATGGCTTCTGCCGTAATTCATGGGCCCTTGAAAGATGCAAGTGGTTTGGGGAGCCTGTGAGTGGGGTTGGGGAGCAGATGACATGATTGGCTAATGTGGGAACTAGCCCGCAAAAAGGAACCCAAGCCTGCTGCACCCCAGGATGCATTTTTCACTGTAGCCATGGAATTCTGGGTGCCCAAAGGTGTTTTCTTAGCTTGATTTTAGCTGCTTCAAACAAAGTGTCCCTGACAACTCAATTGGCAATGATGGCTTGCTTAACAGCCCAGGAGTGAAGGAACCAAGGATGGGGGCTGGGGAGGATAGGGAGGAGAGAAGGAGGAAAAGTTATGTCCAACTGTGTACTTAAGATGTGTGCCCAGCTTATTTGACCTAAAAGTATCGTGGTTTGGCAGAGTCTCCATCCGATGTTCATCAGATCATCAATTGAAAGATGGAAGGGACATCATAGACCATCTGTCCAGTCCGATATCCTCCCTTTATAGATAAATAGACTGAGGCCCAAGGGGGTAAAGTCCCCAAAGTCTAACTGGGAGGAAGTATCAGAGGCAAGATTCAAACCCAGATCTTTTGATCCAGAGCCAGTGCTTTTCCTACTGTACCACTGTTCTAACACTCAGACTCAAAAATGTGTCTAACTTTGGGATGACCTTGGGCAAATAATTTTACTTCTCTATTCCTTAGTCTGTCATCTGTAAAATGAGGAGGGCAGGAATGGATTGTCTCTAAATTCTTTTGTAGGTCAAAATTGTATAATCCTGGGCAACATCCCCCACCACCCCCAATCCTTCTAGCCCAGCCTTCACAGTCATTGTCTAAGGAGGCAACTCATCTAGACCAGGGGCTTTGGTCATAGCCTTCCACAAAGGTCTCAAAGAACTCTCGGGTACCTTAGCATCTTGGGTACATTGCCATCTGCTTTGTCCCTACAGTCTAAGGATTGTGGGACCTTTTCATCTGACTTGCAGCTAAAGCTTTCCACATGTGTTGTCTTTATCTTTAGAATGTTTGCTCCTTGAGAAAAGTATCACTTTTCTATTTGTATCTCTAATACTCCGTACACAATAAGTAAATAAACGTTTTGTTGATTTATTCATTCTTCAGACATGGAATTATCATTGGCTGAATTGTTGAGTACACAAGTTGCCCAGATGATTCAAACCTATGTGCTTAGCCTGGAGCTGGGCAATAACCCTATAACATCATCCAATGCCATCACGACATCCTCTAATGCAGCCCTTCCCAACCTGTGGGTTATGTTCAATTTGTAACAATGAAAATACATCCCGCATATCAGATATTTACATTACAATTCATAACTAGCAAAATTACAGTTATGAAGTAGCAACAAAAATAATTTTATGGTTGGGGGTCACTACAACATGAGGAACTGTATTAAAGGGTCATGGCATTAGGAAGGTTGAGAACCACTGCTCTAACTCTTTCTCCTCTCAAATTCAGCAACAGACATTAAGTACTATGTGAAGCAGGAAAATGAAAAAAGAACATTTATTAAATGCTTACTTTACGCCAGAAACCATGCTAAATATTTTACTAATTTTATCCCATTTGATCTTATAATAACCCTATTATTGCTATAGAATCCATATGATGATTCCTTTTTTATAGTTAAGGAAACAGAGGCAGAAGCGGTTAGGTTAAGTGACTTGCCCAATGGTCATAGAGCTATAGTAAGTGTCTGAAACCAATAATAGTTAATATTATTTTTAAAAAGTTCATTTAAAGTCATTTAAAGAATAACCACTATTTATGTTATGTTTTAAAGTGGAGAAAATACTAAACATTCAATCAATAGAATTACTAAGATTTCTAGCCCCCCATGTACATGAACATTTGAGCCTCACTGCAACCTTGGGAGGTACATATTGCAAATGTTATTAAGCTCCCCTTTATAGATAACCTGAGGCTAATAGAGGATGAATGGTGACTCCTTCATGGTTATACAGCTAGAAAATGACACAGAAGGAAGATGAACCTAAATGTTCCTGACTCCAAGTATGACACTCTCTCCACTAGGTCCCACTGACTCCAGAACCAAAAGGTATTCACATCAGACAGACGACAGACAAGTGAGAGAGAGAGAAAGAGACAGAGACAGAGACAGAGACAGAGACAGAGAGAGATGGATAGATGGATGGATGGATGGATGGATGGATGGATGGATGGATGGATGGATAGAAAGATGGATGAATAGATAGAAAGATGATAGATAGATAGATAGATAGGTAGATAGATAGATAGATTAGATAGATAGATGGATGGATGGATGAATAGAGAGAG
>CM053581.1:46307446-46324298 GCA_028627135.1 Pseudochirops cupreus
TAGCTACTCAGGGTCAATGTAGGAAAGTCCAAAGACTCAAGAGTGGACTCAGGAGAGAAACGAGCATGGGTGGCCTGGGTTTCTCATGAAATCAGTTTCCAGGCAAGAATTCCCCAATCAGAGCAGAGGTCAAATGGGTCTCAGGGACAGAAGCATCTCCAAAGGCTATTGACCCAGAAGTAGAAGAAGCTGGAGATTGGGGAGTAGAGCCAGGAGAAGAAGTGAGCATGACAGGCCTGGGCCACTGCTGAAATAGGATCCAGAAAGGGTCTCACCAAGGCGGGGCTAAAAGGGTGAAGGTATCTTCAGGATGAGAAGGTTGAGTAGCAGAGTCATAAAACAGTTATAACCCACTTCTAATCAACTGATCAATAAGCCAGTAAGTACCATTCCTTCTTCTTGCTGCACCTTCCTCTTCCTCATTCAATCACAGTCAGTTCAAAACTCCCAGCCTCAACTAGTGAAGCCCCACACAGGTTCTAGGACCAGACCAATACCAACTTCTTTCCTCTGTGTCTCTGGGCTACATGCCCTCAGGGCTCAGCTGGCTTCCTTACTTTGGCCTGTACTGCCCTTATGCTGACTCCAAGATACCTCTGTCTCTCAGGATTCTTTCAAAGTTGTCCCAGCTCCCTTGGCTCCTAGCTTGACCCAAGACCTTGTCTGTACTTTGCCAGCATGCTCTGCTTCCACTGATGATGTCCCTGTTCCCAGGGTCTGTGATGTCTAGCGGCATATTCTTGAAGCTCCTTCTTCCCCTAATTGATCTCTCTGCCTTGAGGTTCTCTTTAGTTAAATTCATCCTCTACTCAGCCGCCAAAGTGATTTACCTAGAGTCTGAATATTCCCTGCTCCAACACCACGCCCTCCACATTCAATCAATTCCAGTGATTCCCTGTTACCTCCAGGATCAAACATAAAAGCCTGGCCCCCTTCCTACCTTTCCAGTCTTTTTTTTTTTACACCTGGTATCTCTCCACACACTCTATATGGTCTAGTCACATTGGCCTCTGCTCTTACATAGGCATTCAATCTCCCTTCTCCATGACTTTGGACACTAGGAGTTCCCTACCCAATGAAATCACAGGTTCAAAAAAATAGTGATAACTTCCACTAAAGCCCTCTTCCAATCCTTTATCACGTCAAGGAGGTGATCCTGGGTTCTTGAAAGCCGTACAAGAAAAGTATGAGCTCTGGCAGATCCAACTAAGCTAGAAAGCCTCCAAACAATGACCCAGGCAAGGTAACCCATCTTATCCCCAAAAGACTGACCACCCGAGGGTGCATTTTATTTGATAGCTCCAAACTGTCCACCAGAGCATGGAGAGGTTGCAATCAACACCAGTGGAGGGACCACCCACACCAATGAAATCCTAGAGATCTTGATGTATTGATATGCTGAACCCTTCCTCAGCACTCTATAATCTGATATGGAATTGAAAAATTTCAGCCAGCCCAGGTTGCTTTCGCAGCCAGAAGGTTACAGGGAAATGAAAGAAAGAGTACTTTAATCTATTCAAAGAGCAACACTGGTGTTTCTACATCCCTGGCCCCTAATACCATGACAGGGGAAAAAAACTTATCCCATTTCATAGTACTCTTTACTTTGATGAACCTGTGAAATCCAGAGGCAAGGTCTCATTCAGAGCACACACTCACTATCTGGATTGTAGTGTCTTATCAAGTGCCACTATTAGGCCTGTAGACCCTGCCAGAGTTCTGTTCTACAAGGCAATTTGCACCCCTAGGTTGCAGACTCCTCCTCTACAAAATTAAGAGGCTGGTTAAATGATGTCTATGGTTCCTTTTAGTTCTATGGTTTATGAATCATTTAGTCTAGAGAAAGAAACCTATATAAAATGAAGGCATTGGGCTTGATTAAGGGTCCTTAATCTGGAATTGATACTTTTTTTTCTGAAATATTTTGATGACTATTTCAATACAATTGGTTACCTTTGCAATATTAAATGCTTAATTTTATGCATTTAAAATGTTATCAAGAGAAGGGGTCCATAGGCTTCAGGAGATTGCCAAAGTGGGTCATTGTTAGGAAAGGTTAAGAACCCTTGGAAGAGATCTGATCTCTAAAGTCCATTCTAGATCCTACATCCCATAATTGTATGATTCTATGATATCAATCTTTCAGTCCAGTGGTTCTCAACCTGTGGGTTATGTTCAATTTAAATACATCCTGCACATCAGATATTTATATTACAATTCATAACAGTAGCAAAATTACAGTTATGAAGTAACAACGAAAATAATTTTATGGTTGGGGGTCAACACAACATGAGGAACTGTATTAAAGTGTTGCGGCATTAGGAAGGTTGAGAACCACTGTTTCAGTCCCTTGATTAACAATCCCCACAGAGACATTGCCAGTACCCTGTGTGGCACCTGAGATTTTTAAAGGACAGGAAATGTGGTTCAGTTGTCTTCACTATTGTATCTTCTGTTATTCATCCAATTTTGCAAACACCCTCTAAAATATTGCTTCCGTTCCTTCGTTCCCATGTAAATCATTCCAAGGACTTGGGGGAAGGAGGGGAAAAGTGAGATGTTTCTGTTGTTCCCAGTGTTTTTCCCCGGTTTCCAATTTAGCTCCTCTTTTCCCAAACAAGAGGAAGTAGTTCCTGCCGGACGCTGCAGGCAACCACCAACTGCACCCAATTGAATGTGTTTTTTTTCTGTATGTCCTTCACACTCTGTCAGTCACTTCCAGCTCTCCAAGCATGATTCCATTCCCCCTGCATCAATATAACAGTTCACTGAGGTTATTATGCTCATGCAAACAATCAGCGAAATTGCCTGACCCTGAGACTCCTCGATGGGCAGTAATGGAAATAGGTAAATTTAAAAGACAGTTATGTGGCTGTGATACTGAAAAGAACATTGTATCTGCAGGAGGAGGAGGCAGGATCATAGACTACACCTGATGACCTGGTGCTCTCTGGGACTCTGTTTACTCATCTACAAAACAAGGGACTCCAATTAGACGGCCTCTGGGGTCCCTCCCAGCTCCAGAGTGCTAATCCTATCATCCTCACTACAAATAGGCATACTCCAGCAAAACAAATTCCCTCATTGCCTATGTTTTATATATGTATGTGTGTGTATTTGTGTATATAAAGACACACACGTGCACACAATATATATACACACATATATCCATATAGTCACATATCTATATATATACACATACATACATATATGCATCTGTACATATACCCATATATATATATACATACACATATACATACCTACATATGTACACCTATACACACATTATATATGTGTGTATATATATTGTGTATTATATGTGTGTATCTATGTATGTATTTGTGTGTATATAGGCACACACAGTTGTGTGCACATGCGTGCATGGACACATGTATACACACAGACAGACATGCATATACCCATGTGCATGTGCATGCATACATGTATGTATGTGTATATGTATGTGTGTATGCATGTATGCCCTGAGTCTATCACCTTCCTGTGAGGAGGTAGGTATTGCATCATTGGTCCTCTGGAATTGTGGAACACAAATACTTTGATTCCTAAACCATTTATTTTCCACTATTCATTTGTATATCTGTTTTTTTTAAACTGAATTAAGAAATATTCAGGATACTTCAACACCCTTTCATTTAAACCTCTTATCTTTAGTATCCCCACACTTAAGCCAGGTGGAGACAGCACAGACAAGTCCACAGCATGGATACAAGGGCAAGGTCAGTCATCAGGTGGGCAAGGGGAAGGATCTAGGTCAGTGGTTCTCAACCTGTGGGTTATGTTCAATTTGTAACAATGAAAATACATCCTGCATATCAGATATTTACATTACAATCCATAACAGTAGCAAAATTACAGTTATGAAGTAGCAATGAAAATGATTTTATGCTTGGGGTTCACCACAACATGAGGAACTGTATTAAAGGGTCGCAGCATTAGGAAGGTTGAGAACCACTGATCTAGGTGGTAGCAAACAGACAGCCTGGCACACAAATCATTCATTTTGTCTTTAGCTTCCCTCCAATACACAGTGTAGACAAGAAATATGGAGGGGGAAAGTATCTGAGGCCAAAATAGCACAGACCTGCCCAGCTGGGAATGTCCTCCTCCTCATCACCTATCTAATGCTTCAAGACAGGCTGAGATGAGTCCCACCTCCCTCGGACAGCTTTCTGCAACTCCTCCAGGCCACACTTGTATCTCTTCTGACCTAGAAGAGAACTTAGAATTAGGACATAAAGATTAGCTATTAACCAATTTTCAATTGCTTCATATGTTTTAACTTGCCTTTTCCAGCTAAGTTCTGAAGGCAATAAGAAGCCGCTGGGGGTTATTGAGCAGGGTGATGGGGGTGACATGATCAGAACCCTACTTTTGCCTCTTTTTGTAGCCCCAGGACTTAGCACATAGGAGGTTTTGATACATGTTCATTAACTGATTGACTGAATGTTCTATGCCATGCCTTCCCCATGTAGAATGGAGGCGGAGACCTTAGAAAATGAAAGATCAGAGCTGGAAGGGTGTCAGAATATAAAATGTTAAAAAATAGAACATAGAATATTAGAGGTGGAAGGGACCTTATAATCAACTTATCCAACCCCCTCTTTTTGCAGATAGTGAAAGTAAAGCTTTATTTTATTTAGTTTTTTCAGTCATGTCTTCCTGACCCCATTTGGAGTTTTCTTGTCAGAGATACTGGAGTGATTTGCCATGTCCTTCTCCAGCTCATTTTACAGACGAGGAAATTGAGGCAAGCAGAGTTAAGTGACTTGTCCACAGTCACACAGCTAGTAAGCGTCTGAGGTCAATTATGAAGTCAGGAAGATGAGTCTTGCTGACATGTGCTGCACCACCTAGCTCCCTCTTTCCTGAAGCTTACTTAGAGGCAATGACTTACTTCTAAGGTTGCATAGCTTGGTGCCCAATACAGAACTGGAAATAGAGTAGGTTTTTCAATAAACACTTGTGGGTTGACTAAATCTTTGAAACTATTTCTACAGAAAGAGGTAAAATTGTCCTGTAGTCTCCAAACACAAGGATCATAAATATGGGAATTAGCAGTGAACCTGCCAAGGTAAATTTCTTCTCCAATGATGTCCACAATCAGACCCTTGTTCTCCTTCCAGCCTGCCAAACAAACAACCAAAAAGCATCCTCCTTAAGTACCAAAATTTCATTTAGTGCACCCAAGGCACTAGAGTCATTCATCAGAAGGAAAAAACACACCCGGGAATCACTGAGTCCTTAATGATCCCTTACATGTGTTGAGAATTTTCTGTTTTCCAAAGCATTCCCACATTGACTATTTCAGTAGATGTGCATGACAGCCCTATGAAGTAGCTAATGTAGATATTTTAATCCCATTTGATAGCCAAAGAAATTCAGATCCATAGAACTGCACCATATGAGAGCCAGAATGGGCTATGATGGCCATTTGGTCCAATCTCTTTATTTTACATGAAACTGAGGCCCAAGCAAGGGAAAGTAGACTGACTTGGATCACATAGTTGGCAGGGCCAGGATTCAAACTCAAGTTTCTTGTCCTCTTAGTCCAGAATTCTAAACCACACTGTCTCCTCTTCTTTTTAAGTTGATCTTTCCATCCTAATTGCCAACCGAGGCCATCTCAAGTCTTCCTGATTTATATCTGGCCACTGGACCCAGATGGCTCTGGAAGAGAAAGTGAGGCTGGTGACTTTGCACAGCTCTGCCTCACTTAAATCCAATTCACTTGCAAGTCATGGCGTCATCTTCTTGCTGCCAAGGTCCCCTTGAAGAATGAAGGACAAACAACAACAGCCCACCAGTTGTGACTCAGAATCTCTTCTTGTTCCATGTTCACAGAATCACAAGATTTGAGAGTTGGAAGGAACCTCTGCATCCATCTAGTTCAGTCCTTTGGGATTAAACAGGAGTCTAATACTCTCTTCTCCAGATGAAAGCCCTTAACATGCTTTGGTGCCCTCAGAAGGGAAAGCCCTCAGGGATACTCGTTCAATGCCCATTGGAGTTGCAAGGGAGAGCACAGCAGTGGCCTGGGAGGTGGCACAAGGGCACTGGCAGGAAGGGGATGGAGGAGGAGAGGAAGATGCCAAAAGCAGGCTCCTCTGATTTTACCACGTTGACCCAGGACCAGATGAATTTATAGGCCAAAAGATCAATTTTAAAATTATGCTAATTTCATATATATAATCAGTATTGTATTGCTTGCCTTCTCATGGGATGAGAAAGAGGGATAGAATTTAGAACTTAAATTTTGTTTTAAATGAGTATTTAAAAAATTTTCCAAGTAATTGGGAAATATTTAATTAAATAAAAATGTATTTTAAGGAAAAGAAAAAATGATTAGGCTGCATTTCGCTTACTGCTGAGTATAGCAGCCACAGCCTCAGACAAGATAAGGGAGGTTTCTAATTTGGGGTGTAACCTGGTCCTTTCTGAGCCAACTTTGCCCCTGCTCTCCTGGGCAGAGGTAAGAACTAGCAGAGCCTCCGAGATAAAAGTTTCTTGTGGATTAGAATAGCACATAATTTACTCTGAGCCCAAGTCTCTCCAGGCAACTCCATTCTGCATTCTTGCCAGGCACAAATTCCTCCCACCCATGGACCTCCCTGAGAGGGAGAAAAAGGAATGAGCTGAGGATTTCAGAGGTTGTCCGTGAAGGCACCAGGACTATTCTTGGAGGTGTTCCCCCCACGTCCACCCCAACCCTACCTCTAACATAGCATTGACATTACGCATTTACGCCAATTACTTGCCACTGATAAATGTGAGTGACTGGGGAAAAGCCATTAAGGTCCAAATCAGAACGAACCCACCAGTTTGGCAGGGTAGTGTAATGGAATGAGCATGGATCTAGGAGGCTTAGAGCCAGGCAGCAGGTGGGCAATGAGGGAAGAATTTGGGAAGTGGTAGATGGCATGGCAGGACAGCCAGGAGGTACAATGGATAGAGCACTGGACCTGGAATCAGGAAGACTTATCTTCCTGAGTTCAAATCTGGTCTCAGACACTAGCTGTGTGACCTTGGGCAAGTCACTTCACCCTGTTTGCCTCAGTTTCTTCATCTGTAAAATGAACTGGAGAAAGAAATGGCAAACCACTTCATTATCTTTGCTAAGAAATACCCAAATAGAAACATGGAGACTTGGATATAATTGAATAATAATTCCTAAGGGTTTCTATGACTTCTCCCTTTTGCCCAAACCCTACTGGTGGCAGGTTCCATACTGATGTCAGCTCAGCAAATTAAGGAGCACACTGCTACAGGACACTAACCTTGTCTCAGGCAGAGGAGTCTGAGGAGACAAATCATCACCTTACAGCATAAGCAGCAAACCTGTGTGGCCAGTTGGCTTCACTAGATGCCTTTGAGACTCAGCTCAAATCCACTCTCTGCAAAGGGCCTTTCCTGATGCATCTGTCCCCTTCCCCTACATTGCCAATGCCTTCCCCTCTGAAACAACCTTCCTTCCACTCTGTTTGTATCTTGCATGTACCTCTCTATTTATAGACTATCTCCCGCATTAGATGTGAGCTCCCTGAGGGTGAGGACATACTACTTTTGCCTTTCTTTAAATATCTAGTTTATAGCAAACATCAAACACTTAATAAATGCTTGTTGGTTTGACTATAAGCTGATTTCCCTAGATTTGAAATCAATGTACAAGCACTTTTTCCTGCGTCATGTTCAGTCTTTAGCCCCAAATGTGCCTGACCTGTGGTATAACACTCTGAGTTCGTACTGGTCTGATCAGTCACAGTCCAACTCACTGTGACTTGATGCTAACATCGTGATGCCATTCTGGTCCTCTTCAAGCAGGGAGGACAACAACCAACCAACTAGTCCTCAGAAGAGGGGGGTAGGGAATAAACATATATAAAGCGCCTACTGTATGCCTAGCACTATAATAAGTACATTATGAATATTATCTGATTTGATTGCCCACAACCCTGCCAAGGCAGTGTTATTATGATCCCTAATTTACAAATGAGAAAACCAAGGCAGATAGAGGTGAAGTAACTTTCCCAGGGGTCACATAGTGAGTAAGTATCTGAAGCTGAATTTGAATTCCAGTCTTCTTGACTCCAGGGTCAGCAATCTATCTGCTGTGATATCTCATATTTGGTTACCCCATCCAGTGAGTTTGGGCTTTACTATTTAGATTTTTAGATCAATATTTGGACCTAGAAGGGAAAGGAATAAGCATTTATGTAGTGCCTTGCACTGTGGTACTAAGTGCTTTACAAATATTGTATTTTTTAATCTTAAAAATATTAATTTTTTAATCCTATTCTTAATACCCTGTGAGGAAGGTACCCATTTTACAGCTGAGGAAACTGAGAACAGAAGTCAGGTGACTTGCCCAAGGTCACAATGCTGTGTCTATGGCTGAATTTGAACTCAGGCCTTCCAAACTTCAGTCCCAAGGCTCTATCCACTGTGCTACGTAGAAGGGTGCTTTGCTTCAAGCATATTCACAGGCCTATGTGACTACTGGGCAAACTATTTAACCTCTGTCTACCTCAGTTTCTTCATCCCCTATCCCATCCTCCACACAACTGCCAAATCAATATTCTTACAGCACGAGTCTGATCACATCACTCCTTTGCTCAAGAAACTTCCCTGATTCCCTCTTGCTTCCAGTAAAAAATTCCAATTCCTCTCTGGTATGTAAAGCCCTTCAGAGTCTGACTCCAACTCCCTTTCCAGGTCAGAAGCTGACTCTGACTCCCCTGCTCATACTCTCAGTCAGTCAAATTGGCCTAGTTGTTCCCTGTCCATGACATTTCATACTTATCTCTAGGATTTTGTGTGGGGTGTCCCTCACGCCCGAAATGCTCTCCCTCCTCACCTCCAGCCCCTAGATACTGTAAGTCGTGCAGAAAATAGCTCTCTGTAATACCCATCCAAAGTACCAGACCAAACACAGCACAGGAATAAAAATCTTCCTAGAAAACAGGAATCAAATATTCACAACATTTAGAGCAAGAAGGAATGTCAGAGAACACTGAGCTCAACCTCTTCATTTTATAGATGGAGAAACTGAGCCTCATAGTGGAGATTTAATATGAGATGACTTACAGTGGTTTTCAACCCTCCTAATGCCATGACCCTTTAATACAGTTCCTCATGTTGTAGTGACCCCCAACCATAAAATCATTTTTGTTGCTACTTCATAACTGTAATTTTGCTACTGTTATGAATCATAATATAAATATCTGATATGCAGGATGTATTTTCATGGTTACAAATTGAACATAACCCACAGGTTGAGAACCGCTGACTTAAGAACATTAGCATTAAAGGGGACCTAAGAGATCATTCAGACTAAACAAACCCCCTCATTCTTCTAGATGTAGAAACTGCCTCCTGGAAAGGGGAATCAGGGTATCAAACAGTGGCAAAAGTTTGGCAGAAAGAACTTGGGTGTCCTGAGGCCCAGTGCAGTGCTCTTTTATGTACAGAGCAGCTGTTAACCTAAACTACTGAAGAAATACTTTATTTTATTCCTTTTGGTCTGAATCTGAGATTTCATTCATGTCGGGAACAGTGCATTAGGTGATTCCTTCTAGCAAGGCAGATTTGTAACCATTCTGTGACTTGGGGTCTTGGAGAGAGGCATGCCTAGGGTCTTGAGGTTAAGTAACATGCCCAGGGTCACTAATCTAGGCTGTGCCAAAGGTAGGACTGCAGTCCTCCTAAGGTGGCTTTGGTTTTCTGAGGTTTGGGGTTTTTAGGTATAATTTTTAAAAAGGTTCCGATTCACTTAGGTTAAAGTAGATGGTTTCAAATTCAGATTTTGCGGTTTTTCTTTCTCTCACTGCCAGGTTTTTCAGCTGGTCAGCTTAATGTGACGCTGCCAGGCAGTGTAGTAGAGAAAACTCCGGACCTGGAGTTAGGAAAGCCCGAGTTCAAATCCCACCTTAGACACTTACTAGCTCTGCGACCCTGGATAAGACTCTTGGGCTTTCTCAGTAATTCATCATCTGTGAAAGGATGAAAATGGTAATAATAGCACTTTCCTCATAGGGTTCTCGTGAGGATCAAAGGAAAGCAGTCTATGTAAAGCACTGCAAATCTTAAAGCATTGTGTCAGTGTTAGCTCTTATTATCAATAAAGCTTTTTCTTTTTTTTTTTTAGGAATTGATTATCTCTTTCTTCATTTAGGTCTTCACTTTTCTCTCTTGAAATCTTTGGGTTTGGGTACATAGAGTCAGCATCCTGGCTTCACTAGGCCCACCAGCAAACCACTACCCGTCCACACTGCTGTGGTGCCAGCTGTTGGCTTCCAAATAAAAGACAAAGCCACAAAGGCTACCAAAGGACAGCCCTATGGGGCAACCATTTCTTCCAGTAGCCACTTCTCGCTGTGGATGAAGAGTCCTTGATATGACAGCGTTGGTCCAACAAATGGTTGTCACATTCTTCTTCTTGCATGGACAAGTGACCCAATGAGTCAGTCAATTAATCAACAAGCAATTATTAATCACCTGCTACATACATTCCAGGCACTGTGCTCTGGGTTGGGGATACCAAAAAGGTTAAAAAAAACACCAGCCCTTCTCTCAAGAAATTCACATTCTAATGGAGGAGACAACACAAGAGTAATCAGGTACGTGAAAGATCTAGAATAGATGGAAAGTAATACCCATTCAAGTGGTGCAGTGGTCAGAGCGCTGGGCCCAGAGCCAGGGAGACCTGAGTTTGAATCCAGTCTCAGACACAGATTAGCTGTGTGACCCTGGGCAAGTCACTTAACCTCTGTCTGCTTCAGGTTTCTTATTTGTAAATTAGGGATATTAATAGTGAGAATCAGACTAGATAATATTTGTAAAACACTTAGCACAGTGCCTGGAACATGATAAATGCTATAGAAATGTTTATTTATAAAAAATAGAGTAAATGAAAGGTAATATCTTTTGAGGAGGAGGGGCAGCTAGGCAACAGAGTAGACTGATTCCCAGGACTGAAGTCAGGAAAACTCATCTTCCTGAGTTCAAATCTGGCCTCAGACACTCACTAGCTTTGTGTGACCCTGGACAAGTCACTTCATCTTGTTTGCCTCAGTTTCCTCATCTGTAAAAAGAGCTAGAGAAGAAAATGGAAAAATACTCCAGTGTTTTTTTTTCTAAGAAAACCCGACTAGGGTCACGAAGAATTGGACACAACTGAGATGATTAAATAATAACTTGTAGCTAGGTGGCACAGTGAATAGAGGGCTGAAATCAGGAAGACCCAAGTTCGAATCTGGCTTCTGATACTTACTGCCTTTGTGACCCTGGGCAACTCACACAACTCCTGTCTCAATTTCCTTAATTATGAAATGAAGATAATAAAGGCACCTACTTCCCAGGGTTGTTGTGAGGATCAGAAATGAGATGATATTTGTAAAGAACTTGACACAGTGCCTGGTACATGGTAAGCACCAGCCTACCATGCATTAGCATGCTTGTTCCCTTCATTCCCATCAGAAGAAGGGCACTGGGCAGCAGAAAGTAGGATTTAAGATGAGTCCTAAAGGAAACCAACCAGCAGTCAGCAGTGAGGAGGGATGGCATTCCAGGCATGGAGGTCAGCAGGGGCAGTGGAGATGGATGATCATGTACAAGAACCAGCAAGTAGATCTCCTTGCCATCTTGTCCCTAGGGACCAGAAGGATGATTCCCTTAAAATTCAGAGGACAGGAGGGGTGGTTCACTCCTAACTGTCCATCAAAAGGAAGTTATAAATGGTATGGAAAATCCTTGTTGCCTGACAATCTGACCCCACTGTGCCTGGGTGTCATGGATTTCTTCTGTTTTTGTGATTCTTCCAACCCAACACACCATTGGCTCACTCTCTCCTCCATTTCTCTCAGTATCCCTGCAGATTAATTCTGTTTCTCTCTGGTTTGGCTCTTTTCTCCTTCTGCAGAGGGGGTGTATCTACTCTACCCCCGTACAGATGCACAGTTATCTCATAACTCCCCTATTTGACCTCATTGACAAACAAGCCTACACTCAGTCTGGCCACCCAGTCTTATAGAGCATATGAGGTTCATACTAGAGCAAGTAATGGACAGCACCCCAGGTCCTAGGTGTGAAACTTCCTTTTATCAGCTGCTGATTGGCCAGAGGCTTACAAAATAGGGTTCACAGGTCAATTAAATAAAGACCTTATGAAACTGATGAGTTTCATAAGTTCTTAATAATAAATGATAATATATTATATTAGTAATATATAAATAATAATAATAATAATAATACATAACAGGGTCCTTTATTATTTCTAAGCTATCTCCATAGCCAAGTCCCCACAATCCTCAGTAAGAATCTCCCAGAGAAGGAAGGTGTTTTTTGAAGGGCTGCAATCTCCGTTGGGGCACCATTTATACCGTTCAATAACCATTCCTCCTGGGTTCTGCCTGTCATCAGGTTAGATTAATCCCCTGACAAGGTTTGGATGCCCGTGTGGCCCCAGAGAAGACATTAAGCATGATTTATTGCCTCTGCAACATGTTCCTTTGTGTTTCCAAGCTGCCTTTGGGGAACAATTTCTCACCACCTTGACAACTGGCTCCGGAGAATAGGGAAGAGGGAAATACAGTGAACAGGAAAATAGGAAAGGGCATATGGTCTTCCCAGGGCCGCTAGGGTCGGACCCTTACCAGGAAGGCATCTGGCACTTGGTATGGCATGGAAGGGAAGAGCTGGACGCTTTCTGTGACCTTGTCCTGTCTGAGCAGAGGAGAGAAACTCCTCTCCTTTTAAACTTCCTGTATCCTCTAACCAGCCTGCCTAAGCCTATATTAGAACTACTTGCAGAGGCATTTTCTGGAAGAGAAAATAGAATGCTTAGCTCACTCCATTCCCTCTTGAAATGAAAATCTCTTGCCAGGTTTTTGCTTGACCCTCTCTGAGTCTGGTACTGGGGATGAGTGGAAACTTGTCACCTTGTTTAGCATCAGTTGAAATATTAGAGTAGGAGGAAGGAGTAGAGAACCTCCTCCTCAATAGTTTCATTCGATAAGCTGGACAGTCAATAAAAAAATCACCAAGCACATAGCATTTATACGTTCTGCCATTGATCAATTGAATAACCTTGGGTACCACTCAGGGAAAAAGACACAAAAGCAAGTAAATTTGATTGTCGTTATGTGACCCAAAATGGAGAAGCTGAGCCGTCCAGGGAATGCAGAAACTAAATCTTTTGGTTTTATTTTTGTTCAGTTCATCATGAAGTCATTCAACAAACTCATAATAAGGAGGTGCTAGGTGCTAAAAAAGAAATCAAACCCAAGCCAATAAACATTTATTAAGCTCCTACTATGTGTCAGTCACCATGATAAATGCAAGAGATACAATTAATAAAGAACTGTCCCTGCCCTCAGGGAGCTTACAATCTAATCAAGGGAGACAACACACAAAAGAAAGGAGGAAAAACATAGGGAATAAGTCAGACACAGTGCCTGCCCTCATGTAACTTATATTCTAGTTTTTGTTTTTGTTGTTATTGTGCTTTATCTTGCCAATTTGACTGTGGACTCCTCTCATTCACCTTTGGATTTCACACAGTTCTAGGCATAAGGCCCCATACATCACAGTTACCCAGCAATGAATAATAATTCACATTGAAGCAGCAGTGTACAAAGCTCTTGCTTCATTTTACTCTCAAGAGGCAGACTATCACCCCCATTTTACAAATGAGGACCTTGAGGTTCTGGGAAGAAGACGATTAGCCATGGTCACATATAGTGTATTGGATGGAGTGCTGGAGTTTTCCAGGGAAGCCTAGGTTTGAATCTTGCTTCAGACATTTAGAAACTGGGGGATGCTGACAAATCCTTTAACCTCCCTGGGCCCCAAGGTCTTCATCTGTATGTAAAATGAAGAGATTGGATTTACTCTTCACCCGACAGACACATGCATATGTTTTATGCACACCCACATATGTGCATTTAAAGCCAGAATGTCCAAGGGGAAGGAAAGATTCCATCTCTTTTTCCTGCCAACAATACTTGCCTTTTTTTCTCTCCTCGTTCCCCAGAAAGTAGTTGCTTCTCTTGAGTTAAATGGCTCCTGTTATTATGGTGCTAAGTAAATACCTCCATCAAGCCCGCTGTACAATTAACTTGGGAGGGGGGCAGACAAGGGGGAGAAAAACCAGCCCCAAAATATGACAGCCCAACATTCAAAGCCAATGCCCCCTACACAGGAGAGCAAACCCAGCTGAAAATGATGAAATGGTGAAGCTTAGTGTTCCTGGAAAGAAACTCTTTAGCTACTTCTTTCTCATCTTTTGAGAGGAATTCAACCCAGTAAACATTTATGAAGTGCTAACTTTACGCCAGGCATTGTGTTAAGTGATGGTAATACAATTAATAAAAAAGAGACAGTCCCTGCCCTCAAGGAGCTTACAATCTAATGAGGTGAGACAACACACAAAAGGAGTGGGGTGGGAGGAACACTTGTTGTAGCTGGCATGGGGGCATCTTGTTCCATGGAGCTGAAACCGGGCAGGGCAGCACATGCAAAGACAAGTGATCTGACTTCAGTTTCTGCCCTCTATAAAGGGCATTGGGTGAAATTTGGTACTCTACCCTCCCATCAAAGGAGAAAAGAGGCTAAGGGAAGCCTGTCAATCAAGAAAAGTTAGAAACAATAGTGATGAGAGTAGAAGTGAAGAGCTCATTCTTTTCTCAATTATATAGGGAATTGAGAAAAAAAAAAGAGCCATTCCCCAATTGATAAATGGTCAAAGATTATGAACAGGTGGTTTTCAGAAAAAAAAAATCAAAGTTATCTAACAATAGTCATATAAAAAAAGCTCAAAATCACTACTGATTGATTGTCATTGTTCAGTCATTTTGGTCATGTCTGACTCTTCAAGACCCCATTTGGAGTCTTCTTGGCAGAGATACTGGAATGGTTTGCCATTTCTTTCTTCAACTTATTTTACAGATGAGGAAACTGAGGTACACAGATTTAAGTGACTTATCCAGGGTCACAGAGTTATTAAATACCTGAGGTCAGATTTGAACTCATGAAAATGAGTCTTCCTGACTCCAGGTTAGACATTCTCTCTACTGTGCTATCTAGCTGTGCACTATTGATTAGAGAAATGCAAATTAAAACAACTCTGGGGTACCAACCCACACCAATTAGATTGTCTAACATGACAGAAAAGGAAAATGAGAAATTCTGGAGAGGATGTGGGAAAATAGGTACAGTAATATACCATTGGCAGAGTTTTGAACCAGTCCAACAATTCTGGAGAATAACTTGGAACTATGCCCAAAGGGCTAAAAACCTATGCATATTCTTTGATCCAGAAATGTCACTAGTAGGACTATATTCCAAAGAGATTAAAGAAATAGGCAAAAGGACTGTTTGTACAAACATATTTATAGGAGTTTCTTTTTTGTGGTGGCAAAGAATTGGAAATTGAGGGGACACTCATCACCTGAGACATAGTTGAACAAACTGTGGCATATGATTGTGATAGAATTCTATTGTGCTATAAGAAATAACAAGTAGGATGGTTTCAGAAAAATCTGAGAAGACTTATATAAACTGATACAAAGCAAAATGAGAAGAACCAGAGATTATACACAGTAGCAGCGAAATTGTAAGGTTGATTAACTATGAAAGACTTAGTTACCCTGATCCAAGACAATCCAAAGGACCCATGATGAAAAATGCTATCCCCTCCAGAGAGAGAATTGATGTGAGTGCAGATTCAAGTGTACTTTTTTTTTTACTTTCTTTATTTTTCTTGTTTGTGGGCATTTTCTTTTGCAACATAGTTAATATGGAAATATGTTTTTGGATGACTATATGTTTAATTGATATTATATTGTTTACCTTCTCAGTGGGTGGGGAAAGAGCAAGAATGAAGAAGGGAATTTGGAACTCAAAATTTTTAAAAATGAAAGTTAAAATTTTTTACATGTAATTGGAAAATATTTAATGAAATGGATAGAAACATTTTTTTAACTGATGAGTTTAACCCGGGGTGGGAGTGGAGGGGAACTGGTTCTTTCCAGGCAGAGCAGCAGATACAAAGTGGGGTTAGCAAGAAAACTTCCTAAATGTCCATGAAAAATATCTAGACCCCTAAGGAATGAGAAAATAACCACAGGTGACTTTCAATCTCTTCATACTTTCTACCCCACCGTGATATTTTTCATGTCATTTTCTTCCTTTGGTATATTGAGAAATGTTTTCATTTGGACAGAAATCAGTCTGGATCCCTCTAACTAGGGAGCAAGAAAAGTGTGGGTACCTGTAGATTCTTGACTCTAAGGAGTAAAGAGGAGGTTCTGTGCTCCTTAACTCTGTACTCGGAGATATGTACCACCTACCTACCCCTTACCCAATTACACTTTGTGATTAAATATGGACCCATTGTTAAGATGTCCCTTCATATGCCATTCATTCTACAGGCCTTCATTTCATCAGCTATAACAAAACAAAAACAAAAAACTCTCTGGCTCATTCATTTTACAGATGAGGAAACTGAGGCCCAGAGAGAAAAAGGACCTTGTCCAAGATAACTCAAGTAGCAAGTGGCAGAACAGCAATTTACACCCAGGTCTTCTGATGACTGCCCCAGGGTTCTTCACTCCCCACCCCACACCTCGTGAATTCTGTTTAATTAGTCCAGTTCTTACTGGGCCTCTGCCATGTTCTTAGTTATGTGCTAAGGGTTATGACACACAACCAAATGCTCACCTTGGTCTTCCCAGATTTCTATAGTACTTCTGAGAACGATGATGGGTCAGTCTAGAAGCCTGATACAAAATGGTGGCATTAGAGACAAAAGAGAAAAAATCATTGTGTGATCCATGAA
>CM053581.1:46324798-46364788 GCA_028627135.1 Pseudochirops cupreus
AATATTCTGAGAAGGGGTTCATAAGGTTTATCAAATAAGCAAAAGATACAAAAAAAAAAGGTTAAGAATCCCTTCAATAGAGTATGGTGAAGAGAACCCTGAACCTGAAATCGGGGAACCTCAGCTCCAATCCTTGCTATGCCATTAATTTGCTATATGACCCTGAGCAAGTAATTTCCCACAGCTGGGCCTTGATCTTCTTCTTTGAAAAATTAGGTAGATAAGATGAACTCTATGGTCCATTGTAGCTCATATTGTCTAATACCTCACCGTGCTAAGGCACAAAAAGGCTTTGTTACACAGCATCATCACACCCTAGGACCATAAATTTTTTTTTAAATGGGCTCGTACTGAAGGTAGAGAGATCCAATGTTAGCTGAAAGTAATTAGCCACGCTGACTTAGATGTCAGGGTTAGCTCTAGCCCAGGAAGAGAGAAAGACAGAGAGACTAAGAGAGAGACACAGAGAGACAGAGACAGAAAGTATGCTTTAGTCTCCTCATTTATAAATAAAATAATGTTTCCACTACCTACCACATAGTATACAGATACTACCTTCCAAATAATCTTGTAAAGCAATAATGTCAAACTCATCCCCTGGTCTTCATAGTGTCTTCAGAAGCCATAAATTAGCATTTTCCATGTCATATTGTATTTTTTTTTGTTCAATATTTCCCAATTACAGTTTCATCTGGTTCTAGTCAGAACTAGGGAGGGTTTAAGGGCCTCTTGTGGCAGCACTATCTAATTGTGAGCCATCAGGGGACAGTGGGGAGAAATGTTGAGTTATATGAACTCATGTATTAGAGTTATATGAACTCATATGTAAGTTATAAATGAATCCATTTATTGTATGATCCCAGGTAAGGTACAGAATCTCAGAGCTGGCAGGGGTCTCAGAGACCACCTAGTCAAATACATACTTGAAGAGTACATATCTCCAAAAAGGGATCCTTGAGAAATCTGACCTCTGTCCATCTCCCCAGAGGGCAGTGCCAACGTTCTAGGCTGAGTCAGTAGACTTGGATTCCTATCTGGACTCTGCCCCAAGTCCTAGGAAAATTTCCTTCCCTACTTAAAAGTTTCAGTATCCTTTCCTGCTCAGCAACTCAGTTTCCTCATCTGTAGAATGGGGCTTAGCGCTACTCCCTCACCAGCTCCCTTCCAGGGTTATAATCGTGTGGAAAGAACATATAAATCTTATAAATAGGGCTACAAAAATCAAAGCTGCTTTTATGATCATAATTATCCAGGACCTGACTCACATCTCTGCCAAAAGATGGATTTAAGTGGGAGAAAAATACACAAGACATACGTAAACTGCAGCC
Organism: Pseudochirops cupreus; assembly: GCA_028627135.1. NCBI lineage: Eukaryota > Metazoa > Chordata > Mammalia > Diprotodontia > Pseudocheiridae > Pseudochirops > Pseudochirops cupreus. Next base: position 46,326,127 of record CM053581.1, read on the forward strand.
ATTAGCAATCCACGTCTGTCAGCAATCCTGTTGGAAAACACATTAATCTTGTAGAACACAGCCAGTAGACAGGAGCCAAAAGGTTGAAGCTTGGGTGGGGTGACCGGGAGACATTTTTACACAGCAGGTCATAGAAACAGGATATTGATAACATCCTGCAAACTTCCTCCTCAGGCCTGGCATGGAGGGAAAATTACGACCCTCAGGCACATAATGAGCAGTCAACCGTTCCCCAGTTCGCTTTCTGGGAGCCGGCCTCCCTGAGCCTGGTGGCCAGTGCGTTGCTTCTCTTTCCCAGTGAAGGAGCTGACTTGAAAGCCAGGGAAACACCTAAGCCTACAGCTGTGAGAGGAATCAGCACAACTGGGATCCCAGGGCAGGCGAGGACCCGCAAAATCGGCCCATGCAACCTGGGGCCGGAGCCCGGTCTTCATTGACTAACATGGAAATTGTCTCCCAGGAAATGCTAAGCTGAACAGTCTTCTTTGTTATTTGACTCCCCACCCATCCCTGCTCTCCTATGTCTCCTCCAGCATTGAGTTTGGGTGTTTATAAAGAGTAGTCTGGCATTCCACCAAGAAAGCCAGACTTAAAGGTCTGACTGTGGGTCCCAGATATATACTTACTAGATTGAGGTCTTGGTCAAGTGAAAACTATTTTAAACCTCGTATTTCCCATCTGTAAAATGAGCTTAATAAATATATTTCTCCCTCATTGGGTTGGTGTGAGAATGAACAAAAGTATGAAAATGATTTCTGAGTTCTTTTCTCAGTCTGACATTCTCTGTTCTAAGGCCCCTCTTAGCTCTGACATTCTGTGTTCTAAAGACCCTCCCAACTCTATCACTCTGTGTCCTAAGGACCCTCCCAGCTCTGATAGTCTATGTTCTAAGGTCCCTCCCAGATATGATATTCTGTGTTCTGACATTCTGTGTTCTAAGGTTCCTCTCAGCTCTGACATTCTCTTCTAAGGTCCCTCCCAGACATGGTATTCTATGTTCTAAGGTCCCTCCCAGCTCTGATGTTCTATATTCTTCAGCACTTAACACAATGCCTACTAGTACACAATAGTCACTTAATAAATGTTTATGGATTGACTGTTCTAAGGCTCCTTCCAGTTCTGATATTCTGTCTTTCAAGGCTCTTCCTAGCTGTTCTTACATTCTACGTTCTTATGCAGATCTGATATTCTACGTTCTAAGGGCCCTCCCAGCTCTGACATTATATGTTCTAAAGCTTTTGAAAGAAACCTTCTATAAGGGAAAGAACACTTGCTCTGGAGTCAGGGAACCTGGGACCAAATCCTGCTTCTTATTTCTGGTTATGATCTTGGGCCTCAGTTTCCACATCTGTAAAATTAAAAGGTGGAACTAGATGGCCTCTGAGGCTCCTTCTAGCTCTGCATCTGTATTATATTCTATATAAGATCCTTTTCAGCATTAACAATCTATATTCTAAGGCCCCGTCTAGCTCTGACATTCTCAATTCTAAAGTTCTTTCCAACTCCGACATTTTATGTTCTAAGTTCCCTTCCACCTTAGATATTCTGAGGACATTCTAAACAGAAAAGGTTCCAGCTGGAAGGTTCTAATCCCCTCATTTCAGAGAAGAAAGAATTGAGGTCTACATTCTCCCTTGATACCTCTCTTCCTCTCCATTGCCGTGTCCACCACTCTCATTCAGGTCCTCATCACTTCACGTTGGCATGACTGTTCAAAGTCTCCTAAGATCTCTCTGACTATGGTGATTGACCTTTAGCTTTTACTTTCTATGTTCTGAGGTTCCTTCCAGCTCTGACAGTCTTATTTTGAGGAACTGGTGCCTGTAATTCTACCAATCGAGTCTTTATTCCTTTGTATTAAGGTTCTATGCACTGTTAAAATGTCGGTTAAGAGAGAACACACTCTAAGCTTTTCTCAGGAATTGCCACCTTTCCTTTCTGAGACTTTGAGGGGTGGGGAAAAGAATATGTGAAGGGGTCTGAAGGAAGGAGTCACAACCAGGGTGGAAAATGACCACTCCAAGGGGAGGCATTAAAGAGAATCACTGCTGCCTTCACTGCTTTCCTGCAGGCAGTCTGGTCAAGAGGTCTTCCCCATATCTAACTCATGTGGGGAATTGGGAGCTGGAGGTTAATGGTGGCCAGGAAAAAGGGGTGAAGAAGTAATATCCCATAGTGCTCTTTTTTATGTGCTTGGAAAAGTGGGCCCAGAGTCACAAACCCCTTTTAAGTTCTCAAAAAGAAACCCTGGTGGGTCTTTCCCTTTGAGATCGCAAACATAGGGGGTGAAGAATGTCTCTAATCTAGTTAAGATCTCAGAATGCAAAAAGTGATCTGGAATCAAGGGGTGCTTTTTGAAAGGGGAAAAGGTTTCAAGTGGCTGAGATATCTCCCAGGGGTGTTATCACTTGGCTAACCTCATGACTGAATGATCTGGGCAACCCAAATTCCTCCCTCTTAATTTAGAGTTACTGGCTTTGATCTTCCTCCTTTTGGAGAAGATCTGAGCCAGAGAGAGGTCCCTAGTGCCCTAAATTGTGCTGGAAATGAGTTGTGAGGCCTCTCCCTGGGGAAACTGTCAGGGAGATAAGCATGTTCTCTTTGGAAGTTAGAAAGTTTGGTTTCCATCTCTCCTTACTTCGTAAGCTGAAGTCTCCCCTATGGAAAGAGCTGGAGTTCAGCTCACTCACTGATATAGAGCAAATCCCTTGTCATATCTGGCCTCACTTTCCTTACCCGTAAAACAAGAATTAGACTAAACAAGGAATTCTTAACCTTTTTTCTGTCGTGGATCCCTCTGGCAGTCTAGGGAAGCCTATGGACCCTTTCTTTAAATAATATTTTTAAATGCATAAAATAAAATACATGGGACTACAAAGAAAACTAAACATTAGGGGAAATAAAGATGTCGTTTTTTTCCCCTTCCAAATTCACAAATCTCTTGAAGTCTATCCACAGGCCCCCTGGCAGTTGGCAGATCCCAGGTTAAGAATTCTCAAACTAAATGGTCTCCAAAGTATTCATCAAACATTTCCTAACTAGTAATGTTCTTGAGTCTTTCTGCCTTGCTGCCCTGATGGTTGTCCTAAGAGAGACCCTCATAGCAAGTGCTAGAAAGGTTTTTGCCAATTCCTTCATTCAGACTCCAAATTTATGATAAAAAATAGCAAATTAAGAACTAGTCCAACCCTCTAATTCAACACAGTCCCAGAGAAGTTAAATGATTTGCCTAAATTCACGTGGATTCTAAGTGATAGAACCGGAATTTAAACCCCGGTCCCTTTGATTCTAAATCCAGTACTCAGGACACAGAGAAGCCCTCATTTCTCTGCTAAGATCCCTAATGATTCCATGAAGGACCTAACAGTTATCTCATTGTATCATAAAGCAGGAAAGGATCTTAGAGGTCATCCATTAAATTCAGAGAACAGGAAGTTGGGACTGAATGACCTTCTGGTGCTAAGAACCTCTGACTCTAGAAATAGCACTAGAAGGAAGAGTTATGAAATCACAGAATCATTAGAGGTGGAATGGTCTAATCTCTTTGATTTTATTTTTTCATTTAATTTGATCTTTTCAATTGATGAAAATCTGTTTTCTTTCTATCCCCATTGGGAACAGGGGAGAGAGCAGAAAAAACAAAGTATTATAGGAAGCATGTATTACCAAGCAAAACAAATGCCACATTGCCCATATTCAAAAAGCAATGAGTTTTTTGTAAGTAAGGAAGCTGCCAAAAGGGGGCAGGAGAATGGGGAAGAAGAAGATATTCCATGGAGGGCTGGGTAGGAAAATCCAGAGTCAGGGGTAGAGCTTGACCTAGAGATAAATGAAGACGTAGCTGGCCCAACCACTTTCCTTAAAATGGAGGTCAGTCCCAAAGATATTTCGTATGTTGCCTACTCCCTGAGTCCATCATCCCTCTCTCAGAAGGTGGGCAGCATCATTCATCCACTGATCCTCTGGAATCATGGTCAGCCAGTGTGTTGATCAGAGAACTTAGACTTTCAAAATTACTTGTTGTTATTGTTTAATCATTTCAGTCATGTTCAACTCTCTGTAACCCCATTTGGGGTTTTCTTGGCAAGGATTCTGGGATGGTTTTCCATTTCCTCCTGCAATTCATTTTACAGATGAGGAAACTGAGACAACAAGGTTGAATGACTTACCCGGGTCACACAGCTATTAAGTGTGTGAGGCTAGATTTGAGCTCAGGTCTTCCTGACTCCGGGACTAGTGCTCCATCCACTCTATTTGTCACTACAGCATTGCTATGAGTTTGTAAATTGTTCTCCTGGTTCTGCTCACTCTACTCTGCATCAATTCATAGACGTCTTCTCAAGTTTCCCTGAAATCGTCCCTTTCATTTTTTACAGCACAATATACCATACTTTGTTTGGCCATTCTCCACTCAACAGTTCCATTTCCAAAGATACTTTTATACATATGGGTCCTTTTCTTCCTTCTTTTATCTTCTTGGTATTTAGACCTGATAGAGGCATTGATGATTCAGAGGATAGGCATAGTTTACTAACTTTTGAGGGATAGCTTCAAATTTCTTTCCAGATGAATTCACAGATCACCCAGTAGTATATTAATGTGCCTATTTTCTCTCACCTTGTCCATCATTTGTCATTTTCCTCTTTTTTTTACCAACTTTGCCAAACAGATGGATGTAAAGTAGAACCTTGGTATAGCTTTAACTTGAATCTTTCTAATTATTAGTGAGTTTTGGAGTGTTTTCCCCCATATGGCTATTGATAACTTGAATTTCTTCCTTAGAAAACTGCCCATTCACTTTGTTTGATCAAATTTATCTATTGGGGAATAGCTTTCATTCTTATAAATTTAAATATGTTTTGTTTAACTTGCAAATGAGACTTTTATCAGAAAAATTTGTGCAAATATTTTCCCCTATTTTACTTCTTCACTTATAATTTAACTACACTGATTTTGTTTGTCCAAAAGCTTTTTAATTGCATGTAATCAGAATGGTTTGTTATATCTTCTGTTATCCATTCTGTACCTCGTTTGATCTAATACTTCCTTGAGACCTAGCATCTACTTTTATAATGTCTCACTTCTTATATTAATTCACACTGCCACATCCTAGTTCACATCCTCAAAAATCTGGAGTCCACATCTGTCTTAAGTCTCCAAGCTTATCCCCCAGGGTAGCTAGGGGGCACCATAGTGGATAGAGTACCAGGCCTGCAGTCAAGAAGACTCATATTCCTGAGTTCAAACCCAGCCTCAGACACTCACTAGCTGTGTGACCCTGGGCAAGTCACTTAACCTCATTTACCTCAGTTTTCTCATCTGTCAATTGAGCTGCATGCAGAAGTCACACTCTAGCTTCTTTTTGCCACAGTATGTGGCATCCTAGTCATCACTCAATCTATAACTCATCCCTTCTGGAATTCAAAACCCAGAGGAGAATAGTGAACTTCCTGGTTACCTATCTGAATGTGTCTCCTGGGACATTGGGAGATTGAGGTTGGAGAGTTTGGAGAGTGAGGAGGCAGTATAGGTAGAAACTCATTCAGATCTTGTTGCATGACCCAGAACAAGCCATTTCCCCATTTTGGGGGGGTCTCATATTCGTTGTCTGTAAAGTTTAGGGTTTAGATTAAATGCTTATTATTATCCAATGATTATTAAATGTAAATTAGGAAATGTGAATAAAAATCCCAGCTCTGCCACTGGCTAACTGGATGACTGTTAGACTATTCGTTTACGCTCTTGAGGCCTCCATTTCCTTCTCTGCAAAATGAGGCTAAAGATCCTGCTTGTCCCTGGAACATAGAACTAGAAGCAGTGGGGAGACATTGTAAGGAAGAAAAACTTTGCCTTTATGTCAGGAAAACCTTCCTAACATTACAGCTGTCCAAAAGTGGAATTGGTTACATTAGGAGGGACAAAAGTGCATTCCTTCTGAATAGGCCTCCTGAAGTCAAACACCTCTTCCTGAGTTCAAATCTGGCCTCAGACACTTACTGGCTGTGTGACCCTTGGGCAAGTCACTTAACCCTGTTTGCCTCAGTTTCTTCATCTGTAAAATGAGCTAGAGAAGGAAACGGCACACTGCTCCGGGGTTTTTGCCAAGAAAACCCCAAATGGGGTCATGAAGAGTTGGACACAATTGAACAACAATGAGGTTAGATGACCAGTTGTTTAGTTTACTACTATGGGGATTCTTTTCCAGGTGTGACTTACATCAGCCCCTGAGATTTCTCCACACTTAAACTCTGTGATTTTGGGACCTCCCGGGCCCTTTCCTCCTCTTACCAGCTGCAAAAATTGGTTTCTTACTTTTTTACATGATTGGCATCTCTTCACTCCTGGAAATAGTTGGTACCAGGCCTCACGAGTAGGCCTGAGTCATATTCCTGCATGGACAAGATCCCTAGAATCCTCTGACCAGTGATGAACCCAAAGTTAAGCCTGACTGGCACCAGCCTAGAGGCATGAAAGGAAAAGCAATGTTATATGAGTTGACAGGATCAGCAAAATTTTATTCAAGGGCTGAGAACAGTTACGAGCATTACAATTCGTAGTTCAACGCTGGAGTCTCCAGTTGCCTTGAACAGATTGGAGTGTTAGCCTAGAAAACAGGCTATTTATTTGAATTACAATGCCCATAATGCTCTCCCTCACCTCCTGCTTCTTCAAGATACATTCTATATGCCTAAGATTTTTATGACAATTAAAAGCTGGAAAAAATTCTTCTTCAAAAGTCTATGTCAACTCAAGTCAATCAGCATTTATTAAGCATTTGTGCTAGAAATACAAACGTCTAAGTCTGCCCTCAAGGAACTTGTGGTTCTCATCACCCTTCATTTCTAAAGAGGACCGGTGACATCACAGGGCGATGTCTTGACTTGCTCGGGAAACGGATTTAAGTGAGGAAGAACTGTGCAAAGCCATCAGCCTCACTCTTTCCTCCAGAGGCATCAAAGTCCAGAGACAATGGGTGAGCTGAAAAACAAACAAGGTCAGGATGACTGGTGATGGCCTGGGATGCATCATCGACATCTGACCAAGCTCTTCTGAGTTTCTTTTGAAAGTAATTTCAAGATTGTTGACCCTTTAAAGAAGACAAGCAAGGAAGTGGCCTGAAGGTTATTGTCTTCTAATAGAAATACTCTAAATATTTGATGCCCTCTGAAAATCTCCATCTCCCCCTTCCATACCTTTGCACAGGTGTTCCCAAGGATTGGAATGCACTCCCTCTTCATCTCAACATTGACTGACATTCTCGACCTCTTCTCCATCCTTTTTGCACAGGTGATTGCCCCCTTCTGTCACAGCTCAGATGCCCTCTCCCATGTGAGACCTTTCATGAACACCTCACACTGTTAATGCTTCCTCCTTGAAATTATTTTGTGTGACTTTATATAGAACTTGTATTTACCCATCTAAGTAACCATTGTTTCTCCTCTCAGTCATTCAATCAACAAGCTTTTATGAAATGACTACTCGATTGCCAGGCTGTGTGGTAGGCACCAGGGATATCAAGGCAAGAAGGAAACAGTCCTTGCCCTCAATGAGCTTACATTCTCAAAGGGAAGACAATTCATGTAAAGAATGATGGAATTGTAGAATTTCAGAGTTTGAAGGGATCTCGGTTTCCATTTTTTCCAACCTGTTCATGGAAGGAAGCCCCGCTATAACATGTATCACGAGTGGTTGCCTAGCCTTGGATTGAATAGGTATACAAGTAGGGGGAAACTCTTACCTTAGGAGGCAGTCCATTCCAATTTTGTACAGTTCGATCAATCAATCAACCAAATTAAGTAATTACTATGTTTCAAGCATTGTGCTTAGCTCTGGGATACAAAAAGAAGCAACAGCAGCCCCCTCAAAGAGTTCAGAGTCTAATGGGGGAGACAAACATGCAAACAAATTTTTACAAAGCAAGCTATAGACAGGATAAATAGGAAATGATTAACAGGGAGAAGGCACAAGAATTAAGAGGTATTAGGGAAGGCTTCCTGTAGAAGGTAGGATTTTAGTTGGGACTTAAAAGGAAGCCAGGGAGGTCAGAGATGAAGAGGGAGACTATTCCAGGTTTGGGAGACAGAGATAATGCCCAGAGTAAAGAGACTGAATTTTTTGTTCAAGGAATATCAAGGTGAACAGTGTCACTGGATCAAAATGACATGGCAAGGAGTGACACTGGAAAGGTCTTCCATGGATGAGGGAAGTACAGTGTTAGGGTATGAAAGGCTTTGAATGCCAAACAGAGGATTTTGCATTTTTCTTGGAGGCGATAGGGAGCTACTGGAGTTTATTGAGTATGGAGGCAACAGTACTGGACCTGCACTTTAGGAAAATCAGTTTGGTGGCTGGATGGCAGATGGATTGGAATATGGAGAGATTTGATACAGGCAGACACACCGACAGTGATTGTAGTAATCCATGCATGAGTTGAGGAGTACCCATAAGAGGATGGCTGCAGTCTTAAAGAAGAGAAGAGGGAAATTATCAGAAGGTTTAGGTCATTATGAAGTTGTTGTTGTTAGTTTTCCTAACCAGATTAAATTTTTCTCTTTGCTACTTTCAACCATTGTTTATGGTTCTTCCCTCTGAAACCAAAGAGAGTAAGTAATCCCTCCTTCACATGACAGTCTTTCAGATACTTAGACATCTATCATATGCTCTCTAAATCTTCTCTTCTCCAGACTAGACAATCCCAGTTACTTCAACTGTTCCTCATATGCCATATCATTATCATGATTATATAAGGACCCCTTCCAACTTTGACACTCCATGTCCTAAGGACCAAAGGCTCTTCTCCAACTTGGTTGTCTTCCTCTAGACCCTCTTCATCCTCTCAATCCTCTTCTCAGAGGCACCAGAAGAGAATTGATTACTCCAGATAAGATCTGATGCCTGTGGAATATAGTGTCACCTTCTTATTCCTGAAATTTATACCTCCCTTTGAAGTTCAAGAGTGTATTGACTTTGGGGCTGCTACATCATGCTGCTAACACAGATTGAGCTTCCACCAACAGAATCATTTCTCTTACATTGGCCCTACAAGGCAAGTAGATTATCAGGCAATGTCCATGTGCCTCCCTGAGGTGGGGCTGGAAGGACAACTCAGAGTGTAGTTTCTGCATTAGCCACCAGGTGACACCCTAGACGCAAACTGCTCCAGAGCCCAGGTCCTCTTCAGTTCCTCTGCCCATGTGAAAATAGACTGACCTAAATTCAAATACTTTCAGTGCCTGCCCAAGTTCTATCTCATCTCATTTAGTCTACGGCGTAGCATATGGAAATTTTCTCTTTTTTGGTCCATATTCCCCATTCCCATTCAGATCATAATATCCTTCCCAATTCTATGTGACCCAAAAGGACTACACATTTACCTTGTAGATCAGAGTATATTTTCAGAATAGAATCCAAAGAAAGAAAAAAATATGAAAACTGAGTCACTACACCTCAGATACTGCTAAAAAGGTCTGAAATTGCAGCTTTCCAGGAGCAGTGGTGACTATTCTTCAAATCTGAGTTGTTAACTAGCATTACTTAAGCCAAGAGAAGAGTCATCCCTAGGGACTGTTTGAAGAGAGGAACTGTCAAGCACCACCAAATATCAAATACCTAAAGCAGGAAAGAGGAAGTCTTACCGTGTGGATTATTATAGTCTCAAACCTGATTTTCATATGTTTGAAAGGGTATTTGCTTCCTATACAACCACTAAGTGAAGCCTGCAACATGGTGGTCATTTGAGATCCTCTCATATACCTCAGACATCACACTGTGCTGTTCATGGGCCTGGAACCCCAAGAATTCATGCTCAGGCATGATGTCCATGCTGTCTCTCTGTGGTGTGTCCACCTTAACTCTCTGTTCTTTTTTCCTCCAGGCAGCTAGGTGGCTCAGTGAATAGAGAACTGGGTCTAGAATAAAAAATTCTTTAGTTAAAATCCATCCTTAGACATTAACTATGTGACCCTAAGCAAGTCACTTAAACTCTGTCTGCCTCAGTTTCCTCAACTGAAAATAATAAAATAGGGATGATTCTAGCCTGATAAATTTTTGTCTATTCTAGTGTAGTCTAAGTCTATCCTATTCCATTCCATTATATTCTATCCTATTCTGTCCAGTCCTGTCCTTTTTTTTTATTCCATCCCATCCCATCCCACCCTATCATATCCTATCCTATTCCATCTATCGCACCCTATCCCATAACTTTCTATCCCATCCCATCCCATCCTATTCTATCCTATATTCTGAGGTGCCCTCAAGTGCTGATATTCTATGCTCTAAGGCCCTTCCCCACTTTAGAATTCTATATTCTTCTAAGATCTTTCCCAGCTTGGACCTTCCATGATTCTACAAACAAAATACCCATTTGAGGCCACTATGATAATTGCAGATTTATAGGTTAAGTTTAATAAGGTTAGCTCCCCATGCAGCTTTGTACTTTTGCTAAGTCTGAGGAAAGCTCCTGCCCCACACTAATTGGCCCCTACTACACTTACACAAGTGTGAGTACACACTTTTCCTTGTTCCATCATTGAGTTTGGCAAAGCAGCTTTTTCAGCATTCCTGGGTGAAGGCTATACTGCCTTAAGGCCAAGTCTCCCTCCTATTTGGTCACTTAGAAGAGAATGTTTGACAAGCTTAGCAAGGACATTTATTTTGGTAGTCACTGCATGACATGACTGACATGTTGCCTTTGGGAAATAATTATATACCTCATTAAACATCAGCCTTACATAGCCACCCCCACCCAGACTGTCCCCCCTCACACATACACAGAAGGACTCATACACTTGACATTGTTTTTCAAGCTATTGCTAATTAATCTTTCTGAAATTCCTCTTTCATAATCTCACTCCTTTGTTCAACAAGCTTCCGTGGATTTATAATGTCCAAACTCCCAAGGCTGTCATTCAAGGACCCCGTAGTGCAGTTCTAATCAACGTCTACAGCCTTGCTTTACATCATTCCCCTCACAAATGCCCTGCTCCAGTCACATAGGTCTAAGTTCTTCTGCCCAAACATAACCTGAGAGGAGTGACTAACCAAAGGTTCTCTCAGGTCCACTCTGGCTCCCAGATTCTATGGTCTAGAGTACTTTCTAGCCCTAAATCTGACAACTTTAATGAGCATTCCCCATTCTGTGCTCTTGCTCACATTGTTTTCAGTGCCTGTAAAGACCAACTCTTCTCTAAATGTCCCAATCCTACTTGCATTTTAGGACCCAGCTCAAATTCCAACTCCTCCATGATGATTCCAACCCATAGTCACATCCTCCTCTAACCTCCTATAAGACTTATTGTCCCTCCTCTTGGTTTGATGTTTGACCACAGGACAAGGTTAGTTATCTTTTCAGGTATGTATAACTTTTCTCTCCCAACTAGAATGTCACGTCCTTGAAGGCAAGGATTGTGCTTGACTCCTAACCCAATACTCTTTTTATTGTGCTACAGGGCTGAGCTAGGGATTACTACCTATGAGACCCTGGACAAATCCCTTAACCTCTTTGATCCTCAGTTTCCTCATCTGTAAGATGAGAGGCCTCTGAAATTCCTTCTAGCTCTAAATCTATGCTGTTATGACTTTCCCAATTTATCCCCAATCTGAGAGGCATTGTGGTTTCTCATTATTTAGCACAGGTTTTCAAGGGCATCTTGATATTCCCAGTAGGACCTAATCCTCTATATAAGCACCTCTGTAACATCTCTTAAATACATTCCCTTCTCCCCAGTGGCATTGCCATCATCTTGGTGCAACCCTTCATCTCCTCATGCCTAAACCATCACAATAACCTGCTGGTGGGTCTCTTCTGACTGAAGTTTCTCCCTACTCTAGTCCATCCTTCACTGGGTTGTTAAATAGATCTTCCTAAGGCACAGATCTGATTATGCTATCTCCTACTACCACTTAATAAATTCCATTGGTTCCCTATCACTTCCAGGATCAAATAAGAAATACACCAGTGTTTAAGACCATTTGACAACCTCCACCTCCACGACTACCCATCCACTTTTCTGGTCTTCTTCAACCTTACACTACAAACACATATACTTTCTGATGCAGGGACTCTGTTACTTGAATGTTCCTCACACAGACACTCTATTTCCCAACACCACACCTGGAACTCTCTCCCTCCGCATCTCTGCTTCCTGGCTTCCCTGGTTTCCTTCAAGCCCCAGCTAAAATCCCACCTTCTACAAGGGGTCTTTCTCCACTCTCCTAATGCTAATGGCTTCCCTCTGCTGATTATTTCCTAGTCCTGTTCTGTCACCAATTGTATATAACCTACAGCTAACTTTCTTTCCTTGTCTCTGCTTCAGCTTCCTTCATCATGGTAGAAAACACAGAAGGTGATCCTTATACAAATAAGGATCATATGAGGTCAGATGGAGTTGGAGCAAAGGAGAATCAGGAAACGTCCTATGAGAAATTTAGAGTGGAATTCACTTTCATCTACAACAGGGATCAGCAAACCATGGACCATGGACTAAATCTTAGCCCTCTGCCTGTTTTCATATGACCTGTGAGCTAAGAATGGTTTTTACATTTTAAAATAGTTTTCAAACTAAAATTTAAATACTAAAATTTAAAAAATATAAAAGCCATTCTTAGCTCATGAGCCATACAAAAATAGACAGTGAACTGTAGTTGATAAAGCTGAATGAAAAATACTTGGGCTTTGGTCACTAATGGTCCTAGAGATGGCAGCTTCTAGAGGTGGTCAATGGGGCAACTAGATGGCACAGTGGAGAGAGTGCTAGCCTGGCAGCCAGGAGGACATCTGAGTTCAAATCCAACCTCAGAGACTTACTAGCTGTGGAACCCTGGGCAAGTCACTTCATCTCGTTTACCTCTGTTTCCCCATCTGTCAAATGAGCTGGAGAAGGAAATGTCAAACCACTCCAGTTACTTTTGCCAAGAAAACCCCAAATGGGCTTGTGAAGAATCAGACACTCCTAATCTACAAAACAACAAAAGAGTTGGCCTGTAGGCTGTAGTTTGCTGATACCTGTATTGTATATATTATACTAGAGAGATAAAAAGAAATTCTGGCAACTTCTAGTCTCATCTCCTCATTTTACAGATGGAGAAACTGAGGCCCAAAATATAAAATGTTTTGTCCAAAGTCACTCAAGTAGTAAGCAAGTCGATATTTGAATCCAGGTCCTCTTGCTTTGGAGTCAAGGCTCTTTACTTTATATCGTATTGTCTTCCTGGTTCTGTATTTTCTTGTTCTTTCCCTAAACTGAGTCACAACTCTTTCCATTTAACAACTAAGAAAAATAATCTTAGTGGATTATTAGGCTACTAACCATCTGGGTATCTCAGGCTCTTTCTGTATTCTACAAGGATTTCGTTCAGGATGGTGCTTCAAGCAAGGAGTTCATCTAGAACATTCTTTCATTTTATAGAAGAAAAAATGGATGACTAGAGAGAAGTGCCCAGTTTAAGTGGCAGAACTAGACTTCAAACTCTGGTCTTCTGATTTCTAGTCCAGGGGACTTCCCCCACCAGTTACCAACTTCTCAATGGAAACTGTTATTTGGAGTGAGTTCAACCAGCTAAGCTCATGCAGGAAGCTGGAACTCAAGGACCATAAGTGACCAAACCCCAAGCATTTTTCATTCAGCTTTATCAACATCTTAAGGCTTAGTCACTTATCAAGAGCTTATCTGTATTTATTCCTATGTGATGGGCCAGGAAGTTAGGCTGGGAGTTTCACAAGGACCAACTTTCATAGAGTTCCCACACTTTCTTGGTCCACTTGGGTACCTTGAGAATGTCTCTGCCTCTGGCCTTAGAGTCATTTTGGGGGGTTGGGTTTTCGGTTGTTTTTTTTTCCTACCCCAGGACCCACAATTAAATTGCAAAAATGTAAAAGTATATGGAAAGATCAACAAATGGGGGCTATTAAGGTCTAGATTTTCAACTTTGACTATGCAAGATCAATTGACTGGATATATTCTTCGGGGGATTGCTAGCTTTGTGACATCGGGCAGGTCATTTAACCTTCGTCTGCCCCAGTTTTCTCAACTATAAAATGGCATAAAATACCTCCCAGGGTTATTATGAGGATCAAATGAGATACATCTGCCTATATTTGTATATACACAAATGTGTATGTATATGTGTGTCATACATCATATACATGCAATGATACGTAAATATAAGTATGTGTATCTATGTGTGTATGTATATATACATATACATATGCATACATACATACACACATATAATAGAGGCATAAATAGAGAGCTCAAATTTGAACTGCCTCTTCCCCAAACAACCATGTAGATTTGGTGGGCTAGGGATGTATCAATGCCCATGTGTATCTGTGCTACCATGAGTTCCCTAGAATGTTTTGTTTTGTTTGTTTGTTTGTTTACCTTAAGGAACTTCCTTAAAGCTGCACAGCAAAAACATAGGATGATGGAGGAAAAGTGTCTAGTTTCATGCTTCTGCAAAACCTGGCAGGAATTTTTGGATATTGTAGTCCTTCTGATGCATAAATCAGTAAAGAAAAGCAGTGATTAGACCAGGAACATAAATGAGGTGCTGTCCAGAGAGAAGTGAGAACCAGGAATGGACACGTGTGGACAGTCTTGGACTGGCCAGAAAAACTAAGAGCAGATCAGGTGGAAAAAGTAGACATATGGTTGGAGAGATGACTATAGTTCACTCCATAGCCCCTTTGCTTCCCCTTCTTCAAGGCCTAGCATACTTTCCTTTTACCTGTCCAAACATATTTCTTCCCATTTTGCCCTCCAACCAGTGGAAATAAGGGGGAAGAGGGTGGAGAAAAAGGGCGAGGGAGGGAAAGAGGAAAGGAAGAGTATGATCTTCTGGATATAGGTCCCATATAGTTTGCTATACCTTGTTTAATGCTTAACCTATATTATTCTGCAATTTGATATTGCTATTAAACTATATGGCTACTATGAATGATTGTGTCCAAGTCCATGAATGTTCAAGATTGAGGGAAGGGAAGTCAACCCAAAGGGAGAAGAAATTTTCCTCATACTGAGGTAGGAGCAAGTCAATTATAGAAAGTTTTTGCATTTAAAAAATTTCTGAGTATAACCATACCCACTAGACTTCTTTTGAACCCAGGGAGAAAGTTAACAAGAAAACAAACCTATAAGCAGGGAGGTGTAGGGATTGATATGGTTACATTCAAATGTGGGGTCTTTGGGCACTGCTGTTGTCAGCCAGCCTGGTTTGGCATTCCCTGACCACTCCACCCCCACACCATCACAGCCAATCTTCACTCTGCATGGAGATCTCCATATAATACGTATCAAGCTTTCACAGGAAGATGTCATATAGAGCTTTGCCTGTATCACTCTTATCCACTTATACTTATGTATACTACCTGGTTTTTTTTGCACCATTGTAACATATATCCTGGTAGACTCCATGAAGGCAGGGACTGTGTCTTATTTAAATTCTCTATTTTCCCCTGTGTCATCATAGGGCCCTGTGCACAATAAAACACCTAATGTACATCTGTAACATCCTATTCATATCATTTCATATCATATCATAGATCTATTGAATTGTATGAGTTTGCCCCCTTGGTTTTATCTTCCATAAAGTGTGTAAATTAGTCTACAGTCCTTCCCAAACCCAAATTTGAAGATGTGATATGGTATAATATTATGTGATCCAGTGTGATACAATGTGATACAAAATCGTTATTATGCAACTACTGTGTACAGAGCACTGTATGGGGTACTAGGGTCTTTTCCATTAGTAATCTTACAATTGAGTAGAAAGACATCTATATAAATAGTAACAATATATTATTTTATAAGTAATATGAGTTACAAAACAAAATGCTTTTTGAAATAGGGTGGGGGAAGATGTCATCACTACATGGGGTGGAGATGGGTAATCACGGAGGAATTCTTGAAGGACGTATCCTTAAATTGAACTTTAAAGGATAGGTAGGAATGCAATAGACAGAGATTGAGGCAGGGCAGAGATAGGAGAAAAGGACATTCTAGGACAAGAAACTTCTTGTCTCCCAATCCAGGACTATACCAATGCCCCTCACTCCTTTGTGAGTGTATATATTTGAATGTTCATATGTAGAAAATGTCATATGTAAGTAAGGGTATGGATGTTATACTAATCTGACTGAGCCAGCAAAATACTAACCAAGTCAATTATTCCAGGCTAATAGAACTTTTACTCACAATTTGAGTTTGAGCCAAGGTAGGAGTCCACACTTAAAAAGATCAGAGCTATTTATTGGTCAAGATACTTGTCCGGAACATGAGAGATCCATCAGCTCTTTTGGCCCCAAGATTCCCAGACACAACATAGGGATAGGACTATGGCATGGCATGGTCTGCTGGTGGGAAGTAACAGTCTTCCAAGGAAGTGATATAACATTCAGCTGGGTGACTGTTGGTAGAAGCAAGGTGATGGTCAGTGCCATAACTTGGTCAGATTTCTTTATCCTTGATATTCAACTGGAAAAAGAGCTGTCCAAGGCAAGAAGATACAATCAACTAGTTAGTATGACTATGTACAGAATGTATAGAGTTTAAGAAAATTTCTTGCATCATGCCAGCAATTCAATTCAATAAGAACTTATTAAACATCTACTACATCCTAAGCCTGAATATTCAAAGATAAAGATGATATATTTATTAATTATAATTATTACATATTTATTATATTATATGATTCTTATATAAAAATAATGATTAATTATAAAAATATATTAAAATAAATGTAATCCCCTGAAATCAAGAAGGGGATATAAAATTTACACAAATCCTCTTCCTCCTCCAACCCCTGACCCCCAAACAAAGCAGAATTGGGAACAGGTAAACTCAATGGGTCAAAAACAAATTGCAAACCCTTTCCTTTGGAGCAGAAATAAGTTGTACCTGTCAAATAAGCTAGTATGTGAGAAGAAAGGAAACAATCATTTATTAAGCACCTACTGTGTGCCGGACATTGTGCTAAGCCTCACTTAATCTTCACAACTATGGAAGGTAGGTTGCTATTATTTTCTCTTTTTTATAGTTGGGGAAACTGAGGCAGAGGTTAAGTAACTTGCCCAGGGTCACACAGCCTGTGGTCATTTTTAAAATTCAGGTCTTTTTGAACATACACCCAGCATTCGACTGTGCCATCAACCCAGCACATCAAGTGCCTATATCAAGTGACCAGGAGCTCTTGGGGACCACTGGGATGTTAGCCTTTTCTTATTATCACAAAGCCAAAGAAAGCATTACAGGAATTCTAATCCAAATCTGTTACTGCTTTATTACCAACAAACCAGGCAGCATATACAACTATAAACCAACCAGGGTATGAAGTTGCAATTCTCACTAGAGCTATAGTAAGCACAAACTTTTTGGAGCTGGAGGGTCATATGTGCGCCAGATTGATACAAGACTGACCTCTCTGGCTTTAAGTCCCAACTAAAATCCTTCTACAGGAAGCCTTCCCCAATCCCTCTTAATTGTTTGCATATTGTTTTCCCCACCTCAATTGTAAGCTATTTAAAAGCAGGAACTGTGTTTTGCCTTTTTGTATGCCCAGAGCTTAGCACAGTGATTTATACATAGAAGTGATTAATAAATATTTATTGATTAATTTTAAAAAAAAACAGCAATCCCATGAAATAATAGGGTGGGTACCAGTGAATGGGATTATACAGAGCCACAGTGAATTCAAGATGGTCAGGGATTTGTCCCTGGATGCCAACAATTGAGAAGAGAATACTGTCTTCTTTAGGGGGTCACACTTCTCTCCTCATCAACCACCATCCCCATACTTTGCCTTATGATCCTTTATCTTTCTGCAATGTAATACAGCACAGCCACTAGAAGACTACCTCTATGGAGCCCTTCTCCTCCAGACTAGCTTCTGCCCCAATTGGGGAGAGGAAAGGTGAAGACCTGGCTTTCTGGGGAATGGGCTGCCCTCTCCCAACACAACTCTGCCCTACAGTCAAGTTGAATTCCCCTATTGCTCTTGATCTTCTTCTTCAAATGAATTTACTCTATAAGCAAAAATACCCAATTATGACTCTGGGAATATTCTAATACATGAAAAAGATATCCTTGCAAAAACACACTTCATATTTCATAGAAGCTTGTAATAGGGTTCTCTGGGCTGTAAAGGATATAGCAATCAGCAAACATGTATTGGATACCTCCATGGTTCCAAGAGCTGTCCTCCCTCTTCTCTCTATCATAGTAACCATCACATTCACCCTCCACCTTTGTTGAGAGATGCGACTGAGACATTGATCTAGCTCTGTGCCAGGCCTCCTCCTAGAACTTCCAAACCAGGGACCTTCATATTTTAATGTCCCCCACAAAATCTTTTTTTTAATATTTCATTTTTTTCCAATTACACGTAAAAACAATTTTCAACATTAACCTTTCAAAATTTCAACGTCCAAATTCTCTCCCTCCTTCCCTTCATTGGAAAAGCAAGAAATTTGATATAGATTACATATGTGCAGTCACATAAAACATATTTCCATATTAGTCACGTTATGAAAGAAAACACAGAGAAAAAGAACAAGAAAAATAAAGGTTTTTAAAAATATACTTCAATTGGGGCAGCTAGATGGCACAGTGAATAGAGCACCGACCCTGAAGTCAGGAGGACCTGAGTTCAAGTGTGACTTTAGACACTTGACACTTACTAGCTATGTGACCTTGGGCAAATCACTTAGCTCCAATGGCCTTCCCTTCTCCACTTCCGCTGCCAAAAAAAAAAAAAATTCCTCAATCTGCATTTAGACTCCATTAGTTCTGTCTCTGGAGATGATTAGCATTTTTAATCATGAGTCCTTTGCAATTGTATTGCTGAGAAAAGCTGAGTGTTTCACGGTTGATCGTCATACAATATTGCTGTTACTGTGTACGATGTTCTTCTGGTTCTGCTCAATTCACTTTGCATTGGTTCATACATGTCTTCCTAGTTTGTTTTTTTTCTGAAACTATCCTGCTTACCATTTTTATAACACAATAGTATTGCATCACAATCATACACTATAACTTGTTCAGCCATTCCCCAATTGAGGGGCATCCCCTCAATTTCCAGTTCTTTACCACCACAAAAAAGCTACTATAAATATTTTTTTACAAATAGGTCCTCTCCCCCTTTCTTTAATCTCTTTGGGTTATAGTCCCACTAGTGGCATTTCTGGGTCAAGTGGTAACACGCACAGTTTTTTAGCCCTTTGGGCATAGTTCCAAATTGCTCTCCAGAATTGTTGGATCCATTCATGACTCCAACAATGCGTTAGTAGAAGAACAGGGCTTTAAAGAAATCAATCTGATTTTAGTCTTAGGAATTGTCCCTCACTATCTCGGTAAGGTCATTTGTCCTGTGACCCAAAAAAGAACCATTCACCCTTCTGGCTAAAACTGACAAAGGGAAATGAGAAAACCTAGAATGATGGCACACTTGGGACATCTTCAGTATCCCACACACAGTGATGACTCCCTTGTGAGGAAATAATATGCTCCAATCAGCCCTACACAGCCTCCTTTCCTTACACCAATCCAGACCTTGGGATACCTTTGCCCTCCAAGCCCCCTAGGAAGTATCAAAGCAGAGGACATCTTTTTGGCCCATACTCTAAATGTCAAATAAAACCCTGGGGGAGGGAAGGAAATGGAAAATAGCTAAAGTCTGTATGGCTGCAGGAAGAGAGGAAGCCTTGGAATTGGCGAACAACCATTACTCTAAGGATTTCAGGAGGCAGGGCTCTCCAAGGGAGTTACGGGTTTTGAGGTGCTTTCCAGGCTTTGGAACTTATAACCCTATTTTCTCATTCTCACAATGAGAGAAAATGTCTTTGGCTGCAGGCCAGTCTTTGAATTGCCACTGACGTGGGTGACAAAGAAAGACAAAGGCAGAGACTGAAATTAAGCAGAGTGAATCATCAGAAGGAAGGAACAGAAAGTCATAGAGTTCTTATTTCTTTACTTAGCTCCTTATAAAGATATGAGATGAACCTAGCCCAAGCATCAGGCTATAGTGGAAGTGATGCTGGATTTGAAATCAGAAGACCTGTATACAAATCCTCACTCTTCCATTCACAATCTGCATGACTTTGGCCAAATCATTTTCCAGTCTGGGTTTTAGTTATTTAATCTGTAAGTTGAAGGGAGTGTATTAAAATGCCTTCTAACACTTAGGACCCTCTGAAGTCAGAGCTATCCTCAGGGGCGCATGAGAATGAAGGTCACTGCTATTTTTTGTGCATAAACATATGGGTTCCTCTGTAGGTCCTCAAGGAAGTGGCCACTGTGAAAGTGATGAACCATTCCTTCTTCTAAAATAAGGGTTAATTTCTTCAGGATTCTGGGGTCCCTTGGGAACCATACTTGATACCTCTGTATTTGGGAGTTCTCTGACTATTTAGTGCTGCAAGACTGGTGCAGTGTCTAGGGCTCACTTTGGGACAAGAAGAAAAAAAGAAAGCTTGGAAATTGTGTGACCCTCAGCAAGGCAGACTACCACTCTAAGGTTAATCTGAGTTTTATTTTTTTTTCCTGTCTATTAAATAAGGAGATCAAACTTGATGATTTCTAATATCCTGTCTCTTCTTATTCTATGAATTAACATGTCTAAAGTAATTTGTAAACCTTAAAGCATTACAGAAATGCACTGTTATTATCACTGTTCTTATTAATATTATTCTCTTATATTCCAAGGTTGCATCCAGCTCAAAAATTCAGATTGTTTGGCTAGTATTCCTTCATCCAAGAAACATTTACTTAATGCTTACTACATGCCAGGCATTGTGCTTCATATTAAGGATACAGAGATAAAAAATGAAACACTATCTGCCCCTCAAGAAGCTTGTATTCTATTGGAGAAAGAAATAACATTTTATAAGTTCTTATTATATTCCAAGTAGTATACTAAGTGTTGAGGATACAAATATTTAAATAAAACAGTCGCTCCCCTCAAGGAGCTTACTTTCTAATGGGGGAGATTTTATGGACACACATACACATATATGTATCTTATATGTGAGTGTATGTGTATGTGCGTGTGTTTGTAGGTTTATATATCCTATGTTGTTGATGTTTGTCCTTTATTTTCAGTGAGTATAAATGAATCATGACGTTGGGTCAGAGTACAGTATGTTAAAATAGTGGGTGATGGGTGATGTTTTGAATCATGTGTGAACTGAGGCAAAGTTGCACAAAGTCATCAGCCTCACTCTCTCTTCCAAAGTCATCATAGTCCAGTGGCAAGAAAAAAATCAAGAACACTGACAATGGCCAAGGATACAGTGGACGACTTTGGCATCTTCCATGTCTGACCAAGCTCTAAGCACCTGCTTCAGCCGCCTTCATAGCTGATGGATCTGCCCATTCCACAGAGGAAGTCTTCACAAGCTTGGGGTAGACATGCCCCTAACTTACCAACAAGTTTGAGGCCTCTTGGTTACACTCAACCTTGTTTAGTCCATCTTCCAAGACCATTTTACTGGGGTGTGGCTGCCATCCATGCTCTAGCTCCTCTGAATCACTGGTGAGAATTGGGTTGATGAGCAGCCCTGAAAAGGACTCCTCATTCCTCACGCCAGAGACATTTATCCTCCCTGAACACTCCATATGCCACATATATAATATGTATGATGGGAGGAAAGGCACAAAGAGCTAGCTGGATCAGCAAGACTTCATACAGAAGGTGTCTCCTGAGCTGAGCCTTGAAGGAAAGCAGGGTAAAGGTAAAGGTGAAGAGGGAGTACATTCTAGGCATGGGGAGCAAGGGAGATGGCCAATGCAAAAGTATGAAGAAGAGACACAGAACAGCAAATAGTCCATTACTGAAGAATGCCAAAATGTGAGGAAGACATAATTACTATTTATTATTGGAAAAATAGAAATGGGTCAGGTTATAAAGAACTTAAAATCCAAACAGGAGGTATTGTATTTTATTGTAGAGGCAACAGGAACCACAGGAGTTTGTTGGGCAGGGGTGGAGTGGAAGCAACACAGTTAGACTTGTACTTCAGGGAAATTACTTAAGCAACTGTGTTGAAGATGGAGTGGAGTAACATTTGAGCCTGGGAGCTCGATGAAAAGGATATTATTGGAATAGTCAGGTTCTTGTTGCTGTGGTTTGTCCTTCATTCTCCATGAGGACCATGACACTGGGAAGGTGATGCCATGACTTGCAAGTGAATTGGATTTAAGTGAGACAGGGCTGGGCAGAGTCACCAGCCTCACTTTCTCCTCCAGGTTCAGCAGCAAGATATAGATCAGGATGATTGGAAATGGCTCCCAATAGTCCAGGTGAAAGGTGGTGAAGGCAAGAGCTAGGATGGTGCCCGAGTGAATGGTAAATAGAAAGGCATCAGGATATAAAAGTGACAAGATTTGGAAACTGATTAAATAGTGAAGTGAATGAAAATGAGATTGTAAAGTTAAGGGACTAGGCAGGTGGTAGTGCCCTCGATAGTAATAGGGAGGTCCATTTGAAGGATGAGTTTGGAAGGAAAGACTAGTTATGTTTTGGACAAGTTGAGTTTGAGATGCCTATGGGACTTTCAGATGGAAATGTCCTGGAGGCAGATTGTGAGTGGGGCTGGAATTTAAGAGAAAGTCCAGGGCTAGATAAATAGGCTCAGAATCATTAGAATAGGGGTAATAATTGACCCAGGAGAGATAATGAGATCAGCAGGTGAGAGAAAGGAAGAGAGAGCTTTAGGGAATTCCCACAATTCTGAAGTGTGACTGGAATTGTGAATCAACAAAGGAAACCGAGAAAAGCAATCAGACAGATGAGAGGAGAATCAGGAGACAGTAGAGTCATCAAACTCCAAAGAGACCATATCCAGGAGGAGAGAGTGTGTTCAAATACTGTCAAAGATTGTAGAGACATCAAGAAAGATGAGAAAAAGCCATTAAGTTTAGCAGGGTCTTACTGTTGTCATTTTTTGTTTGAAATAGCATTTCTATATCCCTCCAAATTTTGCAAAGTACTTATAAGAATTATCTCATTTTATCTTCAAACAAACTTGAAGGATAGGTGCTAATATTATCCCCATTTTACAGAGGAGGAAACAGAGGTATATGGAGGTTAAGAGGCTTGCCCATGGTCACACAGGTAGTAAGTGTCAGAGGCAGCATCATGAACTCAGCTCTTCCTGACTATAGGTCCAACACTGTCTGCTGCACCACCCAGATAAGAGACGATTGGTAACTTTGAAAAGAACAATTTCAGTTGAATGAAAAGATAGGAAGCCAATTTGCAAGTGGTTAAGAAGAGAGTGAGAAATGAAATGGCAGCACCCAGTGTATGTGGCTTTTTCAAGACATTGAACTAAGAATAATAGAAGATCATAGTGGGAATGGAAGGATGTACTGAGGGTTTTTAAGGATAGGGGAGACTTAGAAGCAATTAAAGGCAACAGGGAAGGAACCAGTAGATAGGGAGAAAATGAAGATTAGAGAGAGGGAGTGATAGTGAGAGCAATCTGCTGGAGAAGACTGGAGGAGACGGAATTAAGAGTGATGCAAATATAGAAGTGATTTTTTACAAGTTAATTCAAAGTAATTTCAGGGAGCATTAGCAATGCGTGGCAGATTACAGAGAGCTTTATGCTGGTGACACAAACTGGGATTTGAAAACTTAGTGCATTTTGAAAAGCCTTGATTTCAGACTCCAAGCCCTGTGGCCTTTGACAAATACTTACCTCTTTGAGCCTTAGTTTTTTCATATAAAGGAAAAGCACAAATAACAATATTTTCTCTACATAACAGGGCTATTGGGAATATTTGGGCTGGCATATTCTCCACAATTATGGGTTGGTATTAGTAAGAATGGGGCAACTAGGTGATGCAGTGGATAAAGTACCAGCCCTGGGAGTCAGGAGGACTCTTCTTGAGTTCAAATCTGGCCTCAGATATTTACTAGCTGTGTGATTCTAAGTAAGGCACTTAATCCTGTTTGCCTCAATTTCCTCATCTGTCAAATGAGCTAGAGAAGGAAAGGGTGAACAACTTCAGTATCTTTGCCAAGAAAACCCCAAATAGGATCACCAAGAGATGGACACATGGAAAAACAAATCGTTCACCTTTCAGCATTAAGATTGGGCAGCTAGGTGGCACAGTGAATAGAGTGTCAGTCCTGGAGTCAGGAAGACCTGAGTTCAAATCCAGCCTCAGGTATTTACTAGCTGTATGACCCTAAGCAAGTCACTTAACTCTATTTGCCTCAGTTTCCTCCTCTGTAAAACAAGCTAGAGAAGGAAATGACAAAGCACTCTAGTATCTTTGCCAAGAAAACCCCAACCAGAGTCACAAAGAGTCAACTCAACTGAAACCACTGAAAAACAACAACAAATTATTAAGATTAGAACCTAGACAAGGCTGGAATAAATCCAAGGGTAAGGCAACCAGCATCATGAAAGGATGCCAAACAAGAAATATGAGGATCAGTGGAAGGAAGTGGAGATGTTTAGCAAGGAGAAAGGAAGACTCAAGGGAGACATGAAAGCTGTCTTCAAATATCTGATGAGCTGTAATGGAGAAAGAGAGGGATTAGACTTGTTTTGCTTGGCTTCCGAAGGGCAGCAACAGTCGATGAGGGAAATAGCCCAGAGGCAGATTTAAGCTTGAGAGAAGGGAAAACTTTCTAATGAATGAAGTTCTCCAAACATGCAAAATGGGATCCTGCAAAAAGGGAGCTGTTTCCTGCACCCCCTGAGAGTTCAAAATCAGGATGTTTTTACCTGTTTTCCAGTAGGATTTCCCTACCCCACTTGAATGTAAGCTCCTTGAGGGCAGGAATTGTTATTTTTTAATCTTTATATTCCCAGTGCCTGACATAAGACCTTGCAAATAGTAGGTGTTTAATAAATGTATATTGAGTCAAAATAAGTCTATTTTTTAAAAATATCTTTTATTTTTCTCTTATTATCTCTTCTCCCTTTATACTATTTCACTTGGTGATCTCATAGCTCTTAAAGCTCCCCATATTTTATCTATATAGATGATTCTCAGAACTATTTATCCAGCCCTCACAGATCATTATCGTTTGTCCTTCATTCTCGAAGAGGAACATGACACCAGGAAGGTGATGTCTTGACTTGTAAGTGAATTGAATTTAAGTGAAGCTGAGCTGTGCAAAGTCACCAGCCTGACTCTCTCCTCCAGAGTCATCTGGGTCCAGGGGCCAGATATAGATCAGGACCACTGGAGATGGTCCCTCTCCAGCCCTAACCTGACTTTGAGTCTCGTATCTTCAGTTACTTATTAGAGAACTCATACTGGATGTCTCTTAGACATCTTAAACTCAACATGTCCAAAACTGACCCCATTATCTTTCCTCTAAAATACTCTCCTCTTCCTAATTTCTCTATTGCCATCAAGGGAGTTATCATCCTCCCAGTCACTATGTCTGGCTGCCTAAGCTCATCCTCCATTCCTCAATCTCTCTCACCCCACTATATCCAATCAATTGCCAAATCCTATCATTTCTACCTTCCTAACATCTCTTACTCTTGCTCTAAATCCTATGATCTCCTTCTTCCATATCTAAGGTTTCATGCTTCACGTTATCCAAACTCCCTCACCAGCTTCCATGGTGAATTTTCATCATCTGAGAGAAAGCATTTGGCTCCTTGTCTCATTAATTTAAAAAAAAAAAAGCATCCTAAGGACTAGAGGTATGTCGGCAAAGTAAAGGAAAAGGTGTTTAAAGCCCATAGAGGTTAAATGACTCACTCATGGTCACACTGAACTCAGGTCGTTTTGACTCTAAGTTCAGTGTTAAGTCACATTGGACCTTAGAATCTCAAAAATTAGTTTAAATTGTTCTTAGGTAGCTTGGAATAAATGGCCTTCGTGTCTACACACAAAGAAATATATCCAACTAACTTTCTTAATTTAATTCAATTCAACAAATATTAGACACTTGCAATATTTCCAGCACTTGGATGATTCCTTATATCATAAGCCATTGAACCCTAAAGGTGCTAAGAATTTTGGCATTGTGTGACTTCATCTAAAAGCATTTGCTTAACTTCCTGTGGGTGTCCCACTCATAACAAAACACACTGAGTGATGTAATGAGAGGATCACAGAATTGAGATCATGAAAGGACCTTAGAGACCCTCGTTTTATAGGTGAGGATACCATGACCTAGAAAGAGGAAGTGATTTGTCCAAAGCTAATTAGTAGCTAAGCCTTTATTCAAAGCCAGGGCCTCTTTCTCTACCTCTGACAAATTGTTCATTATATTATATCCCTGCAACAAAGATGGATAGAGCTAGATACATAGATACATAGATAGATACATAGATACATAGATAGATACATAGATAGATAGATGGGTAGATGGATGGATGAATAGATGGATGATTTAACAAATAGATAAATGAATTAATTTATTAATATACAAAAATATAGATTGCAGATGGATAAATAAATAAATTAATAAACAGATGAAAAGATAAATTGTAGATAGATAAATTAATGGTCTGATGGATAAGTAGATGGATGAGTGAATTAACAATTGAACAGATAGATAAATAGATTATAGATGAATAGACAAAAAGTGAACAAATTAATTAATTAAATGATAGATAAAAATAAATTTCAAAGATAGGTAGATAGATAGAGTATATGGAATGTTCAGGGAGGACTAGCACCTATGGTGTAAGGGCTTATCAAGCCCTTTTCAGGGCTACTCATTAGCCTTTGGTGTCTGTCAGTCACCCAATTCTCACCTGTGGCTCCCAGAAGTTGTAGCATGCACAGTGACCACACCTCGGTAAAAACCATCTCAGCACATGGGCTACACTAGGTTGAGGGTAATTGACAAACTCAAACCTGGGAAGATGTCTATCTCAAGCATATGAAGACTTTTCCCAGTGGAACTGGTGGATGAGAACAATTTGTTCAAAGAGCCACGAAGGTGCCTGAAGCAGGTTCTGTGGAGCGCTTAGAGTTTGGTTAGACATTGAAGACACCAAGGTCATCCACTGCATCCCAGGTCATTGTCAATCATTTTGACTTTTTGTCCTTCCACTGGACTTTGATGACTCTGGAAGAGAGAGTGAAGCTAATGACGTTGTGCACCTCTGTCTCTCTTAAATCCAATTCACTTACAAGTCAAGATAGCAAACATCATCCACTATTTTAACCCTGAAACTGTGATGTCATTGATCCCATTTGAAAACAAAGAACCAATAACAATAGATGAGAGACAGAGACAGAGACAGAGACAGACAGACAGACAGACGGAGAGGGAGGGAGAGAGATGGATATATGGATAAATATTTTGGAACTACTCTAGGATATGAATGATACCCATAAACCAAGGAGCTGTCTAAACCACCTAGTTATCTAGAATTACACACAACAGCAAATATGTATTGCATGAGGGTACACTGTGGTACCTAAATCCAAACAGGGCAACAAGGCACTGTCACTTAACATTGTATTTTCATTAAAAGGCCTCAGGGTTAAGGAGCTGAAGGAGGCTTTATGTGTATAACAAGGTTGGGGAAGGGACAAGATGGGATCTTAGGCAAAAAGCTTATTAGGGAGTAAGCTAGGACTGGGTGATGATGCTTATCTTAAATGACAAGGTACCTGTAATCGTTGGAGTGCTATAAATTGAGCTACTGAGCATTGTGGATGGCCTGGCCACACTGATAATTGCTGGAAGATACAATTGAGGGGATTTCTGCATCAGACAAGGCAGACTTCTACAATCCTTGACAAAGACAGGCCATAGGGAATAGGGAAGTATTGGAGATGTGGTCTTAAGGATGGATCTGTTGTTGACCTTGCGACAAGGTCATCACTGACCAAATCACTCAGTACGTCCTATCCCAAAGCCCTCAGGCTACTTGAAGCCCAGCATGATGCACAAGCTTTAAAATCCCCTGTCTTTCCATTACCTTTCAGTCCATCTACAGAAGGAATACTTTCTATGTGATTTTAAAATTTTGGTCTTTTCACTTCTCAGCCTTCTCCTATATTTGGGGAGGAATGAAAATCTGAATTCATTATTATATTGATGTATGGAACTTCCTGTGAGAAAAAAATGCCTCAGTTGAATGATTTTCATTCATTCTTCATTTTTCCTCTTATATACATATAACTTGTAGGCCTTTCATTCTTCCAGTCTAAATTTGTCATTTTCATTATTTCATGGAGGTCTTTCCTGATTTCTTCAAACTCAAGTCTTCCTGACTGGGCAGCTAGTTGGTACATTGGGTAGAGTGGATGGAATCAAGAAGGCATGAGTTCAAATCCAGCCTCAGACACTTACTAGCTGTGTGACCCTGGGCAAGTCACTTCACCCTGTTTGCCTCCATTTCCTCATCTGTCAAATGAGCTGGAGAAGGAAATGGCAAACCACTCTAGTATCTCTGCCAAGAAAACCCCAAATCAGGTCATGAAAAGTTTGACATGACTAAAACAGAATGAACAACAACAGGTTCCTGACTCCAAAGCTAGTTCTCAATACATTACACCATCCTCCCTAAACTGACTAGATAATGTTAAAGAATAAAAATGATTCTATATAGAAGTTACTCTGTTCTCCTTATAAATTTGGTTTCCCTTCTTGGACTTCTAACTCTGAAACAAATAGATTTTTTTTACTGCTGCACCAAGGGAATGATAGTTCTTTTCTAGCTCAAATGTCCCATGACTCCACCTGACAGTCTTCATGGGCTATTCTACATATTTCCTTTGGGATTCAGCAAAACTAGAAAACCCGTGAAATAAAATACCAACTTTCAGTCTCAGAGATACCCAGGAGTGACCTGGACTGTGTGCTCTCACTCTCAATCTGGGTTGCATTGGTTGGTTGTCTCGGCAATCACGTCTGAGATCTTAGGACTCTGAATCCATTGCTCTTTCCACCATCCCACCCTGCTTCCCTGGGAATATGTGCCATAAAAGAAGAAAACAGATATAATCCCACAAGAAAAATCAACTAGGAGCAATATATTTCCAGAGTCATGGGACATAGCATCAATATATTAATTATATAAAATGTATTATAATATAGAAGAATATATTATTACATAGAATGATGTTATAATGATATAATATATTACATATTAATATATCATCAATATATTATCAACCCCCCAGTCATGCTATAGAAGGACCACTAAGTAATATCTAAGCAGTTTGACAGCACGGCAGATAGAGCTCTTGGCCTGGAGTCAGAAAGACCTAAGTTCAAATCTGGCCTCAGATACTTACCAGTTATGTGATCCTGGGAAAGTCATTTAACCCTGTTTGCCTCAGTTTCCTCCTCTGTAAAACAAACTGGAGAAGAAATGGCAAACCAACTCAGTATCTCTGCCAAGAAAACCCAAAATGGGGTCATGAAGAGTCAGATAAGACTAAAAAATGACGGAACAACAACCGAGTAATATCCTCCCATAGGCCAGCTTTAATTTTTTACCTACAAAGAGTCTCAGAGGGAGAAAGAGGTTGGTGCCCTTGTATAGAGTCATTGGCATTTGCTGCTGCCTTTCTGCTCCCACAGCTCAATAGTCTGACTTCCCCAGTTGACCCTACATAATGGGGTATCAGTGCAACTCTGAGTTTCTTAATATAAGCAGCAAGGTGTTTATCATTCATCTAAAAAGTGTGAAGTGTTTACAGGCATTCATTAAACTAACACATTTATTTGTGATCTGGAAAAGGAAAAAGGAAAACAAATGTGGAAGGGATATGAAAGGGCACTGTCTGCCCTTCGCTGTACTTTCCCATGTCTTTTTCTTTTGGCTTTTGGAAGGATCTACTTTGAAATCCCCTTCCCTATACGGCTTGGCCAAAAATATGGGAAAGGAGACATTCACAGCTTCAGTTGATTTTGAGACAACTAATGAAGCCCAGATTAAGAGTGGGAGCACATAGTCCAGGCCTGTCCTGGGGGAATCTCTTTGACTGGAGGACTGGTATTTTGAGTTGGATTTTTTTGTGTGTGTGGGTTTTTCCAGTTTTGCAAAGTTAAAAAAGAAATGTAAAATGGCCATTGTAATTGGCAAGCTAAAATCATAGAGCATTTGAGTGAGAAGGGACCTTGAAGATTAATTGGTTCAACTACCACCTCTCTCTCTACTTATTTAACAGGTTAGGACACTGAGGCTCAGAAAAAGGAAGTAGATCGACCAAGGTCATACAGAAAGTGAATGACAGATCCAAGACTCTAACCCAATTCTCTTGTTTTCTAAACAAATGCTCTTTCTTTCCAGTGTCAAATAAAATGAATCAACCAATTAATTAATCAACAAGCATTTATTCGGTATCTATTACATGCCATGAATAGTGGACATGTTTGGTATTCAGCGAATGAATGAAGCCATCCCTGCTTTCGAAGTGTTTATGTTCTAATAGGAGAAACCTATACCAATATGTGCAGAATAAACAAAAAATAAATATAAGGTACTTTAGGGAGATTTATGTGAAACAGTGATGGATTGAGCCCCTAGAATACTGAGTGCAGCCGTCCAAAAGTTACATTCTAGAGCTAGAAAGCCCAAGAATGGAAATTAAACCATTAGCAAGATAGAGAAATTTCTACATGAGAATTTTTTTTTCTTTATAGAGAGGATGGTATAATGGATAGAGAGCTGGCTTTGGAGTCAGGAAGATCTAAGTTCAAAGAAATCTGGAAAGGGCTCTATGAAATAATATGATTGATTAAAAGCAAGCCAGAAGAATGAAGGACCTACCAGCTATGAGCACGAAAGAGGAAAAGTGCATTAGAAGGAGTGAACAAATAAAGAATCGTCATGGAGGTTTTTAGGCAGGGGGAAGGAGAAGGAGGGAGAAAAGGTGGGAGAAGGGCAGGGGGAGGGGGAGTAGAAAAGAATAAATATTTGCTCTGATATTTTATTGTTGAACTTAAATTAATTAAAATGCAAATGGTTACTAAGCAAATTTATTTGGTTATGCTGATGTTCAATGTTAAGCTATTAATAAAAAATTGGATAAAAATAAATGTTAAATTGTTATTTAAAATTGAATAATAGTAGTTCACATTTATATATTCCAATGTTTCAAAACATCTGAGGTTTCATCAGAATGAGTAGTCCCTCTACAGATGCAGATTGCAGGTCCTTTATGCCTTAGTAGATGAAATGAGATAACATATGTAAAGTGTTGTGCAAACCTTAAAAGTACTTTATAGTAAAGTTATTATGAGTAGATGGTTTCATGAGTCTCTGTGGTCAAAAGAAGCCATTACTTGGTAGGCAAGCCTCTGGTGATAAGGATTACCAAATTTAACTGGGGTGGTACTAAAGATGATAGATACATAGTTGATCACTTGAAGTCTTTCCCACTTGGCAGAATTTGTGCTCAGTAAACGAAAACTTCAAATCAACTCCATGCCCTGATGAGCCAATTGGAGGAGGGCTTGAAAGCAAATTTATACCAAGCTTTACAAAGCAATTTAGGGTAAAATAAAGTGATTCTCTATTTACAAATGAAGAAACTGAACATATTAAACTGTTGTTGTTAGTCCTTCATTCTCAAAGAGAACCATGAAGTCTGGAAGGTGACAGAGTCACGATTAAAACCCAAGCCTAAGTTCAGGGTCATAACAGCACCACACTGCCTCTCTGTGGTATTTGCTCCTCTAAGGGGTGGCACAAACTGAAAATCCATGACGTGGTTCTAAAGAATGCTCGATTCAGAGTAAGAAAACCTGTATTCAAATCCTGACTGTCCCAATTACTAGTGGTGTGACAGGTAATATTCTGCCTCTGATTTCATTGATAATAGTCAAAGCACTAAATGAGGAAACTCCTTACCTGATATCTTCTCTATTAATTTAGAGATTAGATTAGAGCACTGAGAGTTTAAGTGAGTCGCCTCAAGCTACACAGTCAAAATTTGCCAAAGTTTGAACTCAGCTTCTCTGCTACCTATGTGACTCTTGGGCAAATCACTTACTATTTCTGGGTCTTGGTTTCCTCATCTGTAAAATGAGAAAATTAGGGGTTAGACTCAATCTCTCATTTCCTTGCCAGATCTAAATCCTATTATCTAGTGTGTATGATAACATCCTATTACATAGGATTATCTAAATACCATTATCAATCGTTTTAAGAAGGCTTTACATAAATTCATGGATGATGGATCCAAAAAACCCTCTTAGGGGATGTTTGTGGTACATTCCAAAATTTTTGTGGTCACCCTCATGGTAGACAGTTACCAGACAGCCATAAAGCATCCCAGCAGACAGAACGAGTACTGGCGTAAGTAGACCACTGGCTAACTCCAAATGCTATCTCTTATATTTTTATGAGGAACAATCCAGTTATTTCTTCTCTAAGTCCACGGAGGGCTAAGATATAGGTCCCAAACCAAGGAAGCAAAGATATCCATTGGATCTAAGGAAGAATTTCTCAACTACTTAAAGCAAGCAAGTGAGCAGAGTGGTGGGTTGTCCCTTCCCAATAAACCTTTTAGAAGAGAAGAGAGAGCTCAAAATCCACTGTGTTTTTTATTTTACTGGTTTATCTACTAATTTGCCTGCCTTGAGGGAGGGAATATGGACTTTGAGTCAGAAGACCCAGCTTTGAACCCCAATTATGATGCTACTTGTGTGACCTTAGGCAAGTCAACTCTCTGATCCTCAATTTTCTCATCTACAAAATGGGACTAAGGATATTTCCTCTACCTACATTGCAGAGTTGAGAGTAAAGTGCTTTGTAAACCTTACATTGCTATACAAATGTGAGATGCATAATGTCCAAGAGTAAAGAGGTAATGGTTCTGTTCTATTCGCCTGTGGGCAAACCACAGCTGGAAGACTGTGTTTTTTAGAAAGAACAATGAGAAGTGGGAGGTTATTATTTAGATGAAAGCAACCAGGCTGGTGAAAGGCCTTAAGGAACTGGAGGTGTTTAGCCTGAAGAAGAGAAAACCGGGCAGTTATGAAGGCTGCCTTTGTTAACTGCCTACTATGTGCGGGGTGCTGGAATGAAAGCAAAAGGACAAAAAAGATAAAAGCAAAATAGTTCCTGACTTCAGAGAGCTTATATTCTATTTGGTGGAAATAACACATACACAGAAAAATAAATAAAATACTGCTACAAACTAGATATAAAGTCATTTCCAGGGGCAGGGTAGTGACTAATACTCTGCCTTCAGGTTTTTGGGAAGCAATTTGATGGAAGAAGGATTAAACTTGTTCTATTTGGTCCCAGAGGGCAGAACAAGCAGTAACAGGTAAAAGTTGCAAAAAGAAGATGTTAGGTTTACGGTTAAGGATGAATTTCCTAGTATAGCATCAAGGGACACCCCTCCCCACCAAAACAAAACAAAACTCTCAGGGCATATTTCTCCCCCTGTGGATGATTATTCCAGATTCAAGGTTCTTCATGGCTACATATTCCATAAAACCATAGCTCAAGAGCCCCCATTAATATGTTGACTTTTTATATTCAGCCAGATGATACTATTAATCTGAAGCAAAGCATTTAATAATAGGGTACAGTAAGAAAAGTAGAGGTTAGCTGGATGGCACATTGGATAGAGACCTGGGTCTGGAGTTGGGAAGACTGATCTTTGTGAGTTCAAATATGGTCTCAGACATTTACTAACTGTATGGTCTAGTCACTTTACCCTGTTTGCCTCAGTTTCTCATCTATAAAATGACCTGGAGAAAAAAATGGCAAATCACTCCAGTATCTTTGCCAAGAAAACCCCACATGGGGTACAGAGAGTCAGACACAACAGAAACAAATCGGCAACAACAACAACAAATCATGTGTTGTCAGATGCTTCCAGAATAGAGGCATGACAAGGTAGATATCAAAAGAATCTCTACTGGTGAGCTTCCCAGCCACAAAATGCTTTTACAAACCTGGTTGTAGCATGATAAAGCCTCCGGTGCCTTGAGGGGTTGTTATGCTAGGTCTGCAGACCAGCACAAGGCACAGTCCTATGGTTAGACCAGTAGCGATTCGAGTGGCAGCTTAATATATGCCCCACATGTGCAGAACTGAGTCTTCTTTTCTTGTGAAGTATCTCTGCTGGTTTTACATTCTTGATTTTGGTTAATGTTCTTCTTGGTTGATCACATTTCCAGACAGATGTGAATCTTAGCACTTTTTCACTGTAGGCAAAATTTACCAGGGTCTCTCTTCCCCTACCTAAAAGAAAGGCTTGTATTCTATGATAGAGATCTGGACCTGGATCCAAATGGTATGGAGTTTTTTTCATTGGAGGTAGTTAAGTATCACTGGCTGAAATAATTTCTTTTCCTCCAGAGCAAATACCATAAGTATCAGACCACCAATGACCAGGTGCCCTGAGTGAACTTAGGGAAGCTGCCTCAGCTAATATTAAAGGTTCTCTAAGATGTTACAAATGATCCACTTGCCTACTGTTCTACCCAGATCTCAAGGACAAGAATTTTTCCACTCTTGTAGACCTGTGCTAGTCACTGAGACTACTTCACCACGGCTTTCTAAGCTCACTCTTGAGTGCAAGCATCACATTGAGCTTGTATTTCTGTGAACCTTGGCAGAGTTGCATTGGATCTAGGGTGGGGGAAATCATACCCCCATCTCAGTTTCTAATGCATCTCACATGGCATATACTCTCTGAGTAAAGGATATTTTATGGGTATATTTGTTTCACACTACTGCTCTAATTGAAGGGTGTAACCCCCCACCAGGATATATCAATAGCCCTAAACCACAGACATTTGTCCTTAAATTCTCACTTCTAGCCAAGTTGTATATAGATTGTGTGCCACAGCCCTTAGAGAGGGACAGTGAGGTCTTTTTGTAACCACTGCTGACCCAGGTCCTCCCTCCCTTTTACAAAGGAGCTAGGTGTACTTTAACCATATTCACCCAGATGGGTCTTCCCAAGATTTCAGTGAAGCCTAGCACTAGCAATATATATTGGTTATAGTTGTTCATCTTAAACAATGATGACTTCAGTTATACCCAAGTCAAACCCATCTCTAATGGTCCCTTAGAACCTAAGTCTTCAAGAGTGGCAAGCAATCCCTGGGGGCATCTGTCTATATATGATTGAGTAATAGAGAAGCAACCAAGGGAAGCTAGGCAGCACCATAGTGGATGTAGCACCAATCCTGGAGTCAAGAAGATTCATCTTCCAGAGTTCAAATCCAGCCCCAGATACTTAATAGCTGTGTGACCTTGGGCAAGTCATCTGTTAACCCTATTTGCCTCAGTTTCCTCATCTGTAAAATGAGCTGGACAAGTCAATGGCAAACCATTCCAATATCTTTGCCAAGAAAACCCCAAATGCGTTCACAAACAGTCAGATACAACTAAAAAATGACTGAACAACATGATAACTTGGAAAGTCTTGGTAAACAAATTGTGATTTATAAGTTGGTGTTCAATGAGGTTTGGGATTCGTTGGTGGAAAGGGACTGGAAGGCAAGAATTGCTGATCCAGTCACCCTCTCTGCTGTTACAGCTTTGAGTTGAGAGTTGTGACTTATGCTAAGCAGAATAATCTTTAGAAATATGTTTGGTTTACTCAGGTCCATTTTAGGTATGCTCAATATTTTAAAAGAGGAAGATTGTGGTGTTTTTTTTTTTCAAGGAAATCATTTTCCTTCATTTTTACAGAATTTACAAGGGTGTTAGAAAAGGCAATTTGATTTTTTTTCCCCTGCTCTTAACCTAAACCAGCCTTGGGAGAAATGTGGAAACCTGCAGAAAGGACATCTGAATATTGAATTCCCTTCTAATTGGGTAATAAGAGGGAGGGGTAGACGTGGTTTGTATTTCACCCTGAAGGGAGATAAAAGGCTCATTTCTTACCCCCACCCTTGTTCCATTTTCAATCCTCATACCTACAACTCTCCTAGTATTTTAGCCTATTTACCAGTCCTGTTAAAAAAAATAGCTCCTAATAAGACTCTTAGTAGGCTGTGCGCACACGTGCACACACACGCGCGCGCGCACACACACACACACACACACACACACACACACACACATACACACACATAAATGTAGGTGGCTCAATTCCCGAAAAGAAAAAAAAGACAAACAGAATCAGCTTTTTACAACCAGATCAGGAGAGAAAGGCAAGTCTGAAACCACATTCTTGGTGTAACAGGCTCATTTCCAAGGCGTGGCAGCAAAGTCGGCCAGAATCCAGCTCTGCCACAGATGCTCTGTAGAAAGTGCCTGGAAGCCAACCTGAAGCTCCCCAGCCAGGAGAGCGGGCTACTGCCAAGCCCACTCCCCCCAAAGGCACCCAAGGCTGCAAAGAGAGGCCAAAGGAGAAAGCACAACAGAAGCGGGTTTTGTGGCAGCAATCACAGCCCATCTGGGTGAGCCATGCCTCCGGCGGCTGATGGTCCTCTCTCAGGCAGGACCCAACCCTAGTAACCATGCTAACAAAAATAACAGTGGGCATTTCTATGGCCCTTTATGGCTTGCAGACTACTTTATATGTGCATTACAGATCAGATCCTCCCAAAAGCCCTATGAGGTAGGTCATACACGATGGAGAAACTATGTCCTAAACTTCCCGTGGGAGGCGGAGAATTTACAAAAAAAAAATTGTATCTGCCACTTGGGACTGGAAGCAAGAAGACAACAGTGGAAGAGGGAATATGACCATAGGCATGGCCTTTTTTATTTTTATTTTTCAAATTAATGTTCTTTGATTTCTTTTTTTTAAGACATCCCCCCATCCACAGAACCTTCACTTACAACAAATAGTTAGCAAAGTCAACCCACACAGCAGCCGCGTAGGTTAGCAAGTACCATTACTCTGCACCTCTAGTCACCAACCTGTCCAAGGAAAGGAAAGAAGAGTCTTTATTTCTTCATCTCTTCTCTGGTCTCATAGTCATTATGATTGCACAACATTTGGCTTTAAGTTAGATTTCCATTTATTTAATCATTGCAGTGTAGTGCTTAATTCACTTTCCATCTATTCTAACGAGTCTTCCCATGTTTCTCTGAATTTCTCGTATATCCTCAGTCTTTTTTTTCTTTTATTTTTTCTTATTCCAAACTTAGAAAAAAATAAAACAACATATATATTGGAGAGCCAAAGGACATTGTATATAAAACTTTGAAACTGTCTAATGTACAACTCGCTTTTCTTTTTAATTATACAATAAATTCAATATGTGACTTTCAAAGCTGTCCCACTTATCCCTGATTCATTTTGTATTTCTTCTTTCTGTTACCTCTTTAAGGGAATGAGACACCCTCATCCACCATTTCCTCTCAATTGAAAAAAAAAATCTCTTGGAATAAATCTGCATAGCAAACCAAGCAGATTCCTACGCTGACCACGTCCAGAAATGTATGTCTTATTCTGCATCTCTCATGCCTTTTCAGGAGGTGGATAGCATGCTTCATCATCTGTACATTCCTTGTTTCTTATGGCACAATAATATAACCATTAGGTTTATATGCTACAACTCATAAACTTTTCTTTGTTTTAATAGATGAGGAAATTGATGTGCCATCCTCCCAGTCATCTGGATTTGTTGTTGTTCAGTCTTTTCAGTCTTGTCTGACTCTACATGGTCCCATTTGGAGTTTTCTTGGCAAAGATACTGGAAGGGTTTGCCCTTTCCTTCTCTAGCTCATTTTACAAATGAGGGAACTGAGGCAAAAAGAGTGAAGTGATTTGTCCAAGGTCACACAGCTAGAATGTGTCTGAGTCCAGATTTGAACTCAAGTCTTTCTGACTTTAGGCCAGGCTCTATCCACTGTGCCACCTAGCCCATCCAGATTTACAGTCTCAGAATCATCCGTGATTCTTTTGTCTCCCTGACAGTTCACATTTATTCAGTTGCAAAGTCTTTCATTCTACCTGCAGAGTGTATCCAGTGTCTGTCTCCTGGTCCTTCTAGTAGCCACCCCTCATCTACAGTGTTCGAACGGCCTCCTTCTTGGTCTATCCACCACGAGTCTCTCTCTTCCCTAATCCATCCCCCATACAATTGCCAAGATGTCATTCTTAAAGCACACGTAGAACTATGTTACTCCTTTCCTCAAGAGGCTCCAGTGGCTCCCTATGGCTTCTGGGATAAAATTCAAACTCCTCTTTGGTTTCTAAAGTCCTTCACTCTCTGACTTTGACTCATCTTTCTGGGCTTATTTCATTCGTCTCTACTTCATATACTGTAAGCTTCCAAACTCATCTCCTTGATGTTCCATACATGAAATATTCCCTCCACCAACTCTGGACCTTTGCATAGGCAGGCAGGCAGACAACAGGTACCTACGACGTACTAGGCTGTGCTAAGTGTGATGCACAAGCCATCCGCCATGTCTGGAATGTCATCCCTATCACCTCCACCTCACAAAATCCCTAGTTTCTTTGAAAGCTCAGCTCAAGTGCTGTTTCCTATAGGAGATCTTTCCTCACTCCCAATTTGCTAGTGCCCCCCTCTGGGAAATTGCTCTGTATTTACATTTAATTATATGTACATACATATACCGTTTTTCCCTAAAAATGTAAACTCCCCGAGGGCAAAGTTTATTTCACTTTTGGTTTTGCATCTTTATTCCCTAGCATGTAGCAAATATTTAATAAATGCTAAGGAAGGAAGGAAGGGATGGAGGGTGGGAAGGAGGAAGGGAGGAAGGGAGGAAGGGATGGAGGGTGGGAAGGAGGAAGGGAGGAAGGGAGGAAGGGATGGAGGGTGG
>CM053581.1:46365288-46416133 GCA_028627135.1 Pseudochirops cupreus
GGTGGGAAGGAGGAAGGGAGGAAGGAAGGAAGGGATGGAGGGTGGGAAGGAGGAAGGGAGGAAGGAAGGAAGGGATGGAGGGTGGGAAGGAGGAAGGGAGGAAGGGAGGAAGGGATGGAGGGTGGGAAGGAGGAAGGGAGGAAGGAAGGAAAAGTTAAGTGCCTTGCCCAAGATTCAACATTAAGTAGTAGTGCTGGGATTTGAACACATATCCTGCGTCTCCAAGTCCAGGGTTCTAAGACCACATGCTTTATGATGGAAACATGTGCCCAGTCAGGTTCTCCTTTGACAGCCAGATTCTGGATGGCCTC
The DNA here is from genome assembly GCA_028627135.1 of Pseudochirops cupreus. Classification (NCBI taxonomy): domain Eukaryota; kingdom Metazoa; phylum Chordata; class Mammalia; order Diprotodontia; family Pseudocheiridae; genus Pseudochirops; species Pseudochirops cupreus. Next base: position 46,365,600 of record CM053581.1, read on the forward strand.
CAAGATTTGACTTCAAGAGGGACTTTCAGCCAGAAGAGCAAACAGGCCCAGCAACAAAGACTCATTTGGGGCATACCAAGTCTTCTCCAGTTTCACTCAGAAGAAAAGCCTCTTAGACTCAGCAGAACTTTAGGGCAAAGCCCATATTCTCCCTTCTGCTTTAGAAATGCCAGGTTCCCTCCACAAATAGCTCCTGAGACATGCCTGTTTACAGTTGTTGGGATCTGCACTATGTATTGCGGATGGAGATTTCTGTTGGGGGAAGCGACGCCTCTAAAATAAAGCCTCTCACATAGAGATAGGAGCTCTCATATGTCTACAATCATAGGAAAGTGAATTTTTTTTAATGATTTGGCCAGCAAAATATACATACCTTTTGATTCAGAGATTCCGCTGCTAGGTTTATACTCCAAGAAGGTCATCATTAAAAAACAAAGATTCAATCTATACCAAAATTTTGATTGTACAGCTTTTTGGAGTAGCAAAGAATTGAAAGAAGTGACCAACCACTGAGTGGGCAACAGCTAAGCAAACTGCGGTACGTGAACGTAAGGGAATGTTACTGTGCTATAAGAAATGAGGACTATGGTGAATATAGCAAACAAAGGAAGACTGATGGGAAGTGAGAAAGGGGGACATAAACAGAACCAGGGAAACAATATGCTTGATAACTACAACAGTGGAAATAGAAATAATAATAATTAATGATAGCCTACATTCAAATAGCAGCTATGTGCCAGGCACTGGATTAAGCCCTTTACAATGATAATTCAGCATTGTATTAGATTATGCCTATAAACATTAGGCATATTTCATATCTACATGTCAATCTACATATCATATTATGATTATATTATATATTGTTGCTGTTCAGTGTTTTCAGTCACATCCAGCTCTTTGTGACTCCATTTGGGGTTTTCTTGGTAGAGATACTGGAGTGGTTTGCCATTTACTTCTCCAGTTCATGTTACAGATGAGGAAACTAAGGCAAACAGGGTTAAGTGACTTGCTCAGAATCACATAGCTAGTAAGTGTCTGAGGCCATATTTAAACTCAGAAAGGTGAGCCTTCCTGACTCCAGGCCTAGAACTCCATCCACTGCACCACTTAGCTGCCCCTATAGATAGATAGATAGATAGATAGATAGATAGATAGATAGATAGACAGATAGATAGATAGATAGATAGATAGATGGATGGATGGATAGGTAGATGGATGGATAGATAGATTAGATAGATAGATAGATAGATAGATAGATAGATAGATAGATAGATGAATAGATGGATGGACAGATAGGTGGACAGATAGATATACGGATAGACAGATAGAGACAGACAGACAGATAAATAGATAGATGGATAGATAGATGTGGCAAGACACTTAACCTTTATTTGCCTCAGTTTCCTTATCTGCAAAATGGGGATAATCAAAGCACCTCTTCCCAGGGTTGTTGTGAAAATCAAATGAGATAATCTAATGCTTATTTTTATTAGATATTACTTAAATTATATTAGCATAATCATAATATATAATGAATTATATATTATATAAATGCATATTAGATTGTGTCTATAATCACCCATCAGAATAAGCTTCCTACAGAAAGTGTTTTGGTCTTAGAATCAGAAGAAAGTGGACTTCAAATCCTTCCTCCAACACTTACCATTGGTGTGTCCATGGGCAAATCACTAAATCTCTCAAAGCCTCAGATTTCTATAAAATGGGGAGAGTGATCTTGTACCTCTCCCTTTTGTTTTGGGGACCATGCAATCCCTAAAGCACTACATAAATGTCAGTGATTATAATCTCTAAGACATTGTTTTCACCATGTCACTCCCCAGCTCAAGGGCCTACAATGGCTCCCAACTCCATTGGGTGACCCAGATTCCTCAACCTGGCATTCAAAGCCCTCTATTATTGGTCCCTATATATCCAACTTTATCCCTCACAGCCTCTCACCTGCTTCATGGGAACACTGCTTCTATCATCATGTGCCCATCCCTACCCCAAACCAAGATTCTTTAAAGCAAAATCCCAAGCCAGCTGTCCAAGCTGGACTTTGGATAAGTCACTCTGCTTGTTTCTTGTGCTCCCTATCTCCCCAGGTTGTCGAGAGGTACGTGCTTTGGCACGTACTTCAGAGCCATGAGTGTTCTTTGGGCAGCATGAAGCAAGAGGTCTCCACTGGAAGCTATAGGACCTAACTTTATTTCTGTTTCTTTCTTGGTTCTGCTACTTCTGATAAATTTTCCTCTTTGGGGAAGGTAGAAGGTTCTGTGTATTTCTCAGTCCCCATGGTATGTAATCTCAGAGTCATTCCAGATTCACCTCTTTCTCCACCCCACCCCCAGTATCCATCACCCACCAAGTTCTGGAACTTCCACCTCCATGTCACCCCTCATCGCCATGTTCTCTCTTCACAGTCTTCTTCCCTTCACATCTCTTCTTTTGAATTCTTTCTCTATGCAATTAAGAAATAATCTCTGTAAAGTACAAGCCTGGCCATGTCATTTTCCTGCTCAAAAAACTTCAGAAATCCCCTATTGTCTGTAAAATCAAATATAAATTCTTTAGTCTGACATTCAAGGCCCTCTACAATCTGGCTTCTGTGAAAATTGCCCTGAATTTAGAATCACGATGACTGGGTTTTAATCCTCCCCTTTACCACTAGCTAACAGCAGAACTTGGTTCAATCTGTGGACTTCTGTTTCTTCACCTGTAACATGAAGGGATGGGTCTGGATGACCCTTTGAGTTTCTTTCTGGTTCTGATTCTTGTGATGCCATGATCCTGCCTTTCCAACCTTCTTCCATCCATAACTGTGTGACCCTGAGCAAGTCACATAACCTCTGTTTGCCTCAATTACCCCATCTACAAAACTGGATAATAATCGCGCTTACCTCCCAGTTTGTTACAAGGATCAAATAGCATATGTAAGGTGCTTTGAACACTTTAAAGCACATTAAACGCTTCTTCTTGCGGTTCTTATTATCTCCCATGGAATCTCAACTCAAGAGCCAGCTTCTCTCTTTAGCCCTCACCAGCTCCTCCCGGCTCCCCTCAGCTGATGGCGTTCTCCTTGAAGGAGAACGGACTTTGACTTTTTCCACTCCCATTATTTCTTACCCATGTACATCTCAAATCCTCCAGTTTACCCTGAGCTCCCTGAGGGCAAGGACTGTATGGTTGTTGCCATTTATCCTCATAGAAGTTAATAAGCATTTATTAAGTGCCTACTGTGTGTTAGGCATTGCGCCAAGTGCTTTTTACAGCTATTACCTCATTTGATCTTCATAATGACCTTGCAAGGTAGGTGCTCCTGTGATTTCCATTTTACAGTTGAGGAAACTGAGGCAAACAGAGATTGAGTGACTTGTCTAAGGTCACACAGCCAGTTAGAGTCTGAGGATAGATTTGAACTCCAGTCTTTCTGACCCTCTAGGACTAGCATTCTATCCACTCAGTCTCCAACTGCTTATTAAGTAATAGTTTTATTAATTAGATCTTGTATGACACTGGGCCATAATTTCCTTATATACCAAGTGAGGGGATCAGACTATTTGACCTTTATTAAGGCCCCTGGCCACTCTGAAATCCAATGACCTTTAATTTTCATTATAAAATAGGGGACTAGATGCTGGCTCTGAGCCCTAACCTTCTGTGTCTCTGACCTAGGATAGAAAATGAGAATCTCCCGCCGCTGGGCTTCCAGAGGAGTACCCCAAAGCAAGTCAGAGCAGTGGGTGCCTCTCTGGGATCAGTGGAAGAGTCTGCTCAGAAAGCTCCAATTCCTGCCAGCATGGGGTCCGCTGGAGCTGGCGTTTCTTCTTGCTGTGTATCCCGGGAGATCTGGGCTGATCGCGGAGTTCCCATTGGCTTCAAAGAGAGCTCTATGCTCAGCTCGGTTCCCAGGAGGCTCAGACAGAAGGAAAATCTGGCCCCAGTTCCCTGACATGTCCCGAGCTGTGCCCCACTGCCAGACTTCTGAAGATCTTAGAAGCTTTGGTCCCAAGCCGTCGCTGGCCAAGCTGCTCCTGAGAGCAGCCCGGGGCTGTTGGGAATGGTGTTGGCATCTCCCTTTTTTATAAACTCCTCTATAAATGCCAGAAAAACCACAGGGAGAACAAAGGCTCAGTAACAGGGCCTGGATGGTGAGAGGATTAGAAAAAGAGAGAGAGTAAGGATGTTTCTGGGTTAGGCAGGCTGAAGGGCCTGGGAACCTCCAGCTGATGTGAATGAGTGTCTTGGGGGGACAGGGGGTGGGGAAAGCAAAAGGATCCAATTGAAACTTTAAGGCTAGAAGATTTCATGGAATTGTTTTTCAGTGGGACCTTCTATCACCATAGCAACCTTTTCACCAGGGATCAAGGAAGAGAAAGATGTTTCTACAGGGCTTGAAGGTTTATAGGAGCCCTGTGAATGGTATTATCCCCATTTCACACACAGGCAAACCGAGACTCACATAGCTAGTTTACTAAAAAGTAGTAAAACTTTACTAAAGGTCTGAGACGGGATTGAACTCAGGTCTTCCTGACTCGACTTCCAGAATCCTCTTCACTATAGTCTATTACCCTGCCTGTCCTTTGACTCTCTGTTGCCCCACCCCAGGACTATTCCAGGGTACTGGTGCCTTCCCTTGTTGCCAGGAGGGTCCCTGGTTATCTCCACCTCTGCCTCCATCTCCACCCTCCAACTATGATCTACCTTTTATCTCTCCTCCTTGAAATGTTTCTGACACCTCCAAGGTCCATGCTCAAGGTTAATGACTAAAGCAGACAACCAGTATATTTCCTTTCTTTCCAGCAGTGTGCGGTGAACTATCTTCTGCCTCGACTGTTTAACTAATTAATAATTTTATTCCTTGAGCCTCTAAGAAGCACAGTGGATAGAATACTGGCCTTGGAGTCAGGAAGACATGAATTCAAATCCAGCCACTTATTAGCTATGTGACCCTGGGCAAGTCATTTAACCTGATTTGTCTCCAAAAAAAAAAAAAAGAAAAAGAAAAAATAATAACTCTATTCCTCAACTCCTGGTTTTTAAGCCAGCTAATAAAAATTAGTCCCCATTTCTGAGAATTTAAAGATCAACAAAGTGATTCCAACAAATTTACTTGGCATAGTAAGAATTATCCTAGCATCTGAGAGTCATAGAGATGACTTGTCCAAAGCAGGGCAATGAACAAATGACAAAGCTAGGATTTGAGCCCACATCCCGTGCATCCATGTCTAACGTACTTTCCACTATACTCCACTGCCCTCCTAGCACCAGAGCTTAGTTCAATACCTGGAACATAGTAGGTGCTTATTGTCACTTGCTAGGTAGTAGGGGAAGATACCTTAACCTCCAATAGGGGAAAAACTCCTCAGTTATCACAGGATTTAGAGCTGGAAGCAGCCTAAAAGATCATCAATCCAGGGTTTCTTCATGTTTTTTTTTGTATCATGGACTCCTTTGGCAACAGTCCAGGGAAGGCTATGGGCCCTTTCTCAGAATGATATTTGTACACAATAATTGGAGGAAATGCCACATTTCAGTTAGAGTTTGATAAAGATAGAGATGCAATTTTCCCATCCAAGTTCAGACCCCTTAAATCCATCCACATACCCCCAAATTAAGTATCCTTGATCTGGTCTAACCTGATTTTAGAATAGGGAAACTGAAGCAAAGAGAAGGAAGTGACCTAGACAAAGTCACCCAAGCTTCAAGTGGAATAGAAGGATTTCAACCTAGGCCCGCTGGTTCTAAATCCTGTCCTTTTTCCCCATTATATTCCACCCAGGACAAGTAGGTTCTCTGAGGCTGCTGCTGACATTCCTCCTTCTTCACTCCTTTCCTTACACATGGGGTGGGCCATGGGATTGCACCAGGGCCCACCCCAAACTTGAAAGATTCATCTGCTGACATCCCAAAGCTCCCTAGTCAGCCAGAATTTAAGAAAATGCAGCTATGAAATCAAAAGGAATGAGCTTGGAACTGGGAGGTTAATGTAGCCCCTAGTTATCAGTGGCAATTAGGGATGGCTGGGTCAAGTTCGCTAGAACAACAGAGGTTTTGAGATGAGGCATCCCAGAGCCAATCCCAGGGGAACTTAATCAGCCCTCTGCCTCCATTGGCCGAGGACTCCTCAGAGGGCGGGGCTTCCATTAACCACAAAGCCACCATCCTCTGGCTTTGATTAGCTGTCCAAGGTGGACTGCAGATCCTTCTCTGCTCAGCCTGCCTGCCCTGGGCTCCCTCTGCCTTGCCCTGTCACCTGCTGAAAAGGAGTGAATGCAAACACTGAGTCTTTGTGTTTTCTCAAAGCACCTTCTCTTTGGCCCTGAAGGAAGCCAGCTAGACCTGGCCAAGTGAGCTTCCTGGCCTGGGTGGCTTTCAGACTCAAAACACTGGAGAGATGAGGGGAGCCAGGCTCAGTCTGAGAAGGTGGCCCAATTTAATGCTAGGGGCATCTAGATGGTGCAGGAGAGAAAGAGGGAGAGGGAGTTGGACCAGAAGTCAGGAACGCCTAGTCGTGTGATCCTGGGAGAGTCACTTTAAATTCTGCCTCAGTTTCCCCATCTGTAAAATGGGGTTAATAATAGTCTCTACCTCACAAGGTTGTTGTGAAGATCACTTGAATTTAATAAGCACCTACTATGTGCCAGGCATTAAACTAAGTGCTGGGGATACAAAGAAAGCAAAAGAGAGCTCCTGTCCTCAAGGAGTGTGTCCTCCAATAAATGCACATCATTAAGGAGATCAAATGAGACAATGTTTATAAAGCAGTTTGCAAGCCATACAGCTCTATTTAAATGCTAGCTATTAGCTATTATTAATGGAACAGTGCCAGATCTGAAGTCAGAAGTCTCAAGCCTGACTCCTGGCTCCACTAAGCTAGAGCAGAAAGAGAGTTAGACTTGGCATCCAAGGCGCTGGATCACTCCTCGTGTGACCTTAGGAAAGCTAGTTCCCTCTGTAGCTCTCAGTGCTACAGTGAGATAGAACTTAGGCATGATCTTCTGCGTGAAGACTTTGCTGATTCTCTCCCCTCCTGCCCTTGCAAACTACCTCGCATTTGCTGTTCAGTCATTTTCAATTATGTGCAACTCTCTGTCACCCCATGTGGGGTTTTCTTCACAAAGATAACGGTTTGCCATTTCCTTCTCCAGCTCACTTTGCAGATGAGGAAACTGAGGCAAACAGGATTAAGTGATTTTTCCAGAATCATACAGCTAAGTATCCGAGGCTAGATTTGAACTTAGGAGAATGAGCCCTCCTGACTTCACTATGGCGCCACCTAGCTGCCCACCTTGTATTTAGTGACTTTGTATATATCTGTATACCATAGATTTTTCTATGGAGTTATTATGTCTTCTATTAGCATAAACATTTCTTACCCTCTCTGGGCATTACTTTTCACTTCTGTGAAATAAAGTGGTTCAGAAAAAACATATCTCAAAGGTCCTTTCCAGGTCTCAAGCCTCGGATTCTAGGATTAGATGTCACTAAGCTGACTCAGATAATTTTAAGCTCCCCAACTCCATTTTTGGAAAACTTGATCCTGTCCTTTTAGCTTTTCTTCACCCTGCCCCCAGATTTCTCTCCTTTTGATTGAAGCCTACAGAGAGAGCCTCGTTATCATCATTTCATTCTTTCACCCCCAGTGCCTAGCAAAGTGCCTGACTCCTAGTAAGCAGTCAATACTTACTAATTTATTGATTAATCTGTAAACTTGGGGGAATTGGACAAGATGATTCTTTCTAAGGCCTCTTCCAGCTCTAAATCTATTTATCTGTGTGTTTCTTCATTTATAAAAGGAGGGGGTTGGAGAACATGATCTCCAAGGTCCCTTGAAGCTGGAGACTGTTATGGAAACATCCCCTGCCCCCCTCCCTCCTATGTACCCTTCCCATGCAAAACCACAAGGCTGACATTTTGACTTGCTCCGTTTCTGTTAGGGCCTCTGGTGATGTGGGAGCCCAATCACCCCCTTCCAGCCCAGGGAGGGGAGAGACTGGGGAGTGATAGCTATCTGTCAAAGCCAATTACCACTTCAGGGCTGAGGCTAGAGGTTAGGCAGAGAATGACCTTTTCAGTGCCCTGATGGAACCCCACTCCTCCCAGCAGAGCCAGCCTCCCCTTCTGAGGGGAGTTTGCCCTTTATCTCCTCAGTGGATTTTCCTGTTTACATTTCCTGTTAGATGGCTGTAATTAATGTAATAACAGCAGATACTGTTTTCGAACTCAACTCTGCAACCCAGTGCAGAATTGTCCAACTTTACTGGAAGCTGGGATACTTTACTGGGGGTGGGGAGGGGAGGGAAGCAAAGAGGGCATTGGAATGTGGGGCTCAATTCGAGATTTGCAAGGCAGGCAGAAAACTACCCTCAGGTTAAGCAATGTGTTCCTCTCCATCTTTTGGAAACAGTTTTCTCTATAGGTTTTTTCTTTTCTTTTTTAAAATTAGTGTGTCCCCTCTCTAAACAAGCTTTTCCATTCCCTGTGCTGAACCCTGGGAGCTGGGGAAATCAGCCTTCAAATCATAGCCATTCCAACACAGGGGCTCTTCACTGGGGCGGGGAGGGGGGAAGAGGGTCCATGGTTTTCTCCCCAGCCCCAGGCACCAGTGCACAGATTTCAGAAAGTCTGTGAATTTTAATGGGGGGGGAGCAAGTACATTTTTATTTTCATTACTCTTTCACTGAAATTTAACATTTCTTTCAATTAATTTTTTTTTAATTTCCAAGAAGGGGTCCATAGACTTTCCCAGACTACCAAAAAGTCTATGACACACACAAAGATCAAGAATCCCTGTTCTAGTACAATCCCTGCCCAAAACAAGCATGGGCAAATGCAAGACTGGATTTGGGGCCAGTGGATATGAGTTGGAAACTCAGGTCTGCTGTTTTGTACCTTTGTGGCCTTGGACAGGTCACTTCCCATGTCCACCTCTGTGAAATAAGGTGGTTGGGAGTGGACAGAGGGAGAATTATCTTTAAGATTCCTTCCATCTCTAAATCCTATGATATACTAAGATCAGATGTCACTGAGCTGATTCAGATAATTTTAAACTTCCCTCACCCTTATTTTTTGGGAACCCGATCCCACCCTTTTCACTTTTCTCCACCTCCAAATTTCCCTACCTCTGGCTAAAGCCTACAGAGAGTGCCTCATTATCAGATTTCAAATTTCACTGGACCGATTGAGAATGTTTGGATTAAAATTTACCAAATATAACCTCAGCCTTGAAAAGCCCCCAGTCCTGAGTTTCTGGACAGCTTTGATTGATCCAGTCTGAGAAAGTATATGGGATAGTGAGAAGTGCTGAGTTAGAGGTTGGTCACTTGATGCCTTGGGTGGCCCCAAGGAAAGATCAAAGCCACACTTAGCTGGATATTTTTTTTTCCACATAAGTCTTGCATGATATTCACAAAACCCCAGTCACTGATGAGCTCCTTCTCTCAATAGGCTGCTGAGATCCATTTGCTCCTTTCCAAATGACTGAGATTGTTGTTTGATTAAAGAATAAGGGATTTAAGCCATACATGAAAATAAACATTAACCCACCTGACCAGACCCTGGTAGAAATAAGGGTGGGTCTAATGAAAATCAGGACACAGAACCTAAAGAAATACAATATCTCTCCCACTCTCCCTCCAAACCCCCCCTTTCCTCTTTTTATTTTCTGTGCATTTGGTTTTCATCAAAATGCTTGTTTTGTAGGGGAGGATTCTGAGTCTAGGTTTATACCAGGAAAGTGAAAAATGTACATCTTATAACGTAGGCAGCTGGTGTAGACAGATTTGAGTTTACTCTTCTTGTTCCAGATAGATTCTTTCTATACATAGCAATAAGAAACTATTACCAAAACTACAAACTCCTAAAAGTGGAGACTCATATAAACACCTTAGTCCCCTACACAAGCCCTGCTCTGCTCACTGCCCTATCCCTCAAAAGTCAAGATATTCTCATCTCCGTTACTTTACTTAGTCTGTTCCCCCTCTCTCAAATGTTCCTCCAACTTGTGTCTCATTATACGAGTTTTACCCATCAATCCAAGACCCCTTTAAGTCTACTTCCTTTATGAAATTTTCCTTGACTGACTCTATGCACAATGATCTATCTTGCAGCAAGATTTCTATAGCATTTATTTTGTAGTTATTTGGGGTTTTGACTCAACCATAAAATAGGGAATTCCTATAGAAACTTTGCAAAACTGCATTTTCTTATACTATGGCAAACCAGCCTTTATCTGATATGTTCCACCAACATTGATTAACTAGTTGATTTCAACCAGCTTTTACAATGAGATATTTACTAAGAAGGGATAGCCAGGAAATGCAGATATGTGTGTGTGTGTGATATACATATACATACATACATTCCCCTGGGAAGAGAGAGTTCAAGCTTAAGGTGGTTCATGCAAAACATTCTCGCCTCCTCCCTTGCCTCAATTTGAGGCTTGTTCTTCCTCTTACGTACATAAAGGTCCCTAGGTTAAGTGGGCTCAAATACGAAGCACAAAGATATACATATGTGGTCTCTGGAGACCTCCTGGCCCCAAGAATCCTTGTCTCCCTTCCCAGAGTCCTCACCAAGTTCATTATCTGATGGAGAAGTCATTCCCTCAGCTTGGCTCCATTCTGGACTATGTCTAGTAAACAGTCCTTGTGTTGGGTTGTATTGGCTCCTTACCAGACCCAGCTACTGTTTCCTCTGCCTCTGAGATTTGGGTTATTGATGGGACCTCAGATGTCATTACTGGATCACCTGGTCTCATAGGACACTCCCATTTCAGGGTATTCCCTCACCTATAACCCAGAAAAAATAAACATATAAGAGAAAAAAGAAACAGACATGCCATCTATTCACAGACAAGTGGTAACTAAGTAAGAGAAATAGAATACTGCCCCTCTACCCAGTGGCCCAATCAGCCTTTTTCACTTGAAAGCCACTAAAGAAGACATGAAGAAGTTGCCCACTCCAAGTCTGGTATGTTGAATCAGTTCTGACTTAGCAGCCAATTTTGGTCATCCCACAGGAAAGAGTCAAAGCATTCTTTTGTATGTTCTGAAGTGTGACAAAGGTCCTTCTATTTTGAATGCTCAAAAGCAGGCTCACCAAGGCTCCATGTGGACTGAAACCACATAGAGCATGTTGTGCATGGTCTAAGGACTGGACCTTTACCCTTTATACCAATAACATGTGAGCATACCTACACATGTGCATGCACATGTACAAACACACACACACACACACACACACACACACACACACACACACACACTAAACTCTCCCCACCCTTCAAAGAAAGTATTTAAGAAAAACATTTACCATATCTGATGACATATGCTTTTTTCCTCACCAATCAACCACCCTCCACAGAGGAGGCATGTATTTGGCGCACAACTAATCGGCTACAGAACACCCTATCTTGTATCATTAGTTATCATTATCCTGTCTCCCCAGCTAGAAAACCCCACTGTGCCTTTGATTTTAATGGAGTTTGACCAGAACCTGTCATCTCTCACTCTAGAAACTAAGTCTCTGCTTTCATCCTGCCTATCGCTTGACCTCCCTGGGGGCAGCTCCAAGGACTATGTCCATGGACCATCGTCCTATCTTTGAGTAGAGTGTTCAGTTAAGTACGTACTAGAGAGCTATTGACATCCCTCTCACGTGCTCCTTGGCCTGCCACACACAAATAGGTACTTTCGCCATGTCCTTGGGTGGTAACAGTGATGACAACCAGAAAGCAGACCGCATAGCAGCACTGAAAGTGGATGGAGCCAGTATGAGTTACATGAGGAGAACGGTATGGGGTAGTCTACTGTTTTTAGAAAAATATTCACCCAACTGATTTAATCTAGAGCCGGATGATGGTTATTCCCAAAAGCTCTGGTGTGTGCCACGAACTGATAAAGTCCTAGCAAGCATTCAGAACACCCTGCTTACAAATCCTGGATTTTCCAACTTTTCATCAGCCGTATTGCATAATCTCTACGTACTGGCTCCATGTTTTCCTTCAGGCTTGATTTGTTTTTTATGGTGCATTCTTTCTTGCCACAAAATGTCCAACTCTTTAAAGGACTGGATTCGTGTATTAAACGCCCTGGCCCTAGGTCAGCAAGCTCCTAACAGATCTGAATGCATTGTCCACTTCCTCCAGAAATCTATTCCCCTTTTCCTGGCTATGTGCTAGTAACTGTCCTTTGGAAATGACTTTATACATCTCTCCAGAGACCTGGGATCACCAGGCTAGGGAAGTAGAGGAAGAGATGGAATGATGCCCAGCAAATTCATCACCATGGGACAAGGGTGATCATAATATATACTCCCCTCTGTATTTCCCTAACATTTGTACTTTATTCAAAGCTCCAGGAGACTGGGGATCTCAACCAATCAATTAAGAAGCCCTTACTAGAGACAACTAGGTGGCACAATGGATTGTGCACTGGACTTGGAGTCAGGAAGATACAAGTTCAAATCCAGCCCAAGTTCCTTACCCTCTATCTGCCTCAGTTTTCTTATCTGTAAAATTAGGATAGTAATAGCTATTGAGAGCATAAAATGAGATCCTATTTGTAAAGCAGTGTTTTAACTTCAAAGTATTAGATGATGATGATGATGATGATGATGATGATGGTGATGGTGATGGTGATGGTGATGTACCTACTATGTGCCAAGCACTGGGCTAGACACTGGGGATACAAAGGCAAAAGAGAATACTCTCTCAAGGGGCTTATATTCTAATGAGAGACACATTACACATACTCATAGGAATGTAACAAACAGAAATAAAGTAACTTTGGGGGAGGTAGGGAGAGAGGATGAAGTTTCCCTGCTGTGGGAACCAGGAAAGACCTCAAGCAAAGAGTGGCACTGGGACTCAGTCTTAAAAGAAACCAAGGGAAGTATTCTGGAGCTTTCTCTCATTAATGTGAGCATTCCTTCCACTAGGACAGATTGTGACTCATCTAGGCCTTATACTCCTGTATGATTCTACAAGCAAAGCCTCCACAAAGGGCCCACACAATAGAGTGGAGCCTCCCTTCTGATACTCTCCTTAGGTCATTCACCTGAGCCTCCTCATTCCTAACACATGACTGGCCTACCTCACTTTCTCACCACACATGCCCTCAGTGTCCAGGTGACCCAAGAAACCATCATTGGCATCCAATGGAATCAGGTTACAATGAACATGAAGGGCAACCTTGAAGAGGAGGAGACCCAAGCACCAGATAGCAGAATTAAGACCCCCAACTATCTTGATAGCTTAGAAGGATTTCATTCAGTAAGATGAAATGTAACAAGGACACAAGCCCTAAACTTGGATTAAAAAAATAATTTCCAAGAATAAAAGAGAGGGGGACATGAACAGTCAGACAAGCATCAATGTTGAAAAGATCACGCCAGTTTTCTCATCCATAAAATGAGGGGATTGGACTAGGTGATCTCAAAGGTTCATTCTAGTTCTGAATCTTATGACCCTGTTATGTCAAGGTCAAAATAAGTCAACAGTGTGAGATTGCTATTGAAAAAACTCATGTAATTTCAAACTACCTCAATAGTAGTCTTGCTATCCAGAATAAGGGAAGTGATTGTCCCACATTTAGAGTATTGCATTCAGTATTGGAGGGCAGCTTGGTGGCACAATGGATAGAGTGCCGGGTCTGAAGTCAAGAAGACATGAGTTCAAATCTAGCCTTAACAGTTATTAGTTGTATGACCCCAGGTAGGTCACTTTACCCTGTTTGCTTCAATTTCCTCATCTGTAAAATGATCTGGGGAAAGAAATGGCAAATCATTGCAGTGTCTCTGCCAAGAAAACCCCAAAAGGGGTCAAGGAGAGTCAGACATGATTAAAACAACCCAACAACAACAAAAATTCAGTTCTAGATTTGACATTTTAGGAAAGATGTTGGCAAGCTAGAGAACACCCAGGGGAGAAGGACTAGAGTGATGAGGGACTTTGAACCCATGAGGATCAGCGGAAGGAGCTTCCTTCAAGTCTCAGCTAAAATCCCCACCTTCTGCAAGTGCCTTCTCTCTGAGGTCGTCTCCAGCTGATTCTGTATAGATCTCACTTGTACATACTTATTTGCATGTTTTCTACCCCATTAGACTTCAAGCCCTTGGACGCTGTTTTGCCCTTCTTTCTAACCCCAATACTTAGCACAGTGTCTGGTGCACAGTAAACCGTTGGTAAATGCTTGTTGACTTGATGATTTGACTGGAAAAGAGAAGGCTTTAAGAGGACAGACTCCCTGTCTTCAGGGAATGGGATAAAGCCAGCACTATGATTAGCTCTGTCTAGAAGTTCAAAGCTCCCCTTCACCCCTTCCTGTCCCCAGAAGGTTCTAAATTCTCCCTTAGTGCAACAATTCCTGCAAAAGTCTGATGGCCATTTGATGGGGATCCAGTCAATCCAACAGGCATGTAATAAGTGACTGCTGTGTACAAAGACAAAAACAAAACAATCCCCAGTCTTCAAAGAGCTTTGATTACTATATGTTATAAGTGGGAGTTCCAGCTCAAACCCCAATTGAGTCAGGTAACCTCTAAGACCTTTACCAACTCAAACATGCTATAAGAAGGTACCCATAGAAAAATATATGAAAGGAGGTCAGGTCAGTCCATAGTGGAGAATTAAGAGTCAATTACTTATATATGTTACCCAGTTCTTTTTTGTACTAGCTGAACCACTTCCCCCTGAGCCCAAATCACTGCAAACCTCCAGCAGCCAGGGGGAACCCCCAGCTTCCATTTTACTGCTCATCAGAGATAGCATCGAAGGGGTGACTTATTTCACACTCACATGAGTGTCCAGGTCCCCTCCCTTATGGTGCAAAGAAAAGCACAGCAGGGCTTTGCTTTGTTTCAAATGTCGGAACTCAAGGCCAGCAGCCTCTTGGGACAGCTGCAGGACACCTCCTGCATTGATAAGGTCTCTTTGGTGGCCTCCAGAGCTCCCCCAATTCAGAGGACAGAGGGAAGTCAGGGCTGTAAAACCTTCCACTACCACCATTGGTAGGCCAACCCTTATCAGAATCAAAGTCCCCCAACTGATATATGGGATCTGTTATGTGTCAGGACCTCTGGTAAAAACAGCCCCCTTGCTGTTATATGGAGCTCAAGGAAACTTCAGCTGAGTCTCTCTGTAGCCTGGTATGGTTTAATTTAGGCCAGAAGATGACTTTGCTCCAGGAACACATCTGTTGCCTTCCTCAGGAAAGAGATTGTTATCTTCTTCTCCAGAGGGGAAGGAGGCAGGGGACAAGCTAAGGTGTCACTAGTCAAGACAAGGCTTAATAGACCGAATTAAATGGAGACCAAGAGGCATATCTTATTTAAAGTTTGTATTCCCCTCCACTCCCCACCCCTGGCCGTGCTCTGCATGCAACAGAAAGCTAATAAATGTTTGTTGAATCAATCAGTCAATGAATGCCTAGAATGGAAAAAAGAGAATGAAAATAGAGAATAAAGAGAAGGAAGACAAAGCTGGGAGCTGCACCCCAGTCTTACAGGGTTTAGAATGATAAGGGGCTCTGAGAGATCATCTAATTCAATCCTTTCATTGTACAGATGGGAAAACTGAGGCTCACCTTGCCTAAGGTCTTGTAACTTCTTACAGGAAGCTCCTGTGCCAGGATTTACTTAGAGAACACACAAAGTTGGCAGTGTTATCCCTGAGCACTTTACAAAACCAAATTGCCCAGATTTTGACAGTTTCAGGTCTAGGAACTCTGCCAACGACACAGACCAAAACCAGGAGGCTTTAAGAGAAGGAGGGAGGCAGTCATGATCCTTCTCCTCTTCCTGGACTCCCAGCTTCCTGAGAGAAAAATCCATTGTACTACCTTTCCCCAGGAGTCAAGAAGATTCTGGGAGGCTTCAGGCACTTCTGGGAGAGGCTCCAGGCTGCCAGGAAGGGTGGAAAAATGGCAGGAGCTATGGGGCTCGTGATTGGCATTAATCATGTTAATGGGTTTCTCAGTTACTGCCCAGGCAACACCGAGTCAGTCAATGGGGTGGCTTAGATAATAGACAGACTGGTTACCCTCTCTAGGCCTTACTTTCCACATCTGTAAAATGAGAAAGTTGGACTAGAATAAATGATCTCAGACTTTCTTTCTAATTCTAAATATTAAGATCCTGTAATCCAGCCCTCTGGGTAACTTGAGGGTAAAGTGTTCTGCATTTGTTTCTTCCTTTCAAATGTTATCAAATGAGGCAATACATGTAACAGGCTTGGTAAGCCTTGAAGTATTATATCAATGCTATTACTAGCAATTACAAGATCCTTACACAGCTAAACAATCCATTTCCTAGCTGGGGGGGGCAAGCCAAGCTTCTGTGCTCTGAAGGTTAAAGGTGGAGTAGAATGAAGGGGGAATGTAGTAAAGGTGGTGGAGAATGAAGAAAAGATCTCTGAACTTGAGATCTGAGGATGTGGGATCCATTACTGGCCTTTTGGTGTGACCTAGGGCAAGCCACATAATCTCACTGGACCTCAGTTTCCTCATCTGTAATACGGGAATTGGAATAGCTCGCTTCTAAGGTCTCTTCTGGTTTAAAATCTATGACCCTATGGCCCCATCTCCAAAGACTGGAACAGTCCTGGGGATGCTGGCCTTAGGATCATGAGATTCAGAGTAAGGAAGGCAAAATAAAGCAAGGCAGGGCAAGACATATTTACTAAGGGCCCACTATGTGGCAAGTAGTGTGCTAATGACTAAGCATAGGAATGTAAATCAAAAAGAAGTCTTTGCCCTTGTGAAATCTGCATTATAACCCACCAAAGAGAGCTGAAGATTGATGGGAGAGAGGAAGGAAGATATTCTGGAGCATAGTATTGGAGTCTCCCAAGTTAGAAGCAGAGCCAGCAGGCAAATGAAGATTAGCCAGCCTGAGTATCTTTTCAAAATGGAGATCCCAGGAGGAACTCACCAACAGGACAAGGGGGATGGCATGGTCATCATTGCCTTCCAGTGTAAGAAGGCTGTTGGAACAGCGGATGCTTCAGGATGAAAAGGCCCCAGGAACTGAGGGAAATTCCAGAATTAGACAGCTATTGGGGCATGGTATTGAAGTCCAGAAAGTCAGAATCAAAGCCAGGAGGGGAAGGGATCAAAGGAATCATTTAATCTAACACAGATTTATTTTACAGATGGGAAAATGGAAAGTCCAAAGGAGTTGTGACTTTTCCAAGGTCATCCAGGTAGTAAGTTTCAAGCTCAGATCCTTCCACTACAAGTGCGGGGTTCTTTGCATTCAGCCCATCCCTGTAACAGCAGAGACTTGAAAGGTTTAGATTATAGGATCATAGCAATCATAATTTTAGAGCCGATCTATTCCAACACCCTTATCTTGCCGAGGAGAAAACTGAAGCCCAGAGGGGAAAGGATTTGACCAAGATTTAAAGGGGTCTGATCCTAGACCGAGTCCAACTTTGGTCACTTCCAGGAGATCATGGTGTCCCCAGACAGTCCCAGACACTTAAGTTCATTCCAGAATTGACTCAAAAGGCTGGAAGATAGAACTAAATCACAAGGCCCAGCCTGGAGCAGAACAGTCAAGGGTCTTTTGCTGAGTACCCACTATGCTTTCAACAGTATGATGGATGAGGGTTACAAAAAAAAAAAAAACCAACACCCCCTCTTAATAAGTGAAGACATCGAGGTCCTGGAAGAAGTTACTTACCCATTACAGTTGATTAGCAGCAAACCCAGCATTAGGAGTCAGGTCTCCTGGCCAACAAACGTTCTTTTTACTACTCCACGCTTCAAAAGGTTAGAGAATGTTTAAAAATAAGAATCTAAGGAAATACATGGAAATATACTATATTCTACATTTGGGCTCAGATCTGACTGTGCCATTCCCTTACTCAAAACTGTTTAATGGCTCTCTATTGCTTCTAGGCCTTACTCCAAGACCAGCTTGAATCCCACCTACTCCAGAGGGTGGGGACCCAGCTCCTAATGCCTGCCCTTCTCAGACTGCATATATCTCATATCCATGTACTTGTATACATGTTGCTCTCCCCTATTAGAATGTAAGCTCCTTGGGGGCAGGTCCTGATTTTCCTTTCTTTGTGTCTACAGTGTCTAGCCCATGTTGTTGGTTAGTCATTTTTCAGTTGTGTTCAATTCTTTGTAACCCCATTTGGGGTTTTCTTGGCAAAGATACTGGGGTGGTTTGCCATTTCCTTCTCTAGCTCATTTTATAGATGAAGAAACTAAGGTAAACAAGGTTAAGTGACTTGCCCAGGATCACACAGCTAGTATGTGTCTAAGATGATTTGAACTCCTGATAGCAGGCCTGGCACTCTATGCACTATGGCGCCCCCTAGCTGCTCCTGCTTAGTACATAGTGAGCACTTAATAAATGTTTCTTAACTTGGCTTGGCTTGGCTTGGTGCTAAGATGAACCAAAAACTCCAAAGCCAGGCATTTGAAGGGCTCCACAATCATCTCCAAGCTCTTTCCTCAGTCCCATTTCCCATTCCTCCCTCCATGAGCTCTACATTCCAGCCAGATAAGACAACAATCTGTTCTTTGAGTTTTACACACCATCTCCTGCCCTTGCCCATTCATACAGTCGGGCTCCCATCCCTGGAAGGATCTCCCTTTTCCTCTCTAACATTCCAGCTTCTTATCTTCCTTCAAAAGCCATCTCATGCCCCATCTCCTCTTCAGACTTTTCCTTAATCCCCCTAGCTGGTACTGTCTTCTCTCCCCCCAGATTACTTTGTCTTTAATTTATCTGCGAATGTGTTTTAGGGCCCTTTCCCCTTCCCAGCTATCGAAGACAGCGCCTTAGCAATGATGCCTGGGACGCTCACCCTCCCTACCTCTGCCTCAGAGAATGCCTTTTTCCATTGAGCTCAATTACCAGTTTATGCAAAAGCCACTGTCTGCTAACTTCTTCCCTCCCCAGTGATTTCAGATTTACACTTTGATTTGTGTGTGTTGTCTGATTGGATAAAGCGGGCTCCTTGAGAGTAAGGATTGTTCCATTCTCTGGATTTGTATTATCAGGGCCTACACGGTGCCTGGTTACATAGTACGTGCTTAATGAATATCTGAGGCAGCTAGGTGGCACAGCGGATAAGGCTCAGGGTCTAGAGTCTGGAAGAAGTAAATCTAAATCCAGCCTCAAGACACCCACTAGCTGTGTGACCCTGAACAAGTCACTTAACCCTGTTTGCCTCAGTTTTCTCTGCTGTAAAACAAGCTGGGAAAGGAAATGGTAAGCCACATCCGTACCTTGCCAAGAAAACACCAAATGGGTTCAGGAAGATTCAGACACAACTGAAAATGACTAAACAAAAACCACACCTATGGACGGCTCTATTAACACTGCTTCAGCTCAGCAGGAGGACAGGAGAGGGCTTAGGGAACGAAGTTATGGGCTGACTGGAGGCTAATAATACAAGGAATAATCACTGGCATTTAGGTAGTTCTTTAAGGTTTTTGTTTTTGTTTTTTGATTTTTGGAGGGGGGAGGGCAGGGCAATTGGGGTGAAGTGACTTGCCCAAGGTCACATGGCTACTAAGTGTTAAGTGCCTGAGGCTGGATTTGAACTCAGCCTCCTGACTCCTTGGTGGTGCTCTATTCACTGTGCCACCTAGCTGCCCCTGTTCTTTAAGTTTTACGAAGTGCTAATACAAAATCGCATTTGAACCTCCCAACAGCTCTGTTCATCTCCCTCTGCTGAGGGAGGTCCAGAACCTGAGTTCTGCTGGTTACCCATCAGTTTGGGTATTGGCATATCCTTTCTGGGAAAATTGGATCTAGAACTCGAGGGTCCCTTCTCCTTTTACAAAGAAGGAGCCTGAGTCCCAGAAAGGCGAATTGCCTTGCCCAGGATCCCCCAGGCAGTGAGCTAGGATCTGAATGCCAGTATCATGGCTATAAAATGAACTCTCTTCTGCTGTGCTCACAGGATCTAAGCCCCAGAGTAGTGATTACAGCCCTGCCTCTGATCTGGACTCCTAGTTCCTGACTGACCATTCCTCAACGCCCATTCCACATTCAGAGATTTGGAAGAGACCAACACCCTAACTCCAAAAAAAAAGAAGAAACTTGAGAGAAAAAAAGAGAAGGGATTCATTTATCCCGTGTTACGATCTACCAGGATGTTAACCTAGATCCCCTGATTCCAGATCTAGATGCCCATTTTTTAAAAGTGTTTGAGGTGACATTCAAACTCTGGAAGATGAGTCTTCCTGGCTCCAGGCCTGGCACTCTATCCATGGGGCCACCTCCTGATTCCAGATCTAGAATTTTTTCTACCTCATCTCTCTCTCCCCTCTCTTCCTCCTCCTCCTCCTCCTCCTCCTCCTCCTCCTCCTCCTCCTTCTTCTTCTTCTTCTTCTTCTTCTTCTTCTTCTTCTTCTTCTTCTTCTTCTTCTTCTTCTTCTTCTCTCTCTCTCTCTCTCTCTCTCTCTCTCTCCCTCCCTCATTTCCTCTTCCTCTCCCTCTTCTTCCCTCCCTCTCCTCCTCCCCCTCCTCCTCCCTTCTGGTTTACTGGCTAGATTTCTTTCTTAAGGACCATGACTTAAACCCAAGTTACTCTAACTCCAAGCCCATGGGGTCGTTGTCTGGGCCCTAATTG
Organism: Pseudochirops cupreus; assembly: GCA_028627135.1. Taxonomy (NCBI): domain Eukaryota; kingdom Metazoa; phylum Chordata; class Mammalia; order Diprotodontia; family Pseudocheiridae; genus Pseudochirops; species Pseudochirops cupreus. The sequence goes on from CM053581.1 coordinate 46,386,202, forward strand.
CTCAGAGTGAGTGTAAATAGCAGTTATTTCTCTTTTGGCCAGAAACCCTAAGCATCTTCCCCTCCCAGATTGATTTTTTTTAATTAGGTAAAAGAACCTTTCTTTGCTTCATTTCTTATTAGCCTTAATCACTGAATGGGTGTTGCCTCAGTCAAACTGAGACCTGAGAAACCTTAGGTTTAAAGGCCAAGGTCTTCAGCTGCATCAGAGCAATCTCCAGTCATTTTGATCTACATCTTGTCAGTGGACCCAGATGGCTCCATAGGAGAAAGTAAGAATGGTGACTTTGCACAGCCCTGCCTTACTTAAGTCCAATTTACTTGCAACCCATGGTATCACCTTCCTTATGGCATGGTCCTCTTCAAGAATGAAGGATAAACAAGAATAACCCTTCCTCCTCCTCCTCCTCCTCCTCCTCCTCCTTTCTCTGTCTCTGTCTCTGTCTCTCTCTCTCTCTCTCCCTCTCTCTCTCTGGCTCTGTTTCTCAGAGAAATGTCATCATTCTCCAGGCCCTGTTGCACCCCTTCCTTGGCTTCCAAATGTATTTCACTCTGACATAAACACACCATCATTACACAGAGTTCCCTAAGATGTCCATAGCTGCAACTGTATATTTACAAGAAGGAGTCCTTGGCCACCAGAGTTGAAGAACTGTTTGCTAAACAATCTCCCCACACTGTGGATGTGGTTTCTCATCTCCAAGACATCAGGCCTTGCTGCACTCAGAGCCTGCTGACTCTTCCTGACCAGCCCATGTCTCAGGCAGCCCCTGCTTGCTCCTATCTGTTCTCTATCATTTCGCAGGCACTGACTGAGTGATTTAACCTGACACCTAGGACATGCATCACCTTCGTCAAGTCCAGAAATTAAAAGTCTTCAGGGAAATCTTTGAGAGGGGATTGAACGGGGAGGGCTGGTTTGGTGGCCTTTGGGGAAGAGGAAGGAATGGGGTAAGGTTTCAGAGGATCTTAGGCTTGCAGAGCTGGAAGGAACTTTAGAAATCTTCTCTTTCAGGGATTCTTAACCCTTTTTGCATCCTGGACTTCTTGGGCAATTCTCTGGTCAATATGGCAGTCCCCTTCTCAGTATCATGTTTTTAAAACCCACAATTGAAGGAAATGCTACATTTCAATTAGAGGTTAGTGCAAATTTTAAAAAAGAATTTTTCCAATGCAAGTCCACAGCCCCCCACCCTGAAATTTATCCCACAGATCCCTTGGTTAAGAAAGCGCCAAATACCCAGGTCTCCAGGATCCAAAGCTGGAGCTTATGGGGTTTCCTTTAGGCCCTCAAAAACAATTTTCCAGATTGTCTTTCTGAAGTCAAGACTGATAGTTTCTGTAAGTCAAGCAACCTGTGTGTGTTAATTACTTTCTATAACAATCAATCAGTTGATGAGAATTTTTTTTAAGGTTTGCTATGTGCTAGACACTCTGCTAGAAGCACAGAAAAAGTGGAACCAATATCAGTCTTCAAGAGGCTGACATTCTATCCAAAGCAGCTTATACATATATAGCTATATGCAAACTATTCATAAAAGCGATACAAAATAACAGTATTAGCAACTAGTCATTTCTCTAAAGCCTTCCCCATTGAACTATTTATCATTATTATTATTATTATTACTATTTTGCAAATGAAGGAACTGAGAATCAGAGAGAGGCTAGCTCCTTGTCTCCCAGCTGGTAAACGTTAGCATGAGGATTTGAAACCAAGATTCCTGACTCCAAATCCAGAGCCTTTTCCACAATGTCATCTGGCCTCCCCACACAGGGAGACAAAAATGTTAATCCAGCGGGTACCTCGCAGCCTCCCTAGCCAGGCTCCCCATTTCTAGCTAGAGAATCTTTTTTATTCTCTTGTGAAGAAGCAAATGTTGAAGCCATGAAGTGGCTTGCTAGCCACACATGACCTTGCATATAGTAGGTGTAGAATAAATGTGGAGTCTTGTGGTTGGAAGTCAGGGACACATCCAAAATCCAACTCTGGCTCTGGGGCAATGAAGGTTTTATTTTCAAGTGGAGAATATGAAACTTGAAGATGTTTGAACTGTGCTCCCCAGACTCCATGGGAGGGAAAGACAGAACCCAGACGTCAGTTCCTCAGCTCTCTCTCTCTGTCTCTCTCTCTCTCTCTCACACACACACACACACACACACACACACACACACACACTACTATGGAGGGGTTGGGGGGGAGATAGGAAATGTGTAAAGTTTTTGTTGTTCAGTTGTATCTGACTCTGTAACTTTTAGGGGGGTTTTCTTGGCAAAGATACTGAAATGATTTGCCATTTCCTCCTCCAGCTCATTTGACAGATGAGGAAACTGAGCAAACAAGGTGAAGTGACTTACCCAGGGTCACACAGTTGGTAAGTATCTGAGGCCAAATTTGAACTCAGATCTTCCTGACTCTAAGCCCAGAACTCTATCTATTGCATCACCTAATTGCCCAATACATAAGTGTATTGTGTGTGTGTGTGTGTGTGTGTGTGTGTGTGTGTGTGTGTGTGTGTGGAGAGGAGAGACAGAGACAGAGACAGAGAGATAGACAGAGAAAGACAGAGACAGAGAGAGAGAGAGACTTAGAGAGACAGAGACAGAGTAACAGAGAGAGAGAGAGAGAGAAGAGAGAGAGAGAGAGAGAGGACGTGTTGAAAAATGTAACCTCTGTGTATAGATGTATTGTGTGTCTGTATTATGCCTAGCTGGCTAGCGATGTCTCTAGAATTTCTTCTGCTTTCCTTAGTTTCCTCTTCATTTATAAAACTGGAAGAGTAAAGCTTTTCTGCTTCTAAGGGCTGTTGTAAAGAAAGCATTGTAAAGCACCACAGAAAGATTATGATTATATACAATTATTATATGTTAGATATATATTATGGCATTTTATGTGTGTATATGTATACATATACACACATACACTTATACATACATATATGTATACACATAATTTACATATACATACATATATGTGCACATACATATGTGTATGTACGTGCATATAACAGCACACCAACCCCACCCCGGGCACTCCAGCACCACCATCTTCTCCTCTGTGCCTGTAATTCCTTCCCTCCTCATCTTCTCTTAGAACTCTAAATTCCTGCCGCTCTCGCTAAGCCCAAGCCCCACCTCTCACACGACGCCTTTTCTGATACCCCCCGCTGACCACGCTTCCCCCACTACCTTGCTTGTTTTTTGTTTCCTTCTGGTTTTTGTAAGCACCTCAACGTGCCCGTGTTGTCTCCCCAGGCAGAATGTAAGCTTCTCGAGGGCAGGGACCGTTTCATTTTGGTTTCTTTTTCCTCAGCTCCTGGCACACAGTAAGTGCTTTAAAAATGCTTCTTGACTGATTGATTCACTGAAGAGTTTATGGTGGGCCTTCCTCTGATCCTCCTGGCCCTCTCTGTCAGGTGGTCGCTTTGCTTTTAATCATATATACCCTACAGTACAGTCATCTGTGTATATATCATATCTGTTCTCTGCCCCCATTAGATTGTAAGCTTCTTGAGATCAAGGGCTCTGTCATTCATAACCACACATGACCTCGCATATAGTAGGTGTAGAATAAATGTTTGTTGAACTAAATTGTCCTGGACAAGAATCATACAGGATGAGAAGACAGAGAGAGGCTGTGCTCCTTGGACTAGCAAAGGCATTTCCCACCCGGGGGACTCCCAGCACTTTCTCCTGAAGCTGTTTTTCCTGCTTGATGCACTGAGACCATCCCAGGTGAAACTGTCATGTTTTGGTGCTGCCCTCTGCAGACTACCCTCTGTAAATGGGGAAAGGGGGGACCTGAGAGGATCGCAGGTGATTCCTTAGAGGGAAGAAGATGATGGAGGAGGAGTGGGGGGGAGAAAGAGAACAGAGGAGGAGGAGAGGGAGAAGAAGGAAGAGGAAGGGGAGGGGAGGAGAAAGCCAAAAAAAAAAAACACAGAAGAAAAGAAACTTTTGAGGCAAGGATGAGAATATATGCACCATTTAAGAATGAGAAAGGCCAACAGGAGAATGCTGGGCCAGATAATTGGGAGGGAAACTATTTCTCTGTTCCAGGTCTCACAGGCAGTATCTTGAGCTGAAGGGAATAGGGCTAAGTTGTCTCTATGGAATCAGGACATACTTTCTGAATTCCACAGTCAGCTAACTCATTTTCCTACCTATTCACTCCCTATCAGGCCCCTGACCTTTTTCCTCATGTGTATAATGAAGGGCTTGGTCTAGATCAGAGCCTTTCAACCTTTCTTGTTTCTTGGGCCTGTTTGACAGTCTCAGGAAGCCAAGGGATGCCTTCCCAGAATAATATTTTAAATATATATATACAATAAAATACCTGGAATTACAAAGGAAATCACTTTTATTGCAACAGTTTTCAAAATATTTCTCTTAAGTTCATAGACCCCAGGTGAAGGACTCCTAAAGAAAGATCTTTAGGGTACCTTCTATATCTGATGGTTCTCCCCCTTCTGCCTGTGAGACCTTAAGGAAGTTCCTTCCCATCTCTTGCCTGCCTCTCATCAAAGACAACACAGGTTCTGAGCCCAGGTTACTGAGTAAAAGCAGTTAGCTAAATCATATTATTGTCTTAGAACGTTAGAACTCCAAGACACCTCAGTCAATTCAATCAACAACTTCATTCCACAAGCATTTATTACAGTGGTTCTCAATCTGTGGGTAGTGACCCCTTTGGGAGTTGAATGACCCTTTCACAGGGGTCACAGGGGTTGCCTAAGACCATCAGAAAACACATATTTCCGATGGTCTTAGGAACCAAGACACCGCTCCTCTATCCGTCTCCAGGCAGGTCTGCCCACATGCAGATACACCCACATACGAGTATTAAAGAGTCGCGGCATTAGAAAGGTTGAGAACCACTGATTTATCAGATAGTAGACACAAGGAAAAACACTCCCTGCAATTCATTTAGCTTGAACTCTACTGGGGGAAACAATATTCAAGCAAGAAAGTCAGTATAAATAATTGGATAAAGGGAGAGAGCCCTAACAATTAGGGGGATCAGTAAAGGCATCCCCTAAGATGGGCACCTGGACTGAGCCTTGGAGGAAGAAAGTCAAGAGACAAACAACGAGTGCATGACAGGAAGGGAAGGCAACCAGTATAAAGTCATGGAGGAAGGAGATAGGTTGACGAGTTTGGGGACTGGCCAAGCAGACCAGTTTGGCTGGATGTAGAATGCATGAAGGGGAATAATGCCTTATATGGAAAAGCAGGATGGACTGTGAAAGGTTTTAGATGACAAACTGGGGAACTTGTTATTTAATCGCTCCAGGCAATAGAGAGAAGATTCTTGAGTGGGAGTGGGATGTTTTCAGACCTTACTTTAAGGAGACTATTTTGGCTTCTGGGTAGAGAATGAATTGGAGGGGAAACCACTCAGAAAGCTATTACAAATCCAGGAGACAGGTGAAGATGGCCTGCCTCTCCTCATTTTATGGGAAAAAAACTGAAACCCAGAAGTGATAACCATACAGAAAGTTAGAAGTAAAATTAGACCTGGAATCAACTCCCAATCCAGTTTTTCTGTGAAGTCAAAGGAAACAGTTGTGGGATACTGTGTCTCTAATCCCCCACATTGAGATTGACCTAAAAATATCAAGTGTTGAAGAATAGACAAAAATCACTAAGATTTTATATATATGTATATGTATGTATATATATCTATGTATATATCTATGTATATATATATATATATATATAATATATATACACATATAAATACTAAGTGGTTTCCCTATGCAGTTCAAACAGTAGCATGAGTCCCATGCAAGGAAATGTGAATAGTATCATTACTATTACTTTATTAGAAAAAACGAGCATCAGAAATTGAGTTGGAAGACCTGTGTTCGAGTCCCAACTCTTCTACTTCTTACCTGTGTGATCATGGTTTCACTCTATAGCTCTTGTTTCATAACCTCAGTTTCCTCATCTGTAAAAAGAGAGAGCTGAATTAGATGATCTGTAAGGACCCTTCCAGCTATGACTCTATCCTCCCATATGTGCCTTTTAAAAAGACTGGTGCCTTCTTAAGGGAGATTTTAATTATATTTAACCCTACCCCCCCCTCCATTTTTTTCCACTGGAAATCACCTCTGGAATCATAACATCAATCAGTTAGAAAGGGGAATTTGATTTATGAGAAATTTGATTAACTGTTGAAAAGACTCCAGTTTGTACATAGTGAGGCATTCTGAAAAGCATCTTATATTTGTTAGGATCAAAGTATCACAGATTTTGAGCTAGAAGGAGCCTCAGAGACTAATGGTCCAGCCCTCTCCTTTTACATATGGGTGAACTGTGGCCCAGGAAAATTAAGTGATTTGCTCAGGGTCATACAAGCTGTGAGTGACAAAGGCAGCATTTGGGATCAAGTCCTCTGACTCCAGACCCAGTGCTCTTTCAATGTCACTACATATAGAGCCATGGGAAAGTAGAACCATATTGAAGGTCAGGCGGGGATGGGACTTAAGGGATCATCTCCTCCAACCCCCTCACTTTGTGGTTGATGGTTGAATATGGTCTGCAGCTATATTGTCTGTATTGTGTGCGCAGCTGGGTCCCAATTAGTATGAACAATGAGCCACCTGAAGTGTTTGCAATATTCAAATTCATACTGTGTAATTCTATTAGGGGCTACTAGGTGGCACAGTGCCCAGTCTAGAGTCAGGAAGATTCATCTTCAACAGTTCAAATCCAGCCTCAGACACTAGCTGTGCAACTCTAGACAAGTCACTTAACCCTGTTTGCCTCAGTTTCCTCATCCATCAAATGATCTGGAAAAGGAAATAGCAAACCACTCCAGTATCCTACAAGAAAACTCCAAATGGAGTCACAGAGTCAGCAACAACAAATTCTATTGTGCTGGAACCAGTGACCATATTTTACACAACTATAACCTTGAATTGAGCAAATTTCAATATCAGCTATTAATCTCCCCAGGGGATTCATCATTCACACTGATCAGAACCTGGCCTTCTGCTTAATATGCTCTCATACTAAGAGCTTCTTTCCTACTGGATCCTGTGATGTAAGCCCATGTTTCTATCAACATATCGATGCCAAGAAAATGATTGTGAAGCTCAAAGCTAGTCTCATGTCTTCCCTGAAGGGAAATGCATGCAATCATATATCACATATTCCTGGTAGTCTTCACCACAAAGAACACACCACTAACTTCAGTGAATGTTAATGAAGACTCCCTTCCCATGTCACTCTCTACACTGAGACCTCTTTCTATACAGGATTAGAACCATAAAATATCAGAACTGGAATAATCATAACTCACACTGACATGGGACTTTCCTCACAACAGCCCTTTGAAACACATATGTATTGCTGACTCTATTTTACAGATAAGGAAACTGGGATTCAGAATGGTAAAGTGACTTACGCAAAAATATATACCAGTTTAGTGGACTGGGGATTAGATCCTGGATTTCCTAACTCCTGGTCTGTTGGGTTTCCCACTAGATCATGGTGGTTTCATCTCCCCATGTAGATTACAATTTGAAAATAGGCCAAAGAACACTCACAACAAAGCCTTACCTTGAATGACCCTCCACAGCACCATCATGCCTAAGAATTCCACTATTAAGCTCTGCTGAGTAAAGCTACTTTCTCCAAAAAGGTTCCTGTTTAAGTAAAATATATATCTTAGTCATCCTTAACACCTTAGCACAGGAACAGTAAAGAATGGAGCAAGAATGAGGCCTGGGGGAGGGGGGATGAATTGGGGTGGAAGAGTAAGATCCTCTGGGAGGGGCAGGGGGAGCTCAAAGTGGAGAACTTCCGGTAGCCATCCATGGGGAGGGATAAGACATCCCTTTTCCTTGCAACTCCATCTCAGCATCTGTAAAGCAAGGGGTGAGATCTCCAGGGGTTAAATCTGACAGTCTATGATTCTATTTCCCAATTTTGCCATGCTCTGGCCTAGGACTCACCAGATGTTAGATTCATGAATGTGGATAAGAAACAAAATCAGGAAAAGGACCTCAATCTGGGAAAAGTCCCATTCTATTAAGCCACTATTAAGAATGTTCAAGAAGTGGGCAGCTAGGTGGCACAGTGAATAGAGCACCAGCCCTGGAGTCAGGAGGACCTGAGTTCAAGTCCATCCTCAGACACTTAACACTTGCTAGTTGTGGGATCTTGAGCAAGTCACTTAACCCCAACTGCCTTGTCTTCTCCCCTCCAAAAAGACAAAAAAAAAAAAAAAAGAATGTTCAAGAGTAAAAAGTCACTGCTGGTAAGCATAAGAAATGTTTACATGGTCAAATTCCCCTACAGTAACCTGCCCCCACATGATGATAAGAAGAGGGAAGGAAGGAAGGACTTCTAGTGATACCCTCACCCATTTTACAGAGAAGAAAACTGAGGCCAAGAGAGGACTTTAGAGATCATCTAATGAACAGCTCTCCCCTTCATTTTATAGAGGAAAGAGTAAGGTCTAAGACAAATTTTAGGCATTATCTAGTAAACAGATCCTCTTCTCATTGTATAGAAAAGGAAGCCAAAAGTGAGTCTAACAAGAAACTTTGCTGAATCTATACAGCTAATGACAGAGTACAAACAAAAACCCAGGTTTTCTGTCTGGTGTCAAGTGATATGCCACATTACCTCTTCTCATCACCCTTACCCCAGTTATCTGCTTATTTCCCTCCCTGTTGATTTTTCTCTATATTTCTATTGTTCTCTGTCTCTGTCTTTCTCTGTGTGTGTGTCTCTGTGTGTCTCTTTCTGTGTCTGTCTCTCTGACTCTCTCTGTCTCTGCCTGTCTGTCTGTCTGTCTGTCTCTCTACAGCTCTCTATCTCTGTCTCTGTGTGTCTCTCTGGTTTTCCCTGTTCACCTCTCTCTCTCTCTCTCTCTCTCTGGTTTTCCCTGTTCACCTCTCTCTCTCTCTCTCTCTCTCTCTCTCTCTCTCTCTCTCTCTCTCTCTCTCTCTCTCTCTCTCTCTCTCTGTGTCTGTCTCTCTGTGTCTGTCTCTCTTCCCGTTTCCCTCACCCCCTCCAGCTATCCCATTTCTTTGGCAAAGGGCTAACCTGTGTCACCTTTGGGGATGAAAAGGTTTGAAAATCATTGTTGTAAAGGACATACCAGGGCTTCCTGGCAAGAGGGCCATGAGATACTGGGGTGGAGAGTCCTTGCCTCATAGTGGCTGGGAACCGTGTTAGAACACTGAACGTCAGAGCTGGAAGGGCCCCTAGAACATAGACTGTCAGTATAAGAGGAACCTTAGAGATATCAACAGACAAAATGAATCATTTATTAAGCCTTTACAACATGATAGACACCTTAGAACAAGGAATGGCAGAGCTGGAAGGGGTCTTGGAACACAGAAATTCAGTACTGAAAGAGATCTTAACCCTAAAATACTGGAATTGTAAAGAGCCCTGGAATCATTAAGGCCAATTCCATTATTTTACAAATGAAGAAATACAAATCTAGCTAATTAAAGTGGCACCTGCTGATTGGCCCTAATTACGCTTGGGATAGTGACTCAACAGTAGATGTTTGGTTCCCCCAGGGGGCCATCTATCTTTGTGAGGTGGTTTAGGTGTGAAGATATAAATTGAACTCTGATTTTGCAGCTACATTGCAGGTAGCATAACTATAATCATTAATTCATATGGCCATTATTGACAATATTACACTTAATGTTGCCTAGAAGCAGCTAGATAGCCCAGTGTATGGAGTGGTTGGCTTAAAAATAGAAAGATGCGAGTTCAAATCCTGCCTCAGACACTTCCTACATGCAATTCTGGGTATCCTCACCTGTAAAATGGAGATAATATTAGCACCTGCCTCCCCAAGTTCTTGTGAGGATCAAATGATTTACACATGACAACCACCTAGCACTTATTAAGTACCTACCATTCATCAGGCACTGTGCTAAGCTCTAGGAATACAAAGAGACAAAAGACAGTCAGTGTTCTTAAAGAGCTTCTAAAGTCTAAGGCACAGGGACAACCTACAAAGAGGATCTATACTGGTTAATTGGAAATAATCACAGAGAAAAGGCCCTAAATTGAAGGAGGATTGGGAAAGGCTTCTTAAAGAAGGTAGGATTTTAGCTGAGACTTGAAGGAAGTCCGGGGAGCCAGGAGGCAGAGATGAGGGAGCACTTTCTAGGCTTGGGGGACATCCATCATAGGAGAATTATGGGAGTCAAGAGATGGGTGTTGTGTACAAGGAACAGTGAGGAAGCCAGAGTAACTGGATCACAGGGCACATGGGGGGAAGGAAGGTAAAGAAAAGAAAAAGAAAAGGCATTGATGAGCTCAACGATCTTAGAAGAACACGGAAAGACTTGCATGAAATGATGAAAAGTGAAGTGAGCAGAACCAAGAGAACACTGTATACAGTAACAGCAATATTGTTTTAAGAATGACTGGGTGACTAAGTGATTTTGACTATTATAAAAACACAAAAATTTTTAAAAGGCCATATGAAGAAAGATACTATCTGTATCCAGAGAAAGAACTGATAAATAGAAGTATGTTTAGAATAATTTTACATATATATACACACCTATTTGTGTCTAATGGTAGCCATCTCTAGGACATGGATGGGGAGGGAAGAAAAAGAAGGGCGGAGGCGTTTACATGATTTCTTTGTTATATATTTGCAGGAAATAGCAAGTTGTGCATGACAGATTTGCAGGTTCATGTGCAGTCATCTTTTTAATGTACTTTTATAGAAATGTTTGTTTTGTTCCATGAATTGAAAATAAGTACTTTGCAAATCTTAAATCTCTATATAAATGTTAGCTTTTATGATTACATGCAATTTATTCTCCTTTTTAAGATTTATATTTTTAATAAAGAAAATGAATGTATTGTAACGTTATGGGCTGAATTTGACCACACTCATTCACTGACTCCTAAGCTCATGGACCTTATCCAAGGCTATTTCCAATGAACCATACCACCACTGTCACCCTGAATTAGGAAATTCTATGCTCTTTTGCTCCCAACATGCCTGTGTTACAATTTTGGTTAAAAGCTATTCTGAAGTGGTAAATATATAGTGAATTCTGCAGCTTATATGTTTTGGAATATGCCTATAAAGGAAGGTAGTTAACATAAACAAAACCACAAATTACTAGGTTGTGCCTTTGAGAGAGATTAATCTTGATTGGCTTGGTCGGGAGAAACTAGGAGTTAATGGATGTAAGTTGTTGAGAAGAATTTGTCTTGATATAAGAGAAAATGTTCTAACAATTAGAGGAACCCCAAATGTACAACAGAGGCAGAGAGTTAGTGAGCTGTTCATAATAGGAGACAATTTAGCAGGGCTGTGATAAAGGGGATTCATGCTCAGGCACAGATTGGAGCATATAACTTCTGGGGTCCTTTCCAGCTACAAGATTCTTTGATTTTATAATTCTAATACACACCTTAACAGCATGCATGTAACCGTGCATAGGAGAGCTTAGAGAGAGTATCATGTAATCTCCACTATAGTCACTAGAGGGAGACAGTGCCCAAGAGACCGTGTGCTTTATAGCTAACAAATTAGCCACTGTGGGATCTCAGCATTTAGTATTTAAAATGGAACTTTGGGATCATCCAATTCAATCCAACTCTTTCATTTTCCAGAAGAGAAAACTGAGGCCCATAAAGCTGAAGCAATTCACCCTAGATAACACATAGTACTTTAGCAGCAAAGCTGGGATTTGAACAAGGTCCTTTGACTGCAAAACCAGAACTCTTTATAAAGGAATTTTAAATGGTATATTATTCCCTACCATCTTTACATTACTATCATTTACCAAAGTATATGTATTTTTTAAAATTTTTTGCTTTTTTGGAGGGGGGAAAGCAAGGCAATTGGGGTTAAGTGACTTGTCCAAGGTCACATGGCTATCTGAGGCTGAATTTGAAGTCAGGTCCTCCTGATTCCAGGGCCAGTGCTCTACTCACTGTGCCACCTAGCTGCCCCCACTACTATCATTTACATTAAAAAATAATTTTTTATGGCCTTTACGATCATGAAAAGTGAGTGAAGAGAGGGGAAGCCATACTAGAAAAATGTAATTGAACACGTAAATGAGAATGAATTGGCAAAGAAATCTTAGAGAAGGAATGACTGAAATAGTCTTGTGATACTTTGTGCCTTGAAATTAATTCATTTCAATGTAAGTAGTTTCTAAGCAAGTTCAGTTGCTTGTATTAATATCACTGTAAAGTTTTTAATGTTCAGAGGGTTTTGTAATCAATTCATTAGCTCTTTCCAATGATGCTGATCACAACTCATCCCCGTGATGAGTTCTGTATCTGATGGTAGCCATCTCTAGGATATGAGACTATTCTATGAGACTCTTGTCAATGCTTTCCTATACATTCATCATAAGGGCTGCACCCAATTTGCTGAAAGCCCTCTCCACTTTCTCTTGACATTTTGAAGATAGTGGTAGAGCATTTAGGCTGTCCATCAGCCATCCCTCCCACTTGACATACTGACCAGGTCATCGTCTCTCTCTATCAAATAGTCTCCTAAAGAATTTTTTACTCTTGTTCTCTGAGACCCCCTCACTGGTTATCACAGTGCATCTCCCAAACACCATGGACCTCTCTGTTGTCCTCTGTGTGATTTTAATTTTCAATTTTTAGAGACTGTGGTCAACAAACAACTTACTATAAGTACTTAGTACATGCCAGGCACCTAGCTAAGTGCTGGGAATACAAACAGGAGAAAAAAGGACAGTTCCTGCCCTCAAGTAGCTTACATTATAATGTAGGAAGACAACAAAAGGGAGCGGATTATTTGGGATGGACACAGAGTTTAGTAAAGAATGTTCCATGAAGAGTCAGGAGGGGTATAGCCAGGAGAGCAATAAAGACAGAGTTGGCCCAGGTCTCCTTTTAAAAACTGAGGTTCTGAGAGGAACCAGCCAATCAGAGGGAAAGGTCTCAAGGACCAAGAGTAGTTCAAGGGTGGGGTGAACTTATAGGGTGAAGTTCTTTTACTTCTATAGCATGAAGTAGAATGCTGTGGAAAGTCAGGAGGGCAGACTGGAAAGCATTCTATTCCATAACCCAGTGACACACATACAGCAAAACTGCTTGAGAATTAGCATTAAAGACAGACCTCTTCTGTAATGGGAACTTGGAAGTATTTAAGCAACTTGTTGCAAATTTTAAATGTGAAACAGAGAACAGAAGTTTTTAATTTTAAAAAAATCCATATTTTAATATAAACCTCATTATCTTCCTTCCCAAACCCTTCCTTCTTCCAAACTTCTAAGCATGAGCACCACCTTCTCAGTCACCTTCACTCGCACTTACTCAACCCACCCATCCAATCTATTGCCAAACCTTGTCACTTTTGTCTTTACCACATCTCTTGTATCCACACCCTTCTCTCCGCTCACATAGCCCAGCTACCATTCTAGTTCAGGTCCTTATCACTCTTACCTAGACAATGCAATAGCCTTCTTTCTTATCTCCCTACCTCTTGTCTCTCCACGCTCAAATCCATCCTCCACTTGGCTGCCACCATGAGTTTTCTAGGGTGGATCTGATCACATCATCCTCTGAGGAGGGGAGCTCCAGTGGATCCCTGTGTTGTTTTGCTTAGCATTTAAAGCCCATAACAGATGGACCCCTTACTATTCTTTCAGGCCTGTACTCGCCTCCTCAAATTCTATGATCCAGTTACTTCAGCCCACGTTGCTATTCCTAACACTCCACTTCCTAGCCAGGCCTTTGCACTGACCATATGTACCCCATGCCTAGAATTTTTCTATCCCCTTACATTTGCCTTAGTTTCCCTGGCTTCTTTCAAGATTCAGGTCAAATCCCATCTTTGCAAGGTAGTCTTTCCCGGTCCTCCCCTTATCATACCCTGTTTATTCTCTGTGTATCTTACATGTACTGAGTTATTTACACTTACACAAGGTAAGCTATTTTATTTACATATATTTTTAAAGGGTAACATTTTATTTAGTCCTCCCCACCAGAAGGTAAACTTCTTGAAGACAGGGACTATTTTTGTCTTTTTTAGTTTCCTAGGGATTAGCCCAGTACCTAATAATTAATAATAATAATTAAGCACTTGATAGTACTTTCTGATATTTGGTTGACTAAACCGCTTAGTGGGCAGTGTGGTATAGAGGAAAGTACTGGCTTATAAATCTCCACATCTGAATTCTCTGGTTCTGCTTCTCATACTTTTCGGACCCATCATCATCTTCTCTGGATCTCAGTTTATTGTCTATCTGCTTTGGAAACCTCACGCAAGTTTTTGGTTTGGTTTGAGTTTTTTTGAGGGGGGTTGGAAATCAAATAAGTTAATGGATGGGAATAACACTTTTAAAATGAGAAAGCTCTATGTAAATGCTTCATTATTTCAGAAATCTGTGGTTTTGTGTACACCTTGCCCCAGGACAGATTTCCATCCCTCTGGGTCTTCATTCCTCTCCAGAAGGCAGTCCTGACTCTCCCAGACTTTCTCTACCATGCTGCCGGGTGAATCCATCTCTTCTGCTTTCGACCTTTCCCCTTTACTTTTATATCTTATCTTCCTCCATTAAAATGGAAGTTCCTTGAGGGCAGAGACTTTCTGCTTATTTTTGTATTAGCACTTTATAAATGTTTTAATAAATTCTAGATTTGTATCCAGAAGGTGCAAAATATATGTTTATGAATGAAATAAAACTTCCCAGCAGCAACAAACATTTCTTAAAACCACTGTCTTATATGCCAGGCACCATGCTGGTCACTTCAGTCATGCCTGATTCTTCATGACCCCATTTGGGTTTTTCTTGGCAAAGATACTGGACTGGTTCGCCGTTTCCTTCTTCTGCTATTTGACAGACTAGGAAACTGAGAATTTGTCCAGGGTCACAGAGCTAATAAGTGTCTTAGGACAGATTTGAATTCAGGAAGAAGTCTTCCTGACTCCAGGCCCAGTCTTCTATCTACAACACCACATAGTTGCCCAGATACATAGAAAGAGATATGTATATAAAGGTCTTTCTATCATCTAACTATGAGATTCACAAGATAATAAGAGCAACTTACACAGGATTTTTTTTTGCTTGTTTGTTTTACCAACTTTACCTGCACAATTTCATTGGAGACTTGCAACAGCCCTTTAACATAAGGTAGGAATACTATGGGTATTATCATCTCCTTTTTACAGATGAGGAAACTGAGGCTGAAAAGCTAAACAATTTGCCCATCAGATAGCTAACAAAGACAAACCCTTATCTTTCTGACTCCCAATCTTGCTTTCTTTCTGTTAGACCACACTGCAGACTGCTACCTCTGAACAGAGTTGGAAGTTCTTATCTGTATGGCACTCATTAGCTTCTGGGGGTAGAGCAGCTCTGGCCACTCACATCAAGGGAACCTGTTGGAGCTCAGGGCTGGCTGGGACAGCTCCTACTATGTGCACACCAACTGCACAAATCACAGGACTTCACATAGCTGCTATTACGGACCATGTGACTGAGCAGATCATAGACTTTTGAATTTGATGAAGCTCAGAGATCATCAGCTCCAATTCATTTGTTTTGCAGAGCCACTGAGGGGAAGCTACTTGCCCAAGGTAACACAGACATGAAAGAGCAATCACCAGAGATTGATTGACTAGGACAGTGGTTCTCAACATTCCTAATGCTGTGACCCTTTAATACTTGTATGTGGGCGTATCTGCATGTGGGCGGACCCGCCTGGAGACAGAGGAGCGGCGTTTTGGTTCCTAAGACCACTGGAAATATGTATTTTCCGAAGGTCTTAGGTGACCCCTGTGACCCCTGTGAAAGGGTCGTTTGACCCCCAAGGGGGTCGCCACCCACAGGTCGAGAACTGCTGGACTAGGACCAAAGGGACCTGATGTCTTGAGAGACAGAAGCCTCTGAGGAGCATCCATGTCAGCTTGGAAAACGGAATTGTGTGAGCCCTGGGAGGCTCTGGCACAGAAGATTTCAGGAAGTAAGAAAGGTGAGAAATCACAGTGTTATTTCTATACCCGTAATTACAGGAAAACAAGTTGTTTCTATTTTCTTAGTGCAGCACGGAAAATTCCTATTTCTCATGACTTTGAAGCAGCCCAGCAATCAATCAATCAACATTTATTAAGAACCTACTCCGTGTCAGTCACTGTAGGAAACACTAGGGATTCAGAATGAGGCAAAAGATAGCCCCTGCCCTCAAGGAGCTTACACTCTAATGAGGGAGACAACATGGAAGAAATATATTCAAAACAAACCATATACAGGATAAATAGCGAATAACAGAGTGAAGGCACTAGAATTAATTGGGGTTGGGGAAGACTTCATAGGTTAAGGGAACACAAAGTGTCTCTTTCTAGATATTGTCCTTGTACAACAAATCACATATACTCACAACCCCACCACCATCAAATCCCCTGCAAAGGACAGAAGATCTCAATTAAGTATGTGTCCCATGGCTGGAGATGGGAGGAGCCAATGGACATGAGGACGCATGCTTTTCTCATTGAAACTGTCAGATAATAGCAACAACAAGTCATTGGCTCCCAGGAGACTTTCTTGCCCCTTTTCTTGTCACTACTTTGCTGTATAGCTTGGAACAAGCCACTTGTCCACTCCCAACTTCAGTTTCTCCCTCTATCAAATGTGAGAATTGATATAAATGATCTCTAAGGATCTGTCCAGTTTTGACATTCAAGGAATCTATTCAGTTGTTTTGGTTTTTTTTTCCTATTCAGTAGACTGAGGTTCATGGGTAGATTTCCAAGGATCCATGAACTTGGATGGGAAAAGAATTACTTCTTTATTTTTCACTAATTTATGGTTTCCTTTGTGATCCTACACATTTAATTTTGTTCACTTAAAAACATTATGATGAAAAGGGGTCCATAGTCCCAGACTGTTGTCAGAAGAAGCTATGATACACACAAAAGAGGTAAAGAACCCTTTGACAGAGAGAGAGAGAGAGAGAGAGAGAGAGAGAGAGAGAGAGAGAAAGAGAGAGAGAACTATCAATAACTATAGACTATGGGATCAAGAATTAACCCAAAATCTACAATAGCTTAGAATAATAATCTATAAAAGTCACGTAGATAATTAGTGACAGATTACAGACTTAAACCCAGATCTTTCTCAGACCAACCATACCTTTGACCATTCAGCAAGCAACCAGAAATAGCTAGTGGTATAATGGATTGAGTACTGGTCCTGGAGTCAGAGAGTAAAGACCTGAGTTCAAATGTGGCCTCAGGCACTTACTAGCTGTGTGACCTTGTACAGGTCACTTAACCTCTGTTTACTTCAGTTTCTTCAATTGTAAAATGGGTATGGATAATAATAGCAAATGAGGTCACCAAGAGTGGACACAACTGAAATGACTCAACAACAACAACATTTATGTAGAACTTACTATGCATCAGGCACTGTGCTTAGAGCTCTATAAATATCTCATTTGATCCTTATATAATGTGCAGAGTCCTGGAACTGGAACCAGGAAAACTCATCTTCCCAAGTTCAAACCCAGTATCAGACACGTCCTAGCTGTGTGACCCTGGGCAAGTCACTTCACCCTCTTTACCTCAATTCCTCATCTGTAAAATGAGCTGGAGAAGAAAATGGCAAATCCTACAGTATCTTTGCCAAGAAAACCCCAAATGGGGTCACAAAGAGTTGGACATGACTGAACAATAACAATGACCCTCACAACCACCCTGCAAGGGAGGGTCAGTCATTATTCCTATTTTACTCATGAGGAAACTGAGTCAAGAAGGGGTTAAGTTATTTTCCCAGAGTCACATAGCTGGTAAAAGTGTCTGAGGCTAGATTTGAACTCAGGTATTCCTGATTGCAAGCCCAGTGCTCTCCCTAACTGCCCCACAAATAACTTTGAAAAGTACTAAAAACTATGATCAATTACAGTGGCCATCGATGATTCCAGAGGACTGATAATAAAACATGAACACGGAGCATGTTTTATCACCATTACCAAGAGGTGATTGACTTAGGGTACAAAACGAGACATATCCATATCCATATCCACATACACAAACATAAACACACACACACATATATATATATGCATACATGTATACATACATACATACACATACATATTTCATACATTGAGGGAATTTGTTTTTCTTCTTTTTTCCAATGAGGTGGGTGTGGGAGGGAGAGTAAACAGATCTCTGTTAATTAAAAGAAGAGAGACGAGAGGGGTGCCACATAAGTGAAATACTGCATGCACTTCCAGATGAAGTCACAGTAGTATTCATTTTCCTTAATTATTTTATTTTGCCACAAAAGACTTCTCACAGAGTGGGGGTAACCTGTAAATGTACTGTAAAAACAAAACATGTTGACAGTTTTTTTAAAAGAAATTTTAAAATCCAGGGGGAAAAAAAAAGTGTTTACAATGTGCCAGGCACTGTGCTAAGTGGTAGGGCTAGAAATAGCAAAGGAAGACAGTACTTGGTCCCACATTCTGACTGGAGAGACAACATTTAAAGGCTTCAGCCACGAGTCAGATGGAAAGGTGCAGAGGTCCTTAGGGTGCAGCAGCAGAGCTGACGTGAATAAGTGTTCTTTAATGGAATTTCTATGCACAAAATCAAGCCAGTTTTTGTTGTTGTTGTTGTTGCTGGATCCCTTGATAGTGCCAAGAATTTTATCGGTGACAATCTGGAACTATGCCCAAAGGGCTATAAATAATTGCATGCCCTTTGACCCAGCAATACCACTGTTGGGGTTATATCCCAAAGAGATCACAGAAGTGGGAAAAGATCCCATATGTGCAAAAATATTTATTGCAGCTCTCTTTGTGGTTGCAAAAAACTGGAAATATAGGGGATGCCCATCAATTGGGGAATGGCTGAACAAGTTGTGGTATATGAATGTAATGGAATACTATTGTGCTACAAGAAATGGGAAGGAGATGGACTTCATAATTACCTGGAGAGGCATATACAGACTGATGCTAAGTTAGAAGAGCAGAACCAGGAAAAGCTTGTACACAATCACAGACACATCATATGTGTGACCACCAACCCTGATAAACTGGACTCTTCTCAGCAACGTACAGCTGTAAGACAACTCTACAAGTCTCAGGATGGAAGGAGATATCTACATTCAGAGAAAAATCTAGAAAGACCAGAGTTAAATGGAGACTGAAGCAATACACGCCATTGTTCTTTTTCATGTTTGGTTTTGCTTCTTTTTTTCCCAGTGATCACTGATTGGTTACAACCCTTCTATACAACCAGACTATTGCACAATGTGAAAGTATTTGCAGATCCTATACACGATTGCACGCCACCATGGGGGGGGGGGAGGGGAAGAGAGGGGAGAAAATCTGAAACTCAAGGGATTGTGGAACTGAATCTGGTAAACTAAAAGTAAATAAAATTAAATTAAATTAAAATTAAAATAAAAAGAATTTTATCGGTGAGAACTTTCTTTTCCCCATCTTCTCTTGCTGTGGCTACTGAAAAGATGGTGGCTGCAGTACCTGCAGGGGATGTTGCCAGGTAGCACGCCCAGGAGGATTGTTCCTGTGCATGAGGGTTGCAGAGGTCAGTCTGGAAGCAGGTTACTGCTGCCCCTAGGGCTTCTGGATTTAATGGCTGGTATTAGTGGTGGCAAAGATAATGGGTCTTTTCTCCACAAGGGTGTGTGTATATGTATGTACATATATACATGTGTATACATATATATGTAAAATTATTCTATACATACTTGTATTTATCAGTTTTACACAGAAGAATTCTGTCAAACTCACAGGTCTCATAGAAGAAAATTTTGCTGCTAAAGTATCCCTCCCCAGCAAAAATTTAAAAATCACTCTAAGCAGGGCTTCAGAAGTAGGCAGTAAAGACAACTGAGCCAAATTTTTTAGCCCTGATTCAAAAGATTATTCTTGAGCCAGTAATTGTTGATCCCCTGTAATGGTATTTCTTCTTCTACTTCCTTTTCTTGCTTCTCATTGGTACTTTGTCACAGTACCAACGGTCACAGTACTTACTATGAATATCACCTCTTAGCAACTGATATTACCCTCGAAAGGATAGCCTACAAAAGCCTCCTTGATCCATAGCATATTGGGTTACTTTCCCAGACCAAACCACAAAAACACATTTAGCTCATAATATAGTTGGCCAGACCAGTAGGCTGGCCCACTAAATTCTCCCCATAATGTCTCTGGATTACCTAACTTCCATATATGATTACATATTTCTAAGAGAAAATGTTCATGTAATCCATAGATCAATGTCCCAATGTTTACAGAGATCAGACTCAATGTTAGGGATGCCCCACAAATGTCATATAATTCCTTGGTTCATTTTGCCACCACCAATAATTTTCTCTAATAACTTCAGAATATAGCTATGTCTAGGTCTCCACAGCTGCAGATAAAAGGGTCTCTAGTTCTCATATAAGCATTTAAGAAAATAATATCTATCAAATACAAGACAGCTTTTATCTCATCTCGCAGAATATATGAAACTATACTACACATACACAGTAGGCTATAAACAGTCAGTATCTTTTTTCTACTCTTTCCTGTTGAATCCTGCCTTCATCCTATCCCCAAGAACCTATACAGACCTCCAGGCTCATGGTACTACTGTAAGGGTTTGGAGTACTCTCAAAAAAGAAGATGAATTTAAAGTTAGTAGTATACAGTTTCATGTGCAAACATCTTTTTTTATTATACTGTTATTAAAATACCTATTTTATCACATAAATTAAAAATAAAATGAATAAATAAAATCTTTTTTAAAATTAAAACAAAAGAAAATGGGGTATTTAAACTATGATGAGGTACCAGCCCTGTAATATCTGGTGAGCCCTGCCCTAAGCATTGACCTCCATTAAAGACTCAGCAGCCAGGTAGCATAGTAGATAGAGCACCAGGCTTGGAATCAGAAACATTCATCTTCCTCAGTTCAAATCCAGCCCCAGATGCTTACTAGCTATGGACCCTGGAAAAGTTAACCCTGTTTGCCTCAGCTTACCCATCTGTAAAAATGGGCTAGAAAAGGAAATGGCAAATTGCTCTAGTATCTTTCCCAAGAAAACCCCAAATGGGGTCACAGAGAGCCAGATATGACTGAAAAACAACTAAAAGACTTGGACTTTCCTTGGAAGGGAAATAGACTTGGAGTTTCTAAAGGAGTAACTCCCTTTGCTATTGCCCTGCACCATCCAAATGGGGACAGAGGTCAAAGTTCAGGTTTTTTTTTTTTATTATTTCACATCAAGGTTTAGTCCCCTTAGTGCCCTTCCAACTCCAGTGAAAGCAACAAGTCAAATCTATAGTGGAAGAACCTGGTCTTCCTACCCAAGACTGGGCTTCAGGAACTTTCCTTCCTTGTCCCTCTCCAAGGCTGCCATGCCTTGATCTTAGAAGTTAGGTCACTACCCCAGCTAGAGTTGAGAGTTTAACTCAGGGAACTCTCCCCTCCTCTATGCAGAATGCTCAGCCCTATAATTTCATCCATTCTTAGGACCACGTTGAGATACTCTAGTACTGTTTCTCACTGCCACCTCCTAGATTGAAGGGTTGAAAGAATATACCAGAAGACTGGGATACACAAGCTTCTTACCCCATCCCTAAGACCTGGATTCAGTTCTGCTCTTAAGTCTCTCTCTTTTTTAAATCTATCTTCTGTCTCTTCTCTCTTTCCCTCTCCCTTCTCCTCCTCTTCCTCCTTCTTCTCCTCTCCCTCTCCCTCTATCTCTCCCTCTCCTCTCTCTCCTCTCTCCCTCTCCTCCTTTCCCTCTCTCCCCCCCTCTCTCTTCTCTCTCTCTCTCTCTCTCTCTCTCTCTCTCTCTCTCTCTCTCTCTCTCTCTCTCTCCCCCTCTCTCTCTCTTCCTACCCATCAGCCTCTGATCAGGCCTGTGAGCTCCTTGAGAACAGGTACTATTTTTTCCTTTTGCTTCTTCCCCCTGGCACATAGAAGGGGCTTAATAGATGCTCATTGACTTAATGACTCGATCTGTTAACATCATGGAAATTGATCTGCATCTCCTTTTATGGATCCAACCCAGAGAAGTAACTGAGCTGAGAAGTCAAGACATCCAGTCAATGTCCGCGGTTTGGTCAGACAGTCAGTCGATCAACAAGCATTTACTAACCACCTATCATCATCGTGTGAAGCGCTGGGGATACAAAAGAAGGTGGAAGATAATCCCTGCTCTTAAGGAGCTCACAGGCTAATAGGGAAGATAAATTCAAACAATTACATACAAATGAGATATAGACAGACTATATCAGAGACACTCCCAGAGGGAAGGCACTAAGGTTAAGGAGGGCCAGGAAAGGAGCCTTCAGAAAGAAGGATTTTAACTGAGATTTGGAAGAAACCAAGGAAGCCATAAGGCAGAGATGAGGAGGGAAAGAAGCCCAGCAATGGGAGACAGGCAGTGAAGATACTTAGAGTAAGGAAATGGGGCGTCTTGTTTAAGGAACAGCATGGAGGCCAGTGTCACTGAATCCCAAACCATATGCTTTAGGTGGGAGTGGAGTAAGGTGTAACGAGACTGGACAGGTAGAAAGGTGCCAGGTTGTGAAGGATTTTATAAGCCAAACAGAAGATTTTCTATTTCATCCTACGAATAATAGGAAGCCATAGGGGTTCATTGAATAGGGAAGTGGGGATAAGTGACGAGTTCAGGCCTGAAATTTAGGAAGATCAATTTTCTAGCTAAGTGAAGGGTAGACTGGAATGGGGAGAGATCTGAAGCATGGAGAGAGATCACCCCCTTTGTCTGAGATTTCATCATTCATCTTAAATGAAGTGTGTTTATGCCTACAAATACTCAGATCCAGAAAATGTCTTCAATTCAAGGAAGGTCAACAAGGTGTTAATGGACATGTCCACACTCTCTGTAGGGAGATACAAATGTTCACCTCCTAGAACTCTCATCAGGCTCATCAACCCTCGGCAGAAACAGCAGCAACAGTATAAACATGAATATGATGTTCCAAAAGGAAAAGAGATGAGATTACAACCAAGAATAATCTACCCAGCAAAACTGAGTATAGTCTTTCAAGGGGAAAAATGAATATTGAATGAAAGAGAGGACTTTCAAGCATTCCTGATGAAAAGACCAGAACTGAAAAAAAGAAGTTGCTATAGCAATAAGACAAGAAAAAGAAATTGAAGGAATAAAAATAGGCGATGAGGAAACAAAACTATCACTCTTTGCAGATGATAGGATGCTACATGTAGGGAACCCTAGAGAATCAACTAAAAAACTAGTTGAAATAGTCATATCCTCAAAGTTGCAGAATATAAAATAAACCCACATAAATCATCAGTATTTCTATATATTATCAATAAGACCCAGCAGGAAGAGATAAAAATAGGAATTTCATTTAAAATAACTGCAGACAATATAAAATACTTGTGAATCTACCTGCCAGACAAACCCAGGGATTATATGAACACAATTACAAAACACTTGTCATACAAATAGAGACAGAGTTAGACAATTGGAGAAATATTAATTGCTTATGGGTGGGCTTAGCCAAAATAATAAAAATGATAATTCTACCTAAGTTAATTTACTTATTCAGTGACATACCAATCAAACTGCTGAAGAACTACCTTATAGAGCTAAAAAAAAAATGCTAATAAAGTTCATCTGGAAGAAGAGAAGGTCAAGAATATCAAGGAAATCAACGAAAAAATGTTAAGGAAGGCGGACTGACAATTTCAGATTTAAAACTGTGTTACGAAGTGGCGATCATCAAAATCTGGTACCAAGAAACAGAGTGGTAAAATAGTAGCGTAGATTAGGTACACAATACACAGCAGTAAATGATTATACTAATCTCGCGTGAGATAATTTTTAAGGAATTATTTTCTTCAGTGAGTTTTTGTACCTCTTTCCATTTGGCTGATTCTATTTTTTTAAGATGATATTTTCTTCAGTATTTTTTTGTGCCTCTCTCAGCAAGCTGTTCATTTTCTTTTCATAATTTTCTTCCTTTGCTTTCATTTGTTTACTTAATTTTACCTCCATCACTCTTATTTGATTTTGAAAATCATTTTTTTTTTAGCTCTTCTAGGAATTCTTTTTTTTTTTGCTTGTTTTTTGGAGGGGTCAGGGCAGGGCAATTGGGGGTAAGTGACTTGCCCAAGGTCTCACAGTTAGTAAGTGTTAAGTGTCTGAGGCCAAATTTGAACTGAGGTCCTCCTTACTCCAGGGTCAGTGCTCTATTCACTGTGCCATGTAGCCACCCCATCTTCTAGGAATTCTTGCTGGGTTTGTGTCCAATTCGCAGTTGTCTTTTTTTTTCTTTTGAGGCTTTGCTTATAGCTATTTTGATTTTATTGTCTTCCTCTGAATTTGTCCTTTTTGTTATTGTTTGCTCATTTTCCCACCCTATTTCTTGATTTGGATCTTTATGTTAAGGTTGGGGACTGTTCTTAGGATGGGGTGGGGAGAGGGAGGAAGGTCTTTCTCAATCTTCAGGTTTTTTCACACCGCTGTTTTCACAACTAGTTCTGAGGGTTTGGAATTTTTTGGTGCTTACAAAGTTGTGTGATCGGGAGAGAGGTGTCGTCCTTTCTCCCTTGGCCTATGATTTGATCCTTACCCAGGAAACGCCCCTGATCTCTTGGAATGAAATGATACTATTCCTTAGGGTCTTTGACCTTTTGGAGCTTCCACTCCCTCTTGATGGAAAGTGCTCTTCTCTGTCATTGAACTTTTACTCATTGGAGTTGCCAAACAATGTCTGTCCCATGTCCAGTGTTTGTATAAGGGTCCCCTGTCATCTCTTTCTGACCATTTTCCAGTTCACTTAACCATCTCTGATTTGAGGGTTCCTAAAGCTGCTGCTATTTCTGTTACACCAGTGGTTCTCAACCTTCCTAATGCCACGACTTTTTAATACTCGTTTGTGGGCGTATCTGCATGTGGGCAAACCTGCCTGGAGACAGACAGAGTTGCAGTGTCTTGGTTCCTAAGACCATCGGAAATATGTGTTTTCTGATGGTCTTAGGCCACCCCTGTGGCCCCTGTGAAAGGGTCGTTCGACCCCCAAAGGGGTCACAACCCACAGGTTGAGAATCACTGTACATCCTAGTCCCACCACTGGTGTTTCATCCATGTGGGCTCCAAGCCAGCCTCCTCTTTCCTTTTCACAGATCTCTCTTTCTGACCTCTTATGTTGTCTTGGGCTGCAAGAATGTCTCACTGACCTTTTGTTGGCTCTGCCATTTCAGAATTCAATTTGGGACATTATTTTAAAGTTATTTGAAGGGGAATGTTGGGAGAGCTCAGCTTTCTCCACTCCACCATCTTGGCTCCACTCCTGGAAGTCTATCACTTTTTTCCATAGCTCTTTGAACATCAGAATCAACTGCACTAATGGGCATCCCTGTAACTGGATGAGAGGGACCCATGAGGAGTGAGAGCTGTGAAGGATCTTATGAATCATGAAGACTGATTCTGTCATTTTACAGACTATGGAATTGAGGTCCAGAAAAAGGAGTGACTTGCCTAATGCCATTGAGGTGCTATATCTTTCAAAGGACTTCACATTTTGTCACTAGGCTGTGTGGAAGGGAGGAAGTTACAGCCAGAGTATATGGAAAACATCAAAAGGTTTCATGTGTTCCACCAAAGGAAGGATGCTCCCCCACCCCATGCACCTGTTCCACTATAAAAGGAAGCAAAGAAACCCACACACACCTGGAACCCTGCTTGGTATTCAGCCTAGCCAGCTGTGTACTTTCCATTGCCTACAGATGGATGTGCATGTGATCATAGCTTGGGCTGGTTTGAATGTTTAGGCACCTCATATAGATCTTCATTCCCTAACTCAACAAAGACCTTTTGAGCTCCTACTATGTGCAAGAAAGACCCTGTGCTAGGATGTAAAGAGGAATAAGACATGGTTTCTGTCCTCAAGGAGTTGCTAGTCAAGTAGAGGAGACAACATGACCAGAAGGCAAAGAGTAGTAGAAGAAGAGTCAATTTATGGAAATCCCTAATCAGGGTAGAGGGAAGAAGAGGAATGAGCATTACAATGTTTAGAGAAATGTGCCTCCACCACCACCAAACTGAGTGATGGATCAATCCACATCCCCAGTGGAAGTTCAGGTGTAGACATTCGCCTTATTCTACATAGGCTCAATCTACACACATCCAATGGTGCAACCACAACTATTGTCTTGGAAGCAAATAAGTCACAGGATCATGGACCGTTAGAGCTAAAAGGGCTTTTAGGGATCCCCTAAATTTTTTAGATTAGAAATCTAAAGCCCAGAGAGAAGTGATTCACCCACAGTCTCATGAGAAATAAATAACAAAACTATGATTCAAATCCTGGTCTTCTGATTCCAAGTCTAGCCATACCTTTGTACCTCAGACTAACAGACCCTGCCCCAAGAATGGGGAATAGGAGGTGGGAATGGGACAATGTGATATATAGTAGAAAGAACACTGGACAGAGTCAAGCTTCTAGCCTAGGCTATGCCAGAGGTGACCATGAGTGAGCACATTTCCCCCTCTGAGCTTGTAAAAAATAAAGGGGGAGGACTAGATGACCTCTAAGGTCCTTTCCAGCCTGAAATCTTATTACCCTATGACCACATAATAAAAATGTCATATTATTTGCTGAGAAGAATCATAGAAAGAGAGAGAGAGTGAACAGTCCAGTCATAGAGGTGAGAGTACTTTCTCTCTCACATCCCCAATTTGGTTTCTTCGGATGATGAATACTGAGAAAAGAGGTAATGACTAGTCAAGTCATATTTCTCCTTTGAGGGACAAAGGGTTTCCTTTCTCTTCTTTCTACTTCCACCCTGGCAGTTTATCACATCACCATCTCCTAATGTGTCTTCCTTCTGAGATTAGCTCCCATTTGTCCAGGCTATTTCTTGTATGTACATGGTCACTGGCATTTGTCTCACTCTGGAAAGACTATGAATTCCTTGATGGCACAGACTCCTTTGTCTTTCTTTGTATCCCCAGTGCTTAGTACAGAGACACATCGTAAATACCTAATAAATTCTAATTGTTGTTAGCAAGAGCAACTGCTTAATCAGCAGCAACACACTAAATTTCATCACCTTTGAACCCCAGCTAACTACTACAAAATTCCCCCTTCCATTTATCTAGTGTTTTTTGGTTTGCAAAGTACTTTACATATCATAACACATTTGATCCCCACAATAACCTTGTTAGAAAGGTGTATTTATTGTGCCCATTTTACAGATGACCTAACCAAGGCTGAGAGGTTAAGTGATGGCTAGGTAGTATCCAAGATAGAATTTGAACTCTGACTCCAGGCACCGTACTCCCTCTACAGCAGTGGTTCTCAACCTTCCTAATGCCTCGACCCTGTAATACTCATATGTGGGTGTATCTGCATGTAGGCGGACCTGCCTAGAGATGGATAGAGGAGCAGTGTCTCGGTTCCTAAGACCATCGGAAATATGTGTTTTCTGATGGTGTTAGGTGACCCCTGTGACCCCTGTGAAAGGGTCATTCGACCCCCAAAGGCGTCGCAACCCACAGGTTGAGAATCTCTGCTCTACAGCATAACAATGTGGCACCCCCAGCCTGTGTCTAGGAAGTTACATTGTGCAAACTCAGGAGTATCAGCAACACAGTAATGTAAGATAGGAACATGCAAGTCCATAGCTTTCTACTTCAGTCATGAGCCAGGACCATCACTAGAGTCAATGCAACTTAGAATCCTTGAGACATAGAATGTTGCAACTGAAGAGTCATCTAACCCAGTTTCCTCAAGAAGACCTGAGTTCAGATGCTGCCTGTTTATTAGCTGGGTGACTATGGACAAGTCATCCTGTTTCTTTACCAACAAAATTAAGGGGATTATTGGACTCAATGATCTCTAAAGTCCTTTTCTATTCAAGATCAACAATCTAAGATTTTTAATCAAAGAATTTAATAAGGTATGAGGTAGACGCCAGCAGAGTCAGGTGCATTAGGATCAAAGAATTGTCAGTAATAGGTTGGTGTCACCAGATTAAAGGAACAGATGACAAGATGAACAAATTCACAGGAAGCAAAGAGCTGTGAGGAATAGCTGCAAACACATTGGATATCATAGAATTAGGATCCAAAAAGATCTTTACAAACTAGAACACTAAGCCATGAAAGATGAAACACTGAATATCCCAAAATTCCTAGCAGTTTTAGACCTTAATAGTTTAAAACACACCAAGATTTTTAGAATGTTCTATGTGGAATGAATACTTATAATGGCCTATATGGGGCTTCAAAAAATCTACCTTACAAGCACAAAATAAAGGGTGTGGGATGAGACAGCTGCTCATCTGAAGAGGGCTTAGGGTTTTAGAGGATGTTGAAGTCATTATGAGTCAACAATTTGACTTGACACTCCCAAAGATCTAATACTATCTTAGTCTACATGAAGAGAGTCTTCCTGGGCAAAACTAGGGAGGGGATTATGATGCTGGTCAGACCATGTCTGGAGTTCTGTATCAACTCTGGATGTCACATCTTAGGAAGGACATTGATAATTTAGAGAGCCCAGGAGAGGGCAACCAGGAAAGTGAAGGGTCTTTGTATCATGTCATATTGGGATCAATTGAAGGAACTGAGTTTGTTTAGTCTCAGTTAGAGAGGGCTAGGGGGTGAATGAGATAACTGCCTTCTAGTATTTAAAGAGTCTCAGACAGAAGAAAGATTATACTTATCCTGCTTGGGCAAAGAAAGTAGGTTTGGTTGCATGTAAGCTCATTTGTGTTTTTTGTATCCCTAGACTTGATGTCCTATAGACAACAGGCACTTAATATTTGTTGAATTACATTTAATTGTTGATTCTGTGGGCAAGGGATGGAAGTTGCAAATAGGAAACTTCAGGCTTCATGTAAAGACAGCCTGCACAACATATGGCCTGCAAAGGATTTCAGGTGGCTGTCACCTCACCTATAGCAACTATCCTCAGTCTGTCTCATGCAGGTCATATGTTGTGTAGGCCTGATGTAACGAAATACTTCCTAACAAGAGCAAATGGAATGTTGTGCAGTGCCTGGCATACAACAGGCACTTAATAAATGCTTGTTGAATGATTAACCAACCCCTTACTGCAAGTTTTCAGGCAAAGGCTGGGGGACCAGTTTTAGAAGATATTGCACAAAGAATTCTTGTTCAGATATTGGTGGGACTAGATGACCTCTAAGATCCCTCCAACTCTGTGGTTCTGTGAATCTCTGATTAGATGATGTCTAAGGCATTGTCCAGCTCTGAGTCTACATGTTTGAGATTTCCCACAGACTCTAGGAAACTATAATATACATTACGTGATACATTTGTTAGAGTGATATGAACCATGAGCTAAGGGAGAAGGTCATTGCTAACTGGGTGAGAAGAGGGAAGACTTTCTAAAAGTGGAATTGGAGTTGGGATTTCAATGGCACGAAGGAATGCAACAAGCAAAGGCAGAGTATGTGATTATAGCATGAGCTGTGGTAACTAATGGGCAGGAGAGATTCCTTCTGGCCAGACACATCAAGAAAGACTTAACAGAGGAAATGGCATTTAAAATAGACCTTGAGGGGTGGCTAGTTGGTACAGTGAATAGAGCACGGGCCCTGGAGTCAGGAGGACCTGGGTTCAAATGTGGCCTCAGACACTTAACACAAAACTAGCTATGTGACCTTAGGCAAGTAGCTTAACCTCAATTGCCCTCCAAAGCAAAAAAACAAACAATAAGATAGACCTTGAGGGGTGGCTAGGTGGTGCAGTGAATACAACACCAGTCCTGGAGTCAGAAGGACCTGAATTCAAATCCAGCCTCAGACACTTAACACTTACTGTATGACCTTGGACAAGTCACTTAATGCCAATTGCCTTGCATTCCCCTGTCCAAAAAAGAAGAAAATAAATAAAATAAAATGGACCTTAAGAAATGGGATAGGAATTAAATGGGCAAAAACTGGATCTCTA
>CM053581.1:46416233-46426894 GCA_028627135.1 Pseudochirops cupreus
CAAGAGCCATTTCCCAATAAATAAATGGCTAAAGGATGTAACATCAACAATAATAGCTAGTGTTTAAATAGCACCTACTATGTGTTGGGCACTATGCTAAGCGCTTTACAACTATTACCACATTTGATCTTCACAACAACCTTGGGAGGTAGTGCTATTATCATACTCATTTTTGGTAAAAGAAATTGAGGCAAATAGAGACTTTTCATAACAAATATCTAACATTTATATAGTATTTATTAGGTATCAGGCATTATGCTAAGCACTTTACAATTATTGTCTCATTTGGTCCTCACAATAACCCTACAGAGTAAGTGCTATTAATTGTTGATTCTGTGGACCAGGGATGGAAGTTGCAAACAGGCAACTGAAAGGAAATTGAAGCACAATTTAAGTGACTTGCCAGAGGTCACACAGCTAGTAAATATGTAAGGCTGGATTTGAACTCAGTTCTTTCTAACTCCACTCCCAGCAATCCATCCCCAGTACCACCTAGCTATAAGTTCTCAAAAGAAAAATTGCAAATCATATCATATACTGCTCCAAATCACTAACAAGAGAAATGCAAATAAAGAAAATTCTGCCTCACACACAAAGAATTCACAAAGATGACAAAAAAGATGTGAATAGACAAAATCAGCTGGATTGTGGAAGCGCAGGAACACTAATGATCACTAATGGAACCGAATTGCACAGATAGCCTGGAAGGCAATTTAGAATTATTCAAATAAAGTGATTAAAATGGCCAACCCTTTGAGCCAGATATGTCATGCTACTCAGACACCGCAAGGAGGTCAAAGCTAGAAAGGGTGCACACACAATAAAATATTAACTGCAGCATTTTTTTTGTCATAGTAAAGAAATGCAATCAGATTACGTGTCTTTCAGTTGGGAATGGCTAAAGGAGTTGTGGTACATGAAAGTAATGGAAATTGCTACATTATAGGAAATGACAAATATAATGAATACAGAGAAGCCTGGGAAGATTTATGAATCGTTACAAAGTGAAATAAGCAGGACCAGAGAAAAAATGTACCCAGTGACTCCAGCAACATAAGTAACATCATCATCATTGGCAACAACAATGAAATTCAATGTGGTGAAAGTATAATGACCCAATGACCTAAGAGGAAGATGGGAGAAGATGCCTCTCTCCTTTCTTTGAGGCGGTCTGGGACTGTGACTATAAAACTCTGTATACTCGGGTGATGTGCTGATTAAATTTGCTCAGCAGACTTTTTTTCTCTCTCCTTTTTTATTTTAAAGGAAAGGCTTTCTGGGAGGAAAAGGGAGAGAGATATGGTATAATGTAGGAAATACAAAAACAGGAGATATCAATAAAAAATTTAAACAACAACA
Organism: Pseudochirops cupreus; assembly: GCA_028627135.1. NCBI lineage: Eukaryota > Metazoa > Chordata > Mammalia > Diprotodontia > Pseudocheiridae > Pseudochirops > Pseudochirops cupreus. The sequence continues at coordinate 46,417,593 of CM053581.1, forward strand.
ATAACAAAAAAGAGAGCTCCCTCTCGACTCCCAGTGGAAGTGTCCAGTGGGTAACCCCCAACTCCCTCCCTTCTTCAGAACTCTTGTTCCTAGAATTCTCTCTCCCTTCTTAGGCCACGTTAGCCACATAGAGAGTACAATCCAGGGCATTTTTGAGTCTACAAAGACCCTTGGATAGAGCTCAACTTGCATGGTTGTTTTATTTTTTTTTCTTTTTAATACCATTAGAAATGCTTTTCTTGCATAGAAGATGTGCCCTTCCAGACAATCTACTACACAGTAGAGCATCGGGGGAAATGTGTCCCCAGTTGTTCTATGAGAATTGTATGTTTCACACTGACTCATGGTCTCATTGTAAATGCTCAAAACCAGAAGCACATCTTAAAACCAACTTCTTATATAACTAAACTCCTTCTTCCTTTAAATGTGGTCAGTTTTCTAGCTCTCACTAGGCTGCTTTAGACTCTTCTGGTTTTGATGTGTGTCTTCAGTCCCTGAAAGAGGAAATGGTCAGAAGGCCTCAGGGATTTGGCACTGGCATAAATGCAGATGTTGGTAGCTGTTTTCTGAATATTGCTATAGGAAGGAAAGATCTGGGTATCCCTAAAGTAAGGACACAGTGAATAGCCAAGGTATAAAAATCATAAGTTTGCAATAGATCCTGAAATAAGACTTCTACATTTAATAGGTTTGCGCTAACTAGAAGCACAGTTTATTTTACCAGTATGCCCTGTGTTGCATAAGTTCTAGTATGGAGAGAGTATGGAAAACATCTTATAGTATGTTGGCCAGTTAATGCACAACTATTTACTAAGTGAGAATACAGAGGGGTGGAAAAAGCAGTACACCCATGGTTAGCTCCAATCTACATTGGGTGTCCCTGAGCAAGTCACTTCTCTCTGGGCTTCAATTTTTCTCATATGTAAATGAAACAATTAGGTAGGTGGCACAGTGGAGAGAGTATTGGAGCCAGGTGGGCCTGAGTTCATAGGTGGCCTCAGACATTTACGAGCTGTATGACCATGGGCAAGTCACCTAACCCTGTTTGCATCAGTTCCTCATCTGTAAAGTGAGGTAGAGAAGAAAATGTCAAACCACTCCAATATCTCTTCCAAGAAAACTTCCAATGGAGTCATGGAGAATTAGAGATGACTGAATAACAACAACAACAATGAAAAGATAAAACTAAATGATATGCAAGGCTTCTTCCAGTCCTAAATCCTAGGATCTTCCTAGAATGATGAGAGGAAAGAGGATACCTTCAGTTCTTTGTAGGTAAAATAATCTAGATGGGGAGATAAGCAACATATCACCCAACTTTGACATTCAGATTCATGGAGTCCATATAAGTCAAATTTATGGTTATAAGCCTTCATTTCTGCAAATATTCTTCCTTCCTCCCACCCCCACCCCAGGTGAGCAAGACTAAAATCAATACATAACATCATAGAAAAATAAAGGACATTTACTTAAAAAGCGGTTGTTATTTTGTTGTTGTCCAGTCAGGTCTGACTCTCCATGACTTCATTTGGGGTTTTTGTGGCAGAGATACTGAAGTGGTTTGCCATTTCCTTCCCTAGCTAATTTTACAAATGAGGAAACTGAGGCAACCAGGGTTAAGTGACTTGCCCAGGGTCACACAGCTAGTAAGTGTCTGAGGCCAGATTTGAACTTATGAAGATGAGTCTTTCTGACTTCAAACTCAGTAGCCTGTCTACTGCACCACATAGCCAACAACAAGAAAAGCAACAACAACTTAAAATTCAGGTAAGTGGTCTAATGAATAGACTTTAGTAGGAACAGACTTTACTAGGAAAGATAGCTGTTTAAGGGGTCAACAATCTTTTTTAATCACATTCACTAGTTCAGGGGAAAATTCAACACCCTGAACTTCAGAGAAAATACAAATACAGAGAAAATGCAAGCAGAGAAATAAAGACCAACAGACAGGGCTTCTAACTGTCTGAGAAATTAGCATAGATCAACAGATAGGTCCAAGTGTCTGACAAAGGCAATACATACAGAATTTCCAGAGAGAAAAGCACCAACATCTGGGTTTTTCAAAGGGGGGGAGGCCTCCTTAAGGGTTACCCAGAGTCTCATCTGGTCAAATCACAAGAACATTCTTCTAATAAGTGAACTCCAAAGCAAAATGCTAACCTCAGGGTATATACACAGGTTTTTTTTAGAGGGCTTTACCACCCTCCTGACTCAGTGTCTAATTAGAAATTAACAAAAGGTGTGAAAGCCTTCCTACAAGCAAGTCTACCCTAAGCAAGCTTCCCTTAATGGGCTCCACCTGAGATCTATTAATGAGTGAGGAAGATCTTAGGTCCTATTAATATTACAAACGCCAGCCCAGGAAGACCTAAGTTCAAATCTTCTTTCTGACACTATCCATTCAGCCTAAAGCAAATCACTTAGCTTCTCTCAGTCTGTTTCCTCTTTTGGGCAATGGGGCTAATAGATAAGATCTACCTCATCAGTCTAAGGATCCAATAAAATAGCTCTGTGCCTAGCACTACTGTTAGTGATTCTTACTATGAAGATGATTCAAAAGGCACCATAAACAAGGAGATGAAATCAGAGAGCAAACACCCCCCATTTTCCAAAATGATTACTTCTCACACCCCCAATGTTAGAAGGCTCTGAATCTGGTCGTCTCTGCTCCCTGGGCGCCCTCACCAGCACAACAGGACAAGTTATAGAAAAAAAAGAGCATTAAGAACTTCCCTGCTGGATGACTGATGAAGCCCAGGTACCCAGGATAGTCCTACAATAAACATTAGTCTCTCATGGCCTCTTCTCTCTAGTACTGATAGAATCCTAATAAAGCTGCCCCCAGTCCCAGTATTCTAACTTCCTTATGGGCCTCACCAAACAACAAGCATGTCCTGATTTGACCACACAGTCTGACTTTAACCACACCTCAGGCCCCCAGACTCAACATAGATACTGCCCGTAGCTAGCCACTGCTCTCAGATCCAATTCACATGTTTAAATAGATGTGTTCTTGTTCTCAAACACAATCACATCATCCATTTAACTCAAGACAGGACCACAATACCTAATTATCCATCCTAGCCAAACAGGACCACAAATACCAATCACAAAGCAGCACAGCCAGAATATTTGACCACCAAACCACAGAAGGGACCCTTCCCCTATTACCTAATCCCTTAATAAATCCCTCATGCCTTTGTAATATTCATAATTTCTGTTGTGTAAGCAGCATCACTACACTATAAATTTGCCTGTGTTGTCTTACTAAGTTGCTGGTTCTTCTAGCCTGCTTCCGAGGAGCATCAATCCTCAATCAATGCCTATATTTGGATTAGAGTTGGTCTGACTCTGAATTCTTTGAGAAGACCCCTACAACATACCATGAAACCTCAACATTTCCACCAGTATAGAGTCCAGGGAAAGTGGACTCAACCTCAGAGAGCACATGTCAAAGGAGTAATTCACAGCCCTTGGATGTCTCTTTACTAGAATCCTCAGGATGTTTTCCTTAAGTGTGAGACAGCTTTTCTGCTGGGTTTCTTGTCAAGGCTAGAGTTTGTGTCTAGCCTATCTTTGTCTCCACATGCAGGCATCAGTCAACTGTTGGGGGGTGGGGGGAACACTATTTAAATATCAATGAATGAAGCAAGCCAAAACATTTGATCCTGGGGGTCAGTTCACATACAGATGCTTTGGAGAAGCAGTTTTGGCATAGATTTGTGTTAAACAAACCTAAACACTTTGAAACCTGCTCTCATTTGCATCATCCTATAAAATGTTAACTGACTTCCAAAGACCTGTTGGATTTCCAAAGACTTTTTGTGCCTAGAATTCTCAAAGCTTCAGATAAGACAAGCCTTTCCTGTTTCGGTACCAAGGCATAGCAGATTCAAGACAATGATTTACAAAACCTAGATGTTTGAAGGCCTGTTCTGGCCTTTGCATCCTCTTTGTTAATGCCTTTAAAAATGTTAATCGACTTCCCAAAGACCTGATGAATGTCCCCAGACTCTTGGATCGCAGAAAACAGAAATTTTGATTTTATCTGAGTATTACTTCCAGGATGTAGTAGACTATCGTAACAATAAAACTATGATAATATCCCAGGATGTGAAAAACTAAGTCTATTGATGAGAATACTTGAATCTTTGTCCTTTGGATCTTTAAAAACCTTGTTCAAATCATCATTAAACAGAGTTCATGGCTCTTGCCTGAACTACCCACATTCTCTGGCTACTTTGCTCTCTCTCTCTCTCTCTCTCTCTCTCTCACACACACACACACACACACACACACACACATATTTCTACCCACACTTGGGGCTGGTACCCAGGTGGCTCCCAATAAATGAATAGATGGGGAGTCTAAAGTCTTCTGTACCTTTAGGGTCTAGAAAAGCTTATAAAATTCTCCTCTAGTTGTATGTAGAGTGAGAAGGAAGAGATCTAGGCTAAGACTAAGATAGGCCCCTCTCCTACCCCAGTACTTCCTCCTCAAGGGCAGCCCTTTTTTCTCTCTGCCACCAGACATTCATACCCTTCTGAACTAGCTCCCTCTTTATGGACAGAATCTTCAGGACGTTATCAAGTCCCTTACCCAACCGTGACAAGTTTCCTATCAAACCTGGCCAAATCAGCTTTGAATTATTCGAGTTTGCTATTCTTGTTCCCATTTGTTCAGAGTGTTAAGGTTTTCAAAGCACTTTACTTTCTTATCTCATTGAATCCACATGACAACTCAGGGAGTGAGGTCCAATGATAATTTCCATGTTCAGATGAGGTATTTTAGCCGGAAAAAGAGGTTAGGTACCTTGTCCAAGGTCAAATAGCTAATATTTGGATACGGCAAACATTTAATAGATGCTTGTTGAATTGATTGGAATTGAATCCAATGATATTTCCTCTTGGGTGAATGGCTACATTTTGGAGAGTTGATATGATGTAGTGGGAAGTCAGGGGACTAGAATTCATCTTCTTTCTTGCATACTTACTCACTGTGTGACCTTTAACAACCTCTCTTCACCTGGGGGTCATATATAAAATGTGGATGTTGAACTTGGTGGCTTACAAGGTCCCTTCGAGCTCTAAATCAAGCATTTGATAATCTTCCTTCAAGGTCTCAATTTTCAAATGTCTAAGACATATGGGTTGGACCAGAGAACCTTTCCTGGCCCTTTCAGCTCTGCTATGCTATGACTCATGAGATAACCTATGGAAACAGCTTTGCAAACCTTCTAGCACTGCCTAATCATAGTGATTGGCAAGAATACAGAAATGTGATAAAAATGAAAAATATCCACTATTATATCACATCCTTAAGATTATGTATGTGGCTATTATGGGGGCACAAGCAGAGATGGCCCCTTGACAACAATGGACACTCCTACCACTACCTTCATTTTCTCAGAAGTTCTACGAAGGGGAAGTGAGGAAGGAAGGAAGGAAGGAAGGAAGGAAGGAAGAAAAGAAGGAAGGAAGGAAGGAAATGAGTGAAAGAAGTGAAAACTTCTCAGACTATACTCTAAAATCTAGTAAGGCTTTTCGTGGGAAACAGGCCCAAGTTCCCCCTCACCAGAAATCACATGATTTACAAGGACTCAAAACTCAGAATGGTAGGGAGTCACCCCTCTCCTCAGTGCCACCCCACCATAAGATATGCCAAATAAGGACAGAAGTGCTTTCTCAAATGTACATTCGGTGGTCTACTCTTTCCTTGTTCCTGAACTTGAGGTAGATTGCTGCACTTAGATTGCACACCTAACTTCTAGCCAATGGAAGAAAATGGTCAGAAGGGGGGTGGGGGAGAATTCTGCATTAGGGCTTTCTAACTTCGCCATTTCCTTTTGTAAATTGCTTTTCCTCCCTGACCATTTGTCAGGAGGGTGGCCCTTTCTCGAGATTGTAATAAACCATTCTTTCCTGCTCCCTACCTTGAGAAGCCTCTGAGTATTATTTGGGTAAGGATCTCTGTTGCACACAGTTTTGGGGTGCACACAGAAGGAACGAGAGGGGGAGAGAGAGAGACAGACAGACAGAGACTTAGTGGTATTCAAAGCTAGGGGATCTGCCTCATTCCTCTCAGATTAGATTTTGGCTTCCTTCTACTCCTGACAGAGCTGGCTATTTTGGATACCAAAACCACAGCACTTTTTGGATATTGAGGCTTTTGTACTGTTGCAGTTTCATAGTGTGTTTTGGGGTTCATCTCAAAGAATTCAGAGGCAGACCACCTCTAACTCAACAGGCATTGTCTGAGGATTGATGCCCCTCAGAAGCAGGCTAGGTTCCAAGAAGAATCAGCAACTTAACAAGACAACACAGGTAAATTTATAGTGCAATGATGCTGATTACACAAGTGAAATTATGAATATTAAAAAGGCAGGAGGGATTTGTTGAGGGATTAGGTAATAGGGAAAGGGGCCCTTCCATGGTTTGGTGGTCACACACACTGGTTGTGCCGCTTTCTGATTGATTAGCTATTGTGGTCCTGTTTGGTCAAGACGGATAGTTAGGTATTGTGGTCCTGTCTTGAGATAAAGGGATGATGTGATTGTGGTTGAGTAAAAAGACATATCTATTCAAATATGTGAATTGGATCTGAGGTCAGTGGCTAGCTAGGGGCAGCATCTATATTGAGTCTGGAGGACTGAGGTGTGGTTAAAGCCAGATTGTGTGGTCAAATTAGTGCATGTCTACTGTTCAGTGAGACCCATAAGGAAGTCGGGGGTAGCTTTATTAGGATTCTCTCAGAAGAGTATGTCTTGGAGGAGAGAGTTGGCGTGTTTTGTTCCAACTGTTCATATTATACCATGTTAGTAAATATACATTTCCTAAAAGCTAATTAAGGCTGGCTACTTAATATCAACTCTTAAACAAAGGAAAATCACACTAGTGGGGGCTTGGAAGCAGTAATAGAAATCAGAAAAATACCCCCCCCCCAAACCCCTCAGGATGAACCCTAAAGCCCTAAGGGAATTCAATAGACATTCTCTGGGGAGCTTACTCATCAATGTGTGGAGCAGTTGAGACAGTTGCTCAGAGTATATGCTCTGTGTAGGAGCCTCATCTGGGAAAATCACTGGGCTCTTTATGTTTGTGGGGACGCTCCAGATTTTCGAGTCAGGACTTTTTCGTACCCAGGTGTTCATATTTTTTCTCACTTTTCTTTTAGATTGCAATGATATGGCACAGTCTGAGGTCTGTTTTAATATATTATTCTGTACGGTCTGGTATTTGGTATGATTGCTTTCTTATAGTCAGACAAATGCTTCTGAGATAAATTATACATAGTTGAATGCGTAAGTACCAATATCTATACTATCATTATAACCTGTCGTAAGTATTGCAGCACATATGAGAATTATAGATTTTGCATCCATAATTATAGCACCTAGAGGTTTGTCTAGACTTTGGAGCAGCAGTTCTCAACCTGTGGGTCGCAACCCCTTTGGGAGTGGAATGACCCTTTCACAGGAGTCATAGGGGTCGCCTAAGACCATTGGAAAACACATATTTCCAATGATCTTAGGAACCAAGACATGGCTCCTCTATCCGTCTCCAGGAGGGTCCGCCCACATGCAGATACGCCCACATACAAGCATTAAAGGGTCGCGGCACTAGGAAGGTTAAGAACCACTGCTCTAGAGCCTGCTATTATAACTCATAAATGTTCAAGTATTTTTCCTTTTTCCTTTTAAGCCAGCAGTTCTCAACCTGTGGGTTATGTTCAATTTGTAACAATGAAAATACATCCTGCATATCAGATATTTACATTACGATTCATAACAGTGGCAAAATGACAGTTATGAAGTAGCAACGAAAATAATTTTATTATTGGGAGTCACCACAACATGAGGAGCTGTATGAAAGGGTCGCGGCATTAGGAAGGTTGCGAACCACTGTTTAGAAGACTTGTCTTATTGTGACTTGAGGACAGTTTGTCTGAGATCTCTAGGGGCTACAGATCCATAGAAGGAAGATTCCTAATAGCCTGGAAACCCAAAGTAATCCCCAACTGGTGAGAGCAGACTCCTCTTTGTAAGACTGTTCTCTCTCCCCTTGCTAGAGTGAAGAGCATATCTTTCTTGTTGGCAAAGAACTCCTTCACTTCTTTTTTTTAAATCTTGAAGTCTAAGTTTATTGTTGCTTTTGGTCACGTTATCTCCAAGACAAATCTCGTAACATATTGGACCACCATGGATCCTTTAGCCCTTTGGCCATGTGCTATTTCTAGAGCCTTTGTCACTCTTGAATGATGAAAGTAATGGAAAAAAGATCTCAAGGTTTTTCATGGAATCAGGAAATATCAGTTTGGGAAGCATCTGAAAGACAGGTCTTTCTAGTCCCCAAGTGTAGTTCTTTGACTGTATCCAAACTTCATAGAAAAAAATCATTGAATCGTTGGATACAGTCAAAGGGCCACACTTGGGCACCTAAAGAGCCACGTGGGGCCTCAAGGCTGCAGGTTCCCTACCCCTGACCTAGTCCAACCCCAACCAACTAACAGGTAAGGAAATTTAGGTCAGAGAAGTGAATTAAGTGAATACAGCTATTTAGAAGCAGAGTCACAAAGGCTTTCTTTATTTCTGTACATTCTCTGGTCTATGCTGGGCTATTTATTTTGATAAAGAGAGGCATTAGCTGGTTTGTGACGATTTTTTGCATAATCAACATTTGATGGGAAGGAGCTAAGCTGGAAAGTACATGTGCTATTCTCCCCTTAAGAGCCATCAAGGAAAATGACATTGATCTTTCACCCCTCCAAAAACAGTGTACCCTTAGGCTACTAATATTTGAGGAATGATGGATAGATATAGATATAATTTTAGCTCAGTACTGCTCAGTACTGTATCCTGCACAGCCTTCCTCCAAATCCATACCAAAGCAGAAATCACAGTCTCCCTTGGAGAAGGGGAGCCAGATTCCACATTTTAGTCACTTTGAGTAATTCCATCATGATTCTTCTACTAACTCACAACTTAAGCAAGTCCCTCCTGCTGGGCATCCATCTTCTCCTCCATAGAAGGACCTCCATAGATTAGATGATCTTTGATTCTTCTGCATCTGCTAGTTCATGGTTCTATAATTGAGGGAATGTGTTGAAAATGACACATGTCAGCAGTCCCTGACCACAAGGATGGACATATTTTCTGCTTGCACTTTACCCAACCCGAGGAAAATTGGAAATAACCAGACAATGACCAAAAATGGCCATCACTTCATCCAGATCTACAGACAGCCCTAGAATCTAACACCACTGTTGGCCAAAAGCACAGCTTCCTATGCAATCTGGTGTGTGTC
>CM053581.1:46426994-46440358 GCA_028627135.1 Pseudochirops cupreus
TGTGGAGCCTGTGGCGCCAGGCTTGTTTTCCAGGAATGCCCGTGCCTTGTAGCTTTGTGATTGGGCAGTGGGTCTAGAGGGCTGTGACATTCTCCAAGCCAGGAGAAGGCTATATATACGCCCTGATGTGAGGTTTTGGTTTGGGGCTCACTTTGAGAAGAGTTGTGTGATTTGGCCAGATGAGACTCTGGGCAGCCGTCTGCTGATCTGTTTTTCTGTTTGTTTGTAACTTCTGTTTGTATTTGAAGTTCAGGGCGCTGACTTTTTCCCCTGAACTAGGTAAATGGTATTTGATTAATTAAAGTAAGATTGTTAGCCCATTTTGAGTTGCTTTCCTTTAGAAAAGCAGATCTAAGAACCTGTGCTAGTAGCCGCTCTAGGTATGCTAGGGTGCTTGCTGTTACAGTCTGACACACACCATTGATTTCTATTCAAAAATGAAAATGCCTGCATGGTTTAGTTAGCTAGCTGTAAAAATGTGGCCTGAGAAAAACCTATGATAATAGGGAAAAAGAAAAATATCTTTTTTTTCTCCTTTCTGGTGACAGGCTATTCTGAAGACACTTCTTCTTCCTGTCTGGTACCACACCCTGCCCTTTCTCTGCTACCTCCCACCTCCCATATCTGAATACTTTACTTGGAGTGTTCAAAACTAAAAGCATTGGGTGGCTAGGTAGTGCAGTGAATAGAGCACTGGCTCTGAAGTCAGGAGGACCTGAATTCAAATCTAGCCTCCTACACTTAACACTCACTTAGCTGTGTGACCTTGGGCAAGTCACTTAGCCTCAATTGTCCTTCTTCTCCCCCAACATCAGATGTGCCCAAGTAAATCCCTCCCCTTCCTTTATCATCCTTGGCCCTCTTTTGGATCTTTACTTAACTCTTTTGAATGGTGCTCCACACTGCAGAATTGGAATGGTGACCAAAACTCTGGCATAACCTGGAGATCAGGGCAGGAGACACCATTCACCTGGATAACTTCTCCCTTTTGTCTTCCTGCCAGGCCTGAAGATCATCAGTCTCTAGACCAGGAGCCAGTGTACTTGTCCCATCCAGAGAGCTGATTGTGTCTTTTATATAAGGTCACCATCCCTTAGGTGATACAAAATGTAGCCCTAATAAAAACCTGTTTTCTTGAAACATTGTTTGTTACTTTTCCCTAGTGGAAATCCTAAACCCTCCCAAAGTAGCTTAAATGGACTAGAACAGAGTTAGGGTATGATCATAGAAGAGGCAGACTTGATTATGGCATGACCGAGTCTTGTAAACAAAAACAGACTCTTCCATAAAGCTCATGAAAAAAAAACATGCTATAACTCTTGTGTCATAGACTAGGGTGGAACAAAGAGCCCAAATTCACTCTGGGGGATTTCTTACTCCCTGAGCTCATAACCTTCACCCAGGAAACCAGAGATAATAGATGCCTCCTGTCCTTCCCCTACTCCCTTGCTGAAACCAACCACTACTTACACAAGCCTAGATCATGATATCACTGGGGGTGGGGGAGAAGCTTTATTAAAAGAAAGAAGAAAACAAAGCAATCTTTGAATGAGCAACCATGAGTCTGAAAGATGCATGAAAATCCCAAGAGTCATTTATATAGTTCCCAATATGAGTCCTCTGTCTTCATTCGGTTCACTTTCTTGCCATTTGAGTATAGATGTGAGATATTCTGACTGTCTGTATTTCTGTCTCGATCTCTGTCTCTCTCTGTTTCTCTATCTCTCTGTCTCTATATCTGTTTCTCTGTGTGTTTGTCTGTCCCTGTGTCTCTCTGTGTCTCTGTGTCTCCCTGTTTCTGTCTCTGTGTGTTTCTCTCTGTTTCTCTGTCTCTGTGTCTCTGTCTCTCTGTTTCTCTTTCTCTCTATTTCTCTGTCCCTGTCTCTCTGTCTCTCTCCCCCCTCTCTCTTTCCATCTCTGTCTCTCTTTTTCTTTCTCTCTGTCTCTTCCCCCCAACCCCGCTCTGTTGTTTCTCACACCTCCATGGCATGGCATCCCATTCACCAATGTACAATACATGATCTAGGTCTACAGTCCCAACTGCCCCTCACACAGAAGAATCTGTCCCCAGAGTGCAGCTCCTATGCCATCTCAGGGCTCTAGGATTGGCAGAGGGAAGGTATCTTGCTAATACTATTGCTGTCAAGCCTTCACTGATGTGCTTCTCCCCATAATTGATATAATGTAATTGGTAGAAGTTGATAGATTAATCAACTACCTTAAATTAGCTTTCTAAAAGAGTTATTTGCTAAGGTGGTAAAGTAAGAACAAAATATTCCCCCCTCAAAATCTCCCACTAGATCCCCCACCAGTACACAAAGTCCAGGAAAACATAGGCTCATGCTTAGAAAACACATGTGGTAAAGGTCCTGGTTCCCAGAAGCCTGTTCTCCCCTGTGGGTACTCAAGATGTTCCTCCTAAGCATAGTATAGCTTTTTGGCCAAGCTCTTTGTAGAGTTCCAGATACAGACACTGTCATCAGCTGTTCCAAGGATATGGCATCCAGGGGTGCAGCATGGATCCAGGACACTAATGGGAAGATGGGTAGTGAAAATCCTCTAGTCCTTCAAAGCTCACAAGGTCCTCCCCTGACCAAGAGGGGAGAGGGAAGGAGATCAAGGCCAAGACTGAAGTACTCCCTCCCTCCCCACTCCTAAATTAGTCCTTACCAGGGACTCAGGGAACTACTCTCCCTCTTAGCTCCCAGATCATTCACCAGTTTAATTCCAAATACTCAATGGTTTTCTTCACACTTCGCAAGGCATGAACAAGTCCCTCAGCCAATCTGCACAAACTTCCCATTACACCTTGGCTAAGTGTCCTGGTTTTGTTCACTCCTAGTAAACCAGAATTGATCAATGTGCCAGGGCTAGCTGGAATGAGAAGTCAACCTCACATTTACATGGGTCTCAGGTCAGGCTAGAATAGGTCTCTAGGATGTTCTAATCTTCCATTCATCTCTCCAAAGCAGAATAAGGGCAAAATTTTCCAGTGTCTCTCTCTTTTCCCTAATTACCATCGATATACCCTTCCTGGTCTTTCCTCCCCTCCAGTTTCTGCCATTTCTCCCACTTGCAAGCCCTTACACATCACCATACATATCTTTGAAGTAGACATACTTTATTTTCTCCAGTTACTAAGAGTGAGAAAGGATGAAGAAAGGAGAAAAATGCTAGCATTCCCATGTGAGTTATTTCTACATCATTAGAGGAAATACCGACATTGATGAGATCCATCATCCCTTCAAGTAAATACTACATTCGCCTTCCTCAATGGAAGGTTTCTGGAAAGGCACAGGTCAGAGTTACACAGGATGTGAAGATTTAAATGGGTCACAATTGGTACCAGTGAAGGACATGCCCACACTGATGAGATCAGGGAATCTTTGAAGTAAGTATTCCCCTGGAGGTTAACCAGGTAGTATATTGAAAGTTGTGACCTTTTATACTGATATTATGTTCACTATTACTGACCCTGGTGAGAGAGATGAGAAGTGACTCACTTAGGGTCATATAGCAAGTTAGCGGCAGAGCACATATTAGAACCAGTTGTCCTAGTTTCTATTTCAGGGTGATTTTTACTATATCATGCTATCTTTCAGAATAAGATATTGTACAGAATTAACATTACACAGGAAAGAAAAGTGATTTGGCTGAGCTAGGTAGGGACTTAAGGCAGAACTCGAGCATAATTATACCTTCCAAAGTAAATTGGTAAGTATTATTATCCCCATTTTAAAGATTCAATGACTGAGGCTCAGAATGCAGTGCCTTGGCTGTTGACATATAGCCTCAGTTCTCCTGACTCCTAAGCCAATCCTCTTTACACTACCCTTGCCTTCTGGTCTTCTTTCTATCACCCAAGTTTCCCAGAGAGTAGAAATAATTTACTAGCTGTATGACCTTGGGCCAGTCACCTCACCCTGTCACTTTCACCTCAGTTTCCTTATCTGTAAAATGAGGGGGCCAGATTACATGTTTTCTAAGACTCCTCCCAGATCTAAATCTATGATCCTATGACCTGCCCAAATGCAGAGGAAGTGAATAGTAAATCCCAACTAGAACCCAGAGGGTCCAGCCTCGTAGCCCTCAGGTTCTTTTCCCCATTCGGTTATGTACCTGGGGATGACTAAACCACTAGGGGACAGTACCTATCCAGCAGGTAATCACTGGCTGGAACACCACTTAGAACCCTAGGGGAAAGCTTATGCAAATTGTAACCTAGCAGCTACATCTGGTGTGAGACCTTTTACAAAGATAGTTCTTGCTCTCCCCAACAAAGGAAGAAAAGGCTAATCACCCTGAAGGTATTTTTAACGGGGTGGAGGAATGTGTTTTGCATAGTTTAGCTTTTCAGTTTGTGGCTCAGAGCCCTAACCTAAGCCGAGTTGTTTGTTTATGCAGGTAAAATCCCCTGTCACAACTTCCACCCAGGGACATCCACTATCTTTAGCTGAATTATAAACTGGGTGTAATGAAGTTGTCAAAGTCACTTTTCCAGTTGTGGGCACTGTAGCTGACAAAAATCCTGAGATTTAGCAATAGGAGAAATCTTCTGACCTATCCTCCACCTTTTACAAAGGAGAAAACAGGTCCCTAGAGACAGATTTCCCTACAATTTGTCCAAAGTCACATAGAAACCAAATATTGTTAGAATTAGAACCTGGGTCTGCCTATTCAAAGTCCAATGTTTCCTATACTACACCAGAAGAGCACAGGCAAAGCTTCTGTCAACACTGTCTGAGCAACTGAAGAGAATTTAACAATAAGGGAAGTACCTTCAGCATAACCCCAGCCTCTACTTCTTATCTCTTTTGACCTACTGGGCTTTTTGGTAGACTGTAATTAGATTTGAGGGATTTGTTTTATGGAGGGGGGGCAGAAATTAGATGAGATGCTTTGAGTGGGGTGAGAAGTCTACACCACATATTCTCACAGATGTTGGACCATATGAGAGAGTAATTAAAGCTTTGGAAACCAGGACAGGGTGATGAGGGCTTTGCCCCAGGACAGAAAGAAACTTAAAGGGCTTCTGATAGCCCTTACATGCTTCTAAGGCAGTGGTTCTCAACCTTCCTAATGCCGCGACCCTTTAATACAGTTGCTCATGTTGTGGTGACCCCCAACCATAAAATTATTTTCGTTGCTACTTCATAACTGTAATTTTGCTACTGCTATGAATCATAATGTAAATATCTGATATGCAGGATGCATTTTCATTGTTACAAATCAAAACATAACCCACAGGTTGAGAACCGCTGTCCTAATGAATAAAGGGAGGAAAGACAGATCTAGGGAGTGGGAAGGCAATGAAAGGGGTCAATTCATAACCAAATGTAGAGGCCAGAGAAAATTTTCACTATGCCAAGCTCTGGACCAACCTTGAAGTGGGAGGTGAAGCCTGGCCCTGGCCCAGTAAGCTAATGTCCTCGGCTGCAATAACAGCAGTTCTTCAATGTCTGCAGCACATTCTACCAAGGGAAAGAGAATAGTAACACTTCCAGACACTTAGACTGTGCAGCCACCTACTCCCCAGACTTGGGGGTAGGATGGGAAGATGGGGAAAGTACTTAGCAGGAGGAGGAGGAGGAGGAGGAGTGATGGTGGTGATGGTAGCAATGGTGGTGGTGGTAATGGGAATAGCAGTAGTAATAGTAATGGTGGTGGTGATGGTAATGGTAGTAATAGCAATAGTAGTGGTGGTGGTAGTGGTGGTAGTAGTAGTTAACATTTATAGTGCTTATTATGTGCCAGATACTATGCTATGCCCTTTACAAATAATTCTCTTATTTGGTCCTCATCCTACTAGGGTAGACACTATTTATAGTCCTCATTTTACATATGAGGAAACTGGGACAAATAGAGTTTAAGTGACTTGCCCAAGGTCATACAACTAGTGTCTAAAGAAAAGATTTAGTTAGCAAATAATCCTTTATTAAACAGTTACGTGCCAATTATGCTAAGCTCTAGGGATATATGTGTGTGTGTGTGTATGTATCTATATGTATGCATACATATATGTATATGTGTACATTATACATGTATCTATATGTGTGCATACATATATGTGTATGTATGTATGTGTACATTATGTGTGTGTGTATATATATATATAGTCTACAGGTCTATGTCTGATGGGAGTTCTAATATGGTTGACCCTAAAAACAGAATTCGCCCCCTGCTAGACTGAAGGTACATAAGGACAGGAACCATGTCTTAACCAAACTTTTCTCCTCCCACACAACACAGTGCTTTTAACAAAGGTGTTATTTAATCATTGTTTTGATTAAATTAAATTTGGCTTAATTGAGTTGAACAGAATAAATGAAGTAGAATATCCATTACCTCAAGGTCAAGTATAGAGAGAGTCAACATGGTTCCATGGGCTAAGATGGGAATCAGAGATGTGTGTTGTGAAATCTCCTGCAGCTCCTAGCACAACATTCTAGCATGGCAGCTAGGTGACACGGAGGATAGAAGGCTGGACTTGGAGTCAACAAGGTGTTGGTCTACCTCTTTACTTACCAGCTATGTGACCCTGGATCAGTCAACTTAACTCTAGTTTCTTAGGTTATAAAATGGGGATTAAAAACAGCACATATATTACAAAATGGTCATGAAGACCAAGATAACTTAAGTAAAGTGCTTTATAATGAATGCTGATCTCTGCTCTGACACTAACTGGATCATATGAGTCAATCTTGTCTCCTCTCACCCTGAATTGGTAAATCCCTGTGCTTCTGAGATCTCAGAAACCAAGCTGTCTCCAGGCAAGCCTCCCATCCTGCTCCAAGTCCATGTTTCCTAAAAGTTTCTGGCTCAGTGGGGCTTCTCATGAAAGCATTCATATTCAGTAGCTCCCAGAGCCCCTCCTCACATCCGGACCCCAGGCTCTCCAAGAGGGCCAGCAACAGGGCTGTGTTTAGAGATGTGAAGCATGCTGGAAAGGGAACTGGACCAAACCCATCAAATTTCGTTTCATCTCACAGGTCACCACAACCCACTCACCAAAAACCACATCTATGTGTCAGGTCAGATTGGTCTTTCACCTGTAGAGGCTATAATGATCACTGCCTCCCCACTCCCTTAGATCCCATTCCAAAGAAGAGATTCTGAAGATGTGTTTATGTTGTTCTTTTTTAAAATCTGCCTACAAAGAAACAAAGATACTTCAGTTTATGCATGGGGAGGGGGGGGTGGAACAGAAAAAAAAATCAGATGCAGGAGAAGCATTTTCCATAGAATCATTACAGTGAAAAGGATTTCAGACATCATGTTGTCAAATTTGCTCATTTTACAGACAAGGAAACTGAGGTTTAGGAGGGTAATGTGAGAAAGCAAATCAAGGTCTCTCAGGCTTATTAATAGTTGAAACCAACTTCCCTGACTCCCAGTTTCATAGTCATCTCTCTGTAGATATTAGATAAAAATCTAATCTTTGATGGATTCATGATCTCATCCAGGTGCGTATAACCTCTACCAATTTGGATAATAACCCCCCTGAACCTCCTTCCCTTCATGTACAACTCTTACCCATGTTCTTCTGCTGACATCGACCCACTTCCTCACTGTAACACTGCCTCTGAGAATTCTCAAGTTCTTTTCCTATGCAGGGAGCTCACAACAAAGGAGTCATTTCTATGCTAAGTGGATATCTGACTTTGCTAGAGTATCTTAATCCAGCCCCTGTGATGTGGAGGGAACATCTTTTGGGAACCGACATTGTGACCTGGCACCCTCAATCTCTCAAGCTGAATGTTTGTTACGAGCAGCTGCCTCTGTGTACTGCCTTAATTCATAATTACCCCCAACAATTCTAAACGGAGGTTCACCCAGGGGAGATTGGGTAATCACTTCTAAGGATCCACACCTGCATTTTTCTACTACTAATCATTTCTAGAGTGATTTGCTTGGAAGCTGATGAGGAAATTCAGCCTCAAATTACCTAAGGATTCAACCCTTAAGTCTACACTCCATATATATGTGCATAGATGGACACACACACACGTGCACACACTGACTTCTGCTATTGACACTCACATAGGTAACTACCTAATCTCTCTCTGCTTCTGCACACTCTCCTTCTTGCAAACAAACCCACAGGATACAAATGGCAAGGATCAGCTTCAAAGTAAAACCAGTCCACAAATTACCAGCATCAGAAAATTTTCCTAATGGTTCTCTTATATAGGATTTGTTGTTTAGTAATTTTCAGTCACATTCAACTCTTTGTGACTCCATCTAGGGTTTTTCTTGGCAAAGATAACTGGAGTGCTTTGCCATTTTCTTCTCCAACTCATTTTACAGATGAGGAAACTGAGGCAAACAGGATTAAGTGACTTGCCCAGAGTCCCGTAGCTAGTAAGTGTCGGAGGTCAGATTTGAACTCAGAAAGATGAATTTTCCTGACTCCAGGACCGGTACTCTACCCACTGTGCACCTAGCTGTCTATTTATGTATGATAGGATCATAAATTTCAAAACTGGAAAGGACGTTAGAAGCCATTAAATACAATTCTTCTCATTTTAGGAAACAGAAACTAAAGAAAGTGACTTGCCCAAGGTCACACAAATGGTAAGTGGAAGAGGTGAAATTTGAAATCAGATCTTCTGACTCTAGGGAAATAATCAATCACTACTTTAGGCTGCCCTAAACCTACACAACTCACTGCATTTTAATTCAGCATCCCCAGAGGCTAGCATTTGTGCATCTCCCACAGAGGATCCATGAAACTAATTAAAGATCTTCCTCTGTATTTTTTTAATATCTCAAGAGTATCAGCATCTCACTTAGACTATCTATCTACCATCTCCATTTTCCCCACGGGATCCGAACACCTCCTTTTCTGGTTGTTGGTATCTTTTACAATGAAGCAAATCAGCATTTATACTAGGTTGGAGCATCCTTACATGCACATCATCTGCCCTCGCGGCCACTCATAATTCTGAGTTGGACTCTTCTGAGATTATATTGTCCATTGATTTGCAAAACAGAGTCTCCCTGGAAGAAACGTGTTGAGGACACGGGTTTTTATAGTGGTGGCGGCTGGGACCCTTTATAATTCTCAAATGGGATTGAGCCCAGTCTCCTCCCCCTATTCATCTCTGGGTTCAGTTCACTGTCTATCTGCAATGCTTTGCCAAGAGAGGGAGAAAAAGAGAGGGAGAGACAGCTAGAAAGTCAGAGACTAAAAGAAGACGAAGAGAGAAACACAGAGATAAAGACAAACAGAAACAGAGACAGAGAGGTTTCCATAGCATACACTCTCAGAAGAACATTGCCCTCCTCCCAAGTAGTCGTCTTGGAAAACAACATTTATTCAGACGGAATGGAAATTGTTCCCTGAGGTATATTCTCCTCTTTGGTGCCAAATGTTATTTCCAATTTATGAGCTTCTGAAGATCATTTTCTTTAGCGATGATAGTCATACCAAAAACATATCACTTATTCCCTAACTCCACCTTTCCATAAAACTTGGCTCCTAATAACCTGTGATTGTTTCCTTTTTGTTTTTTGGTTGGTTTTTTTTTTTTTTGGAGGGGAGAAGGCGAGGCAGTTGGAGTTAAGTGATTTGCCCAAGGTCATACAGCTAGTTAAGTGTCAACTGTCTGAGGTCGGATTTGAATTCAGGTCCTCCTGACTTCAGGAGCTACAAGTCCTTTTTTATTTTAATCAATAAAAACCCTCCTTCACTTCTTCCCACTTTTCCTCTACCCCACATTGACCAATGACTGATTCCAACGCCCGAGCCCACCCTCAAACGATGAAGATTCATCACTAAGGAGGAGATTTAAGGGAATGTACTGAAAGTTCTGAAAACGAGTCCCACTGAGAGGTCTGGAGCTTCCTTATAGCTTCTCAGGGGAACGCTACTCATTTCGATGAGGAACCTCTGGTCTGTTTGTTAAAAAATCAATCACATCTCTTTAGTCACACTTCATATTACTTGGTTTTATGGGTGAACCACATTATTATTATTTTTCATATTCTCAAACTGAGGGATTGGTGATGTGGTTGGGGGGAGGGGGAAGAATGAAAACAGCGAAGTTGTTTCCATCTCATCAGGGAAGGATTATATTCTCAGCCACATGGATTCGGTTCTTCATTCAAAATCCCATCCCTCCCTTTTATGTCTATTGTCACAAATGAGTATGAATAGTTAGTTCCCTTCACTATTACTACAGAGTGGTCCACTTCAGAAACAAGGGGCTAGCTGATGTCTCCCATCAGCTGGGTGACTTGGGCCCTCTGAGCCTCACTTTCTTCCTCTGTAAAATGTAGGGATTGGTCCAGGTAGCCTTTGATCAATATTTTACTGTCTTTCATTTGAGTTTGACTCATTGTGACTCCATTTTGGGGTCCTTGGCAAGGATATTGGAGCGGTTTGCCATTTCCTTCTCCGGCTCATTTGACAGATGAGGAAACTGAGGCAAACAGGGTTAAGTGACTTGCCCAAGGTCACACAGCTAGTTAAGTGTCCAAGGCCAGATTTCAACTCAGGTTCTCCTGACACCGGTAGAGCTCCAGCTGGCTAGGAAAAACTATTTTTGTCAGTCTCCATTTCCAGCACAAAAATTATTCAATTGCTCTCTGTTGACTACAGACATAAAGTCCAAATTCTTTCAAATGTCATTCCAGACCATTCCTAATTTGGTCTTAACCTTCCTTTTCTGCTTGATTTTCACCTGTTTCAGGGGTGTGCCAAAACCAGCTCATGCCAAGTAACAAGAGCCAATTGGTAAATTTTCAGTGTGAGCATGTACACCTTGGGAATTGGCAAATGCTATTTTATTATATGTTTATTTTATATATCATATATTCATTATACATTATATTATTTATTTATTGCTTTGTCAGTTGTCTAGACGTAAGAGTGATGGAGAACACTTCAATGACGCAAATGAAACTTAAAAGGATGTCACATAGTCATTTTTCCAAGGAGCCAACTATTAAACATTGATGAACACATCCCTGAATGTCCCACAACTCACACATTCTCCTCTCACCAAGCCAGCCTACTCAGTGTTCACAGGATCACGGAATTTCCAACTGATAGTCTAAGCTAGTTTCAGAGCCGACTCCCTGGATATTTAGGTGCTTTGATTCCCAAGATTCATGCACCCTCATCCCTCCAAATGCAATGCCCTGCATGTTCTGGGACAGGCTCCACTGCCTCTCTCTGATTCAGTGGTCTCAGTCAAATAGAAAACTCCCACACAGAGAGCCCCAGTCTTTTGGGGAAGAGAATATGCTATTCACTTGAAATCATCAGGGTTGATAGGAGGGGAATAGAAATGGAGAAATACCTCAGCTGAGGAGATGGAAGTGGACAGTCTTGTCAGTTATATCTCTCTCCATCACACACACACACACACACACACACACACACACCATCTCTGCATTGAACATCCTGGAGATCTGAGAAGAGGGCCATGGAGATGTCAAGTTTGGAATTGGGAAGACCTAAGTTCCAGCCTTCTCTCAGACACTTCCTAGCTGTGTAAGCCTGAGCAAGCATCTTCACAACTCTCAACTTAGATTTCCTCATCTGTAAAAGAGAGGGTTGGACTCTATGGTCAGTAAGATCCTTTCAGCTCTAAATCCCTGATTCTATGGTCAATAGGTGGTTCGTCCATCTCTATAGAACCTCTCTTCATGGCCTCAACCAGGGACATTTAAGGGGAAAGCATAAGAGAGATGACATCAAAAAGGTTAGGAATATACCTCAATTTTCCCCTCACCACCTGGTATCATCTGGTACCTCGTGCTATTACCCCTGAAGATGATTAACTTCTTCAGTTTACGTACAAAGGAATCCTAACAGGAACATCATAGAATGTTATGGATGGAAAGGAATCAGGACTCCTGTGGCCCAGGAGAGAGGCAGTGTGGGTTGGTCAAAAGACCAGAGCTCAAGCCCCAGCTCTGCAATTCACTACATTTGTGAATTTGGGCAAATTCACATCTCCCCAAACCTCAACTGAACTAGATAATTTCTAAGGAAGCAGTATGGGCCAGTAGAAAGGGGAAGTCTTGGAATCAGAGGACCTAAGATAAAATCCCACCTCTGACATTTCTTATTGGCCTTGGCAAGATGCATAATAATTGTTTGCATTTATATGAAGCTTTAGGGCAGGTAGGTGGCACGGTGGAGAGGGTCCTGAGCCTGGAGTCAGGAACACCTGAGTTCTAATTTAGCCTCAGACACTCATTAGCTGTGTGACCCTGGATAAGTCACTTAACCCTCTTTGCCTCAGTTTCCTCATTTGTAAAATGAGCTGGAAAAGGAAATGGTGAATCATTCCAGTATTTTTGCCAGGAAAACCTTAAATGGGGTCATGAAGAATTTGAAATGATTGAACAATAACAGCAACACGAAACCTTAAGGATCTTATTTGGTCCCCACAACAGCCTACAAGGTAGTTGCTATTATTATTGTTCCTATATTGCAGATGAAGAAATTGAGGCAGAGGTTAAATGACTTGCCTGAGGTCACACAGTTAGTAAATGCCTGAGGCAGGATTTGAACTCAAATCTTGCTGACACCAAATCCAGGATCCTGTAGCATACAGCTCAGCTCCAACATCCAGGGGCAAAGTTTTGTCAAATGAAGAGTTTGGATTAGGTGACCCTTTGAGATCCTTTCTGGCTCTTGACATTTGATCCTTCCACCATTAAATCCAATAATTTCCTTTAAGACTTAGGGAAGTCCTCTCAATACTAATGTTTTAGGTGTTGATTAATAAGCTTGTGTTGACATTAACCACGATGTCTGTGACTTCACAAACTTGGAGCATGTCGGGGAAGGGCTGTTCAGGAGCAAAGCTGCATCAAAACACTGTATTGAGTATATGGGCATCAGAGCTGGAAGGGACCTTGCAATATAGGAAGGTGCCAACCAGAAGAGATCCCAGAACATAGACTGTTAGATCTGGAAGAGATCCTGTAACGAAGAGGGTCAGAGCCAGAAAGGACCTGACACCTCACCTATTCACACCCTTTCCTTTTACAGATGGGGAAACTGAGGCCAAGAGAGACAAAAACCACTTACTCAAAATCATAGAGCTTGTCAGTGACCAAGGTGGAAGGAGAATCTGGAGGCTGGTGCTTTATCTAATGTTTGTCTGCTTTTTGCATTCTAAAATTGACTGGTTAAGAGACTTTAAGAAAAGGAAGTCAGCACCCAGGCTCAAGCAGAGAAGGAAATAAAAGTGTTGTTTTCTTTTCTTTTTTTAATTTTATTTTAGTTTTCATCATTCATTTCCACAAGATTTTGAGTTACATATTTTCTCCCCCTCTTTCCCCCACCCACCGCCCCAAAACAGCCATACCAGTGTGTCCCCCCTCCCCCAGTCTATTCTCTC
>CM053581.1:46440858-46461994 GCA_028627135.1 Pseudochirops cupreus
ACCATCATCATCTTCACCACCACCACCACCACCATCATTACCATCATCATCTTCACCACCACCACCATCATCATTACCATCATCATCTTCACCACCACCACCACCATCATCATTACCATCATCATCTTCACCACCACCACCACCACCATCATTACCATCATCATCTTCACCACCACCACCACCGTCATCATTACCATCATCATCTTCACCACCACCACCACCGTCATCATTGCCATCATCATCTTCACCACCACCACCATCATCATCTTCACTACCACCACCACCGTCTTCATTACCATCATCATCTTCACTACCACCACCACCACCACCATCATTACCATCATCATCTTCACTACCACCACCACTATCATCATTACCATCATCATCTTCACCACTACCACCACCACCACCACCATCATCATTACCATCATCATCTTCACTACCACCACCACCACCACCACCACCATCATCATTACCATCATCATCTTCACCACTACCACCACCATCACCATCATCATTACCATCATCGTCTTCACTACCACCACCACCATCATTACCATCATCATCTTCACCACCACCACCACCACTGTCATCATTACAATCATCATTTTCACTACCACCACCACCACCACTGTCATCATTACCATCATCATCTTCACTACCACCACTACCACCACCACCACCACCACCACCATCATCACCATCCTCATCTTCACTACCACCACCACCACCACCACCACCGTCATCATTACCATCATCATCTTCACTACCACCACCACCGTCATCATTACCATCATCATCTTCACTACCACCACCACCGTCATCATTACCATCATCATCTTCACTACCACTACCACCGTCATCATTACCATCATCATCTTCACTACCACCACCACCGTCATCATTACCATCATCATCTTCACTAGGCCTCCAGTCTGGTTATGACTTTACCCGTTGAATCTTCTACTGAATTCCCACTGAGCTCAAGCAACATTTATAGAATAATACAACACTATGTTGGTAAATGTTTAACAACCAAGCTCCGTCTTTGGGAGGGAGAATACATGTATACAAACTTGCATTTTTAGTCTGTATTATTAGCACTTTCTTAAGTTTAGACAATCAGTAAAACAATAAATCAAGTCCTGATTTGTACTGATTGCCAGTTTCTGAGATGTTAATGTGTACACTGAAAATATAATCATCGGTTCTCTCAAGGCAGTGACTCTAGCATTCCCTAATAAATTTGTTTCCTCAAAACAAGCCTGGAGTAGATAGTGAAAATGTTATTTCCCTCATTTTATAGGTGAATCTGACCCCAGAGAGAGAAAATGATCTGCCTGAGGGTCATACAATTTAGTCGTCTCTAAGCAGGTCTGGTTTAGGTCCCCTGAGTAATATTCCCCCATTGCACAGATGGGGAAACTGAGGCTCAGAGAGGCTAAGTGACTTCCCCAAGATCAAACAATGAACTATAGGCAGAGCCAGGACTAAAACCTCAGTCTCTTTGAATCTTGTTAACTGTTCTTCTCATTACAGCATGCTACCAGGCTCCTTTCACAAAAGGAATTATCTTCAGACTACTTTTTTAAAGTTAAAATTTATTTTTTCAATTAACAAGAACTTATTTTCTCTTCCTCCTGCCCTATCACCCTCCAAAAGAAAAAAAAAGTATAACAAATACACATAGATAAGCAAATCTAATTCCCTTATTGGCCATCCCTGAAATTACTTTTAAAGTCAGTTCCAATTTACAAAAATTTGTCCTATATATAACTTTTTGTTTTTTGCTCATCTCTTTCAAAAAATAAGTTCTTCTTTTGCCCATTCACAAAGGAAGGAAATAAGCATTTATACACCTATTGTGTGCCAGACCCTGTTGAGTTCTTGACAAATATCTCATCTGGTCTTCACAACAAGCCTTGGTGGTAGGTGCATTATCAGTCTACAGAGGTAGAAGAGTTGGCTCAGTGAATAGAACAGATTTGGAGTCAGGAAGGCCTGAGTTCAAATCTGGTCTCAGACACTTAACTAGCTGTGTGACCCTGGGCAAGTCATTTAACCCTGCTTGCCTCAGTTTCCACATCTGTCAAATGAGCTGGAGAAGAAAATGGCAAACCACTCTGTTATCTCTGCCAAGAAAACCCTAAATGGGGTCATGGAGAGTGGGACACAACTGAACCAGCTGCAGAACAACAACACTGAGGTAGAAGAGAAGGCTCAGAGTACTAGCATCTGTCAAAGCAAGGGCTCTAAAGTCCCAAAGGCAATGTGGCTGTCAGAAAGGCAGCATGGAAACCCGGATTCTAATGCTGGACCTGCTGCTTACTAACTGTGCTGTTTTCACTGAGCCTCAATCTTCTCTTTCTGTAAAATGGGGTTAATCATACCTACCCTGTTTATTTCAGGAGGTTCTTGTGGAAATCAAATAAGTTCCTGCCTCTAGAGTACTTTGCTTTAAGGGTTTTTTAAAATATATATATATATTTTGCTTTTTAAAGAAATAACTGAAGCTGAAATACACAACAAGAAAAAAGAAGCATATTATAAACTTAAATATTAAAACTTAAATACAAAATAAGAAAAGGGAAAAAAAGCATGTCATGCGCACAGCAGAACATGAGAGAGAATTCAAAATCTATAGCAATAAATTTCCATTTCAAGAAAGCCCATATAACAAATACTATGTGTTGTGTTGAGACCTGTTCATATTTTCTTTCCTTCCTTGTTAGTTTTCTTTTGCTCTTTGCTGTGAATTTTTTACTTTGTTATTCCTTCCCTCCCTTGCTTCCTCCTCCCTCTGAAGAAGGCTACAATTAAGGGCATATCTATCTACCTATCTATCTATCTAGATATATATATATAGATACAGATATAGCTATCTATATATATAGATATATAGATAAACATATACATGCATGCATACATACATATATAGACATATACTTTCCCTAAGAAATTCTACTTCTGATCTTTGTTTTAATGTTTGTGTATATCTCTGCTTTAGGGTTTCTTAAAGCACAATCTCAACTATTGCCTTAGTCTTGTTGGGTTTGGACCTTTATGACCCAATCTTTAGAGACAGGGGTGGAATCTTCCCAAAGCAGAAAAGTGAAAGGAAGCGTTTTCTTCCCAGGCTGATTTAGCACCGGCCCTGGAGCGGGAAGAAGATCAGAGACTTGGAAACACAGATCCTTGGCTGGGTGAGGGAGGGAAGCCGAGAGTGGCAGCAGCTGCACAGGCAGCCGGAGGCTTCAGACATATGGTGAGCCATATTTATCTTAAGGAGGGTTACAGAGAGCAGGCAGGGAATGAGGAACAGGAAAAACACAGAGCGGGTTGAGCAATAATACACCAAGTCCAGATTGGGGCCAGGGGAACCACAAGGCACCATTCTCATGGAAGCAACAGTCATCCATCCTTTGGGGGACAGCTGGCCTTGTGGGAAAGGAAGGAGCAGGGAGCCATCCAAACAGAGCGGTCAAAGGAACAAGTTCTGGAAGAGACCTCAGGGATCAGATAAACCAACCCTTTTGTTTTTACAGTGGGGGAAACTGAGATCCAGAGAGTAGGAAATGGCCTGATAAAGGTCACCTAGGTAGGAAGTGACAGAGAAGGATCTAAGCCCAGGATTTCTGGTATCAGATTCAGTGATCTTTTCTCTGCCCATCTCATTGACTAAGCAGGGGTGAGGAACCTGTGGCTTTGAGGCCACATGTGGCCCTCTAGGTACTCAAGTGTGGTCCTTTGATTGAATCCAGACTTCACAGGACAAATCCCCTTCAATGTAAAACTTGAACCCAGTCAGAAGGCTGTACCTGAGGACCTAGAAGGCCTCGAGGCCACAGGTTCCCCACCTTTGGTAGATGATAGTGGGATATGAAGGGTACTGAAGGATCTAATTGCTCCCCCAACCCCTGGCCAAATGCCTTCTCTGATAGCTTGTCATAGCAAGTGAGAATCTGCCTTTAGGGTTGTAGTGAAATTGAGGCTTAGAAAGATGAAGATCTCTTAGTCTGGTGGTCTCAGAAGACCTGGGATAATGGAAAGGCAAGAGGACCAAAGTCCTGCTCTGATGCTGACTGGCTGAGAGTCTCTAGGCAAGTCACTCAACATCTCTGTGCTCCTAGATTTTCTTCCAATAAGAATAGGTAGCATTTATATGGTGCTTTAAGGTTGGCTAAGCATTTTGCACTTGCCATCTCCTTTGGTCTTCCCAAAAACCTTGTGAGTTAGGCAGTAGTTTCCCTATTTTATAGATGAGGGAACTGAAGCTAACTGGGCTTAAGTGACTTGCCCAAGGTCACACAGCTAAGTGAGTGAAGTGAGGTCTTCCTGGCTTTAAGATGAGTGCTCTATACTCTAGGCCATCTTACGGCCTGAAGTTCAATGACTAAATTGAAGGACAGTTGCCAAACTGGATTAGTAGAGAGAGTTTGCTCACCAGGGATTCCTGCACCTATGAAAACTTAGGTCTAAATTAAGAGAGCCTTTAAGTCTTATATGTATAAAGCCTTTATGATTAAAAAAAATATTTTCCTCCTGATAACTCTATGATATAGATAGGAAATGTATGCTACCTCTAGAACACAGAATGTCAGAAGATAGAAGGGATCCTAGAGCAGAGATCAGTAGAGTTGGAAGGAACCTTAGGTCAAAAAATATTAGAGTTAGATGAGACTCTAGAACATAGACTGTCATAGCTGAAAAAGATCTTAGAGTAAAGATCTAGAAGAGACTCTAGAACAGGAATGGGGAACCTGCAGCATATGGCCTCAGGTGAAGCCCTTTGACTGAATCTAAACTTCACAGAACAAATCCACTTAATAAGGGCTACATGTGGCCTCGAGGTTGCAGGTTCCCCACCCCTGCTCTAGAACACAGAATGTCAGAGCTGAAAGGGACCTCAGGGCATGGAATGTTAGAGTTGGAAGAGACTCTGGAACACAGAATGTCAGAGCTGAAAGGGAACTCAGGGCATGGAACATTGGAGCCAAAAGAAACTCTGTAACACAGAATGTCAGAGCTGAAAGGGGCCTCAGGGGGAAGAACATTAGAGCTGGAACAGACTCTGGAACATGGAATGTCAGAGTCGAATGGGAACTCAGGGTGGAGAACATGGGAGCTGGACGAGTGGTCCCTTTTGGCTCTGCACTGTGTCTGTATCACATAATGAGAAGGGACAGGGTAGAGGAGCTGAGTTCCCCAGAACCTGTTCTTTGGAAGGAGTCATATGTCAGGAGAGGCAGCTCGATCTGCACTGAGGGTTTTTCATGACAAGGCTGTGACCTGAGAAGGAACAGAATCTCTGGCAGGCTGTCCATGGGGAAGGAGACATTAGCCAGGGCTGGAATACCTGTGCATTTCTTGGCCAGATCCCGCCCGTGGAGGGGAGCCAGCAAGGCCTGCTTCCCGTGTCCTGTTTGCACTCACTTTGACCTAGTGGAATGAAGGCAGCGGTTTAACTCATGAGTTCATTTGGGGGTGCCGGGAGGGGTAGGGTGAGGAAGCATGGGTTCATTTGGTCGCATCTCTTGACCTTTGCTAGCAGACTTGGGGAATCATAGAGTCAATTGTTCAATAATTAATAATAATATTAATAATGAAGATTAATAATATTCATAATGATAAGATGCATTGTGCTGAGTGCTAGGCATACCGATACAAAGAAAGGCTTGAGACAGACCCTGTTAGGTGCTCCCAGTCTTATGGGGGGGGATAACTTCCAATTAACTATATAGGCTTTCTTTTTTGGGGGGGGCAGGGCAATTTGGGTTAAATGACTTGCCCAAGGTCACACAGCTATTAAATGTTAAGTGTCTGAGGTCAGATTTGAACTTAGGTCCTCCTGACTCCAGGGTCAGTGCTCTATTCACTGTGCCACCTAGCTGCCCCATGCAATTAACTCTATACAAATATGCTATATACATGATAAATTGGAAACACTCAACAGACAGAAGGCACTAACCTTAAGGAGAATGAGGAAAGGACCTTAGCAACTGTTTAGTCCAATCCTCCCCCTTCCCCTTTCTACATTTTTGCAGCAAAGGGAAGTGACTTGGTTAAGGTAACACAACTAATGGCAGAATCAGGTTTAATTTAGCTCTGCCCAGGCATTAAGTAAACATCTATTATACACAATAATAACTCCTTTTATACATGTATCTGATCTCATTTGATCCTTACAACCACCTTGTGATATGGGCACTGTTGTTATTCTCCAATTTTGCTGATGAGGAAACTCAGGTAGGAGTTAAGTGACACAACTAAGTTTCTGAGGTCAGATTTGAACTCAGGTCTTCCTGACTCTAGGTCCAGGACTCTAACTACGGTATCATGTAGCTGTTTCAAGTTACTTACCCAAGGTCACACGGTTTTAGTGGCAGAGTTGGGATTTTGGAGCTTGGGCAGCTGTGTGCTGGCAGATGTTTAACAACTAGCTGTCCAGAAAAAAAAATGTGCCTGAGACACTTTTAAGTTGAATTTGCAGCATTAATATTTTTTCTATCACTTTCTTAAGTCTAGACAATTAACAATTAACAAATTAGTTAACAATTAACAAACAAGTCTTGAGTTGTAGTATTTGATGATTTCTGAAGCATAAATACTTACATCGAAAATTTAACAATCAGCTCACGAACCAGTTTGCGCCAGCTCCAGAATACTCCTTAACATAAATCTCCTGACTCGTCCAGCCAGGGCCCTTCCTGCTACTCTTTGGTGTCTTCCAGACTTCTCTGCTTTCAAGTTAATATTTATTTAGAGTCAATGAGACAGAGAACCAAAACCTTTCAAGGCGATAAAGGTTCGTAGGTTAATTAGCTAAGTACCTTCTGTTGGAAGCAGTTCTCAGAAGCGCCAATAAGAGAATGAATGAAAAAGCATGTGATAAGCATTTATTCAATGCCTAACAGCACAAAGTGCTGTGTGGAGCTCTGTGGATGCAAACAGAAATTCAAGACAGCATCTTTGCTCCTAGAGCTTGAATTTTAATGGGGGAGACAATACAAATGGGACATTTCAACTGCAAGTTGGATAGAAAAGTCCAGTGATCCCTGGGGTACTGGCAGAGTAGATAGTAACCTGTCTTCTTTAGTGCCATTTCCATGGATAAAAAGCAAGATCAATGGAACCATTTGTTGGTGCTAAGGAATATGGTGGTGAAAATGATCCTTTCTGAGTCCTCAATAGCAACTAGAAGGCTGAAGCATTTGCCAGGTTTTATCTCCCCTGGATGAGGGCTTTGTACCAGACTGAAAGCTAGAGGCAGATAGGTGGTGCAGTAGATAGAACACTGGCCCTGGAATCAGGAGGATCTAAGTTCAAATCTGAACTCAGATACTAGATGTGTGACCCTGGGCAAGTCATATAACTCTGTCTCAGTTTCCTCATCTGTAAAAGGACATAGTAAGCCATTCCATTATCTCTGCCAGTAAAATGCCAAATGGGGTCACAAAAAGCTGGACATGACTAAACAAGAAAGTTACGGGACACTGCTACAGCTGGGGCTCTTGGGCTAACCTGAATGTCCATTTGTGTGACGTGGCAGAGGCGACTGCTTCTGTCAATGGTGGTTTCAGGGACTCAGCTGGAAGCAGGGTCCGTGCTCTGGGGTAGCAAGGGTGTGCTTTTCTTGGGGCTGGTTATTGGCCCAATGATGTGAAGGAATAAGTGGAAAGTGTTGTGTTGGGGTTACCGAGCAAAACCCATGCTCCTTGTCAGAAAACTGAGAAATCAGCAATTGTAAGAAAGAATCATTCCAACAAGCCTTTAAATCAACATTAAACAGATTTTTTATTGAAGTTTTGTTTTTATGCTAGTCACTTTTCACAAACCCACTCTTCCAAAAAAAAAGTTACACTAAATTTGATTTCTTCCCTTGAAAATCAAGTCTAAATGGGAGCTTTATACCAGTTCACTAAAAACTTTTGACACATTCCCCCCTCCTCCAAATTGCTCTTTTCTTTCTTTTCCTTCCTTCTTCCTCCTTTCTTTCTTTCTTTCTTTCTTTCTTTCTTTCTTTCTTTCTTTCTTTCTTTCTTTCTTTCCTTTCTTTCTTTCTTTCTTCCTTTCTTTCTTCCTTTCTTCCTTCCTTCCTTTCTTTCTTTCTTTCTTTCTTTCTTTCTTTCTTTCTTTCTTTCTTTCTTTCTTTCTTTCTTTCTTTCTTTCTTTCTTTCTTTCTTTCTTTCTTTCTTTCTTCTGGATAACCACCTGTAAAGATTGCTTTGTGGGGTGGTAGGTTGAACCAGATGACTTCTGACACGAGGATTCTGCATGCTGCCTGTTGGATCAAGGTGGATCCCAACTAGGGGCAGGGTAGGGAGAGTCTTAGTGAGAAAGCCCCACTTGAGAGAACTGGGGCCTTCCTAGGTTTTCCCTTCTCGGCAGACAGAGTTGAGAGGAAGGATAAGGTGCTATGTTCCGGTACATGCTGTCAGCCTTCTCTGCCCTTGAAGGGAAGCAGCCTCTATCAGTGTAAACATGTGAGGCTCTCAAGAAAGTATTTGTGGTGAATGGGAGCAAGATCTTGGAGGGAGAGAAGAAAGGGCAGCCCCCGAGTAAACCCAGCCAATGTAGTGATACTTCTGTGTCTCTGCACCTGAACCACATGTGCATCTGGGCTTGGGTGGGTGGGCAGGGGAACCTTCCACCTTTTTTAAGTTCCAGACACAATTTGGAGTAAGATGCAGGGCACCGAGAGCTGGAGCCAGCTACAGTGGGCTCAGGAGAGAAGGTTATTACATTTCCAGTGTGAACATTTACACCTCAGAAATCAGCAAGGCTCAAAATCTGGGCTTGACTCATTGTTTCATTGATTGTTTAGACTTAAGAAAGTGAAGGAGAAGATCTGAATAATGCATGTGAAACTTAAAAGTGTGGCATGTTGGACAGCTTGTTATGCATTTGCCATCATATCCCTGTAGGGGGAAAGAATACTTGCCCTGGAGGACGTGGGTTTGAATTGCTTATGTGACTTTGGGTGAGATGTTTAATCCCTGTGGGCCTCAGTTTCCTCATCCAAAAAAATGGATTAAATTACCTCTCTGAGGTCCCTTCTAGCTATGATCCTAAGAGGTAACCTAACCTAAAGGCAGGATTTTAGACTCTGCATCTCCCCAGACCTTGCCCCTATGTAACTTCCACCAGGGTCTATTTTCAGTGAAATTATGAAGGGGACAAACTTTGTCTTTGGTGTCCTACCACTTTTTTTCCAATGTTCCCTTTCTGCTATCTGTGCCTCTGTCTCTCCCCATCCACTTTGGGGAAATGGTAAGACCTCCTCCCCTCTCCACCATCCTTTCCAATGCACATCTCCTGTTTGCCTGGTGAAGTATCTTTTTTGACTCTGACATCCATAAAAGAAATAAATTAGACTTTGAACTTGACCTTCCAATCATTGTTACCCAAAATATCCAACCGAGGTTTTCAAAAATAATGAAACACTTTCAACCACATGGTTGAGATGGAAGCCATCATAAAATAAAGCACCTACTCTGTGCTAGGCACCATGTTAGGAGCTTTATACATTCATCTCATTTGAATTTCACAACAACCCTGAGAGAGGTGCTATTATTTTCAGAATATCTCATCTTTATCTCATTCTTTTGAACTTCTGTTATGTGGGTAAGTTTTATATTGTTAAGAATTATTAGAGAAGCAGTTAGGTGGCACAGTGAATAGAGCACCAGCCCTGGAGTCAGGAGGACCTGAGTTCAAATCCAGCCTCAGACACTTAATATTTACTAGCTATGTGACCTTGGGCAAGTCACTTAACCCCAACTGCCCTGTCTTCCTCCCTCCAAAAAGCAATAAAAAAAAATCGTTAGACAATAATGCATGTACATTTATCTATGGCTTTGATTCGCAAGGTATCCCTAAACAAATCACTCCTTGAGTCTCCGTTTGCTCCACTGTAAAATGGAGATGTAAGACCCAAGTGCAAATATGGCCTCAGACACTTATTAGCTGTGTGATCCTGGGCAAGTCACTTAACTCTGTTTGCCTCAGTTTCCTCATCTGTAAAATGAACCGGAGAAGGAAATAGCAAATTGCTCCAGTATCTTTGTCAAGAAAACTCCAAATGGGGTCATGAAGAGTCAGATGAGACTGAAACAACTGACCAAAAACAATATGTATATAATTCATAAATAAACAAATGCATATTGGTGATGTACACTCAGATAATTTTTAATGATAGGAGTGTCTAGTCAAAAGAGTATGGAGACCCTTGCCCTGTGCTGGAAGATCCAGGCCCCCCTCAACAGGTACTATCTGCTCTGTGTTATCATCATCCCCATTTAACAGATAAGAAACTGAGACTCAGATGATATGATTTGGCAAAGGTTTCAGGGGCTGTACCTAGGAGGCGTAACTGTGGCGGAAACCCAGGCTTCCACCCACAGAACAGTGGCCTGCCCTATTCCCCAGAACCCAACTCTTCTCTCTGCTTGGCTCCATGCTGCAGTATTAATGTCTGGGAGTCAACTGAGATGGGGTTGAGATGATGATGAATTATCCCCTCGGGATAACGTACTGCTCTAGGTTAAAGCATCTCTTTCCCTTGCCCCATTGCCCCAGAAAAACCCACCTTCTTAAAATGCAAGGAACTGATGGTGGGAATTTCAGGTTTCTGGGAGGTATTTTTGTTTGGAGGGGATTTCCCTGTCCCTCAGATCACGACTCATAGAGGGTTACCTATTCCACCTTCACATGTACAGCTGGAGAACATAATTTGTTCCCATGATTCTACTCTAGAGTATGGAGAGTGTAGCCACACCATCCTGCTTTTTGAAAGGAATTCACGGTTCACAAAACATCAGGGCTGTCAGGGACCTTAGAACACAGAATGTCAGAGTTGGGAGGAAGATTGAGGTTCAGAGATGCGAGGAAGTCTAGAACACAATGTCAGAACTTGAAGGCACCTAAGAATACAGAATGTCGGAGCTTCCTCCTTTAGAGAAAGAAGCTTAATATAGAGAATGTTGGCAGTGGAAAAGACTTTGAACATAAAATATTAGAGCTGGAAATGGGTTTAGAACATAGAATGTCAGATCTGGGAAAGCCCTTAGAACAGAGAATGTCAGAGCTAGAAAGGACCTTAGAACATAGAATGTCAGAGCTGGAAGGGGCCTTAGAACACAGAATGTCAGAGCTGGGAGGCCCTTAGAAACAGAATGTCACAGGTGGGAGGCCCTTAGAACATAGGATGTCAGAGCTGGAAGGGGCCTTAGAACACAGAGTGTTACAACTTTCTCCTTCTAGAGCAGGAAGCTTAATCTAGGGAATACTGGCAGTGGAAAGGACTCTGAACATAAAATGTTAGAGGTGGAAATGAGCTTAGAACAGAGAATGTCAGCGTAGGAAGCAGCCTTAGGTCATGGCACGCCAGGACTAGAACTAGGCCTGAAGGGAGCAGAGCCATCACCATTTAACAAATGAGGAGGAGGAGATTTGGAGGTGGGAAGCAGCAGGGCCTGGGTTAGAGCTCGGGTCCCATAATGTCAGGGCTGGCCCTCCAAGTTCATTGCTCTTCCTGCTGTACCACGCTGCTCTGCCCAGGGTTGTGTGGCCAGTGGTAGGACCAGTACTGGAACCCAGGCCTTCTGATGTCCTTCCTCTGGACACGAGGAAGGAAGGAAGCAAGCATTTATTTAGCCTCTTTTATGTGCCAAGAGCTTTACAAGTATGATCTCATTTGATCCTCATGACAGTCCTGGGAGGCAGATACTCTTATTTCCCTATTTTTACAGTAGATTAAACTGAGGCAAGCATTGGTTAAGTGATTTGTCCAAAGTCATACAGCTAGTAAGTGTCCGAGGCTGGATTTGAACTCAGGTCTTTCTGATTCCAGACCTGGTACTCTATCCAGTGAGACAGCTAGTTGCCCTACACTGTTTTTGAAAACTGGTATGTCTAACTCAAATTTTCCCTTAGTATTTTAGTCCATGCAATGGATCCTGTTACCAAGAAATTGAAACCAAAATTTCCCATTAGATCACAGGGTTCCATACTTAAAACCGCAAGGGACTTTAGAGACTGGTCCAACTCGTTCTTTTATTCACTTTACAGGCGGAGAAATGGAGGCCCAGAGAGGGAAAGTGACTAACTTGCCCATTATCACACAGGTAGTAAATGAGAGAATTGAGATTTGAACCCAAGTTTCCTGACCTTAGGTACAGCATTTGTGACACTACACCTAACCCCCTTTTTCTCCTTCTTTTTTTTTTTTCTTTGTGGAGGGGGAAGTGCAGCACAATTGGGGTCAAGTGACTTGCCCAACATCACACAGCTATTAAGTGTTAAGTGCGTGAGGCCGAATTTGAACTCAGGTCCTCCTGACTCCAGGGCCAGTCTAGCCACCCCCTGAAAAATCCTTCTTAAGATTTATAGAATCATCAAATTGCATTATCTTTGATTTGAGAATAACAGTAGATATCAGTTAGGTGGCACCATAGTGTGTAGAGTGCTGGACCTGGAGTCAGGAAGACTCATCTTACTGAGTTCAAATCCTGCCTTTGACATTTACTAGCTGAGTGATCCCGGGCAAGTCTCTTAACCAAGGTCAGCCTCAGTTTCCTCATCTGTAAAATGGGGAATAATAACAGCACCTGCCTCCCAGGGTTGTCCTGAGGAGAGCACTTAGCAAACCTTGAAATGCTATGTAAATGCAAGCCATTATATCAGCCCCTCATTAGACAGGTAGAAATCACATTCTGTTTACTCCAATGCAATCTGAGAAACATTTAATCTCTTCTTTGTGTAAGATCCTTGGCAGAAAGGAAAAAATGACTTGTCCTGAGTCATAGGGAGAGTTTGCAGAACCTGGGACCTTTCTTTGTGGCATCCTCATTCAGAATCCATTTTTATAGTCTATTCAACAAAGATTTTCAAGCAAGCCCTATCTCCATGCCTTTCTTCCTAATCTACCCAAAGACTGTGGAGCCATTTGACTAGGGAGGTGTTTGGGATAGTCTTAAAAATTAAAGACAAGTTTTTATTCATTAGAAACATTTCAATGGAGAGTAAGCCTTACATACAAGTAAATCCTAGGATCATTAAGTGAGAGCTGGAAGAAATCTCAGAATTCATCTAATTCAACCCTTCCATTTTCCAGAAGAGGGCACTGGGGCCCCGAGAGGTTGAGTGATTTGCTTAATATCTCACAAGTTGTGAGTGTCAGAAGTGGGGTTTGAAATTCCAAAGCTAGTGTCTTTCGCACTATACAATCTCCCTCTGGGTGAGGGCTTCTTAAATCTTATTGACTATAGGGTCAAATCTGGTTTGAATTAAACCTTCAAGTGCAAATTCATTCATTTATTCACTATTTGCTAAGTGTAGACCATGTGCAAAAAACCATGGAAAGGCTAGGGGTAAGATATAAACATAGATAACTGTAACACATAATAGGACTTGGCAGATGCACTAGAGAGACCGAGTGTTGTGTGAAAAACCTAGGGAGAGGGCCAGTGAGGAGGTGTAGTAGATAGAGCAATGGCCCTGGAGTCAGGAGAATCTGAGGTCAAATCCAGCCTCAGACTCTTACTACCTGTGTGACCCTGGGCAGTCACTTACCCTTAATTGCCTTATCTCCTCTCCTCCCCCCTCCCCAAAAGGGGAAAGAATGAAAAACCAGGGAGAAAGTCCTTGGGCATTGAAGAATGGGTAGAGAGTAAACTAGAGAAGTTAATAAATGAACCAATGTGTATCTGCCAGGGCATATTCTCCCATGGTACCAAGGACCTAATAATTGGGCATAGAACGTCCACTAATCTTCAATGCTTTCCCTTCTGCTTACTGGCTTCTCAGATTCCGAAACGCATCATGGTGTAGTGGAAAGAGCCCTGGGATTGGAGGGCAGAAGGCTTGGGTGGCTTTGGGTAAGTGACATCACCTCATTGGGCCTCAGTTTCCCCATCTGCAAAATAATAGTAATACCACAAGTACTCTGATAGATCAGAGGAACAGCTGCACGTTATCAAACATTGCTATATAAACATATGATTATTATTAATCTGCCTTTGGGGGCACAGTTCAGAGCTTATCTTCTCTATCCATACTTTTAAACCTTCTTTTGCCCTCTTCTTTTGAGCTTCTAGCATTTCTTGTCAGGACAACTCAGGGATGACTTTCCTGTTATGGGTTAATGTTCTGATCCTCCACCTGAAATATAAATTCTTTGAAGTCAGTCTGATTGAGGCAGCTAACTGGAAAAGTGAATAGAGTACTGAATGTGGAGACAACAACATTCTCAGTTGAAACCTATCTTGAACATTTCTTAGCCATATGACCCTAGCCAAGTCACCTAACCTCTCCCACCCTTAGTTTCTTCACCTATAAAATGGGGATGATAATCACATCTACTTCCCAGGGTTGTTGTGATGATCTAAAGAGGTAAAATGTGTAAATGCTTTGTTAAACTTAAAACTCTATGTAAATGTCAGCTACTATCATTAGTTCTTGTTATTAAAGGATGCGTGCACCTCACGCACCATGGAACACACTGACTTTTCCATCCTAGCTCCTGAATTGGGAGACAGAACAATGGAGTAGAATGAGCCTTGGACTAGAAGTCAGGGGACTTGGGTTCATGCCCTGAGGCTTCTCTGGGCCTCAGCTTTCTCCTCCTTAAAATGAGAGAGTTGGACTTAAATGGTTTCTTTGAGATTACATAGAAATTATGTATTTTGCCAGCTGCGCATCATGAAAACGAGATATCACTAATTTTGTGAGATGGTATTATGAAATGTTCTCATAAATAAAACAATATCCTACTTTATGAATAATAATAATTAATAATAATCTGCATCATGGGATATTAGATTGTCAGTGACCCGTATCCATCCCCTACATCCTTCGGGTATAGAGAGTAGAGAACAGGTCTTAGCATCAGAAAGTCCAGAGTTCAGGGCCCATCTCTGCCACATCCGGTCTGTGTGACCCCAGGAAGCCACTAAATCTTGCAGTGTCTGAGCCAACTCTCAGCCACAGAGCAGACTGATCTTTATTGGGAGAAACATTCCCATTCCCAATGAAATCACAGGTCTGAGCCAAAAAAAGAAATGGTGGCTTAGCCTTCCATCTGCTTCCTATCCTTGATGGTGTCTCCTTATTCAGATTGTGGGGGAGGCAGGTCATTAACGGCCTAATTAATATCTCATTAGATGGATTCTTGGCATTCATGAGAACATTTCATGATGTCGTATCCTATAATTTCATAACAGCAAATGAACATGCATGAGCCAAGACCACTGGGGATTCCTTTAGTTTTCTGGCCATGCCCGAGCTTCTTCTTCTACCCTCCCCCTGCACACACACGTGAGCTGTACATTTTTAGTCCGGTCTTTAACTGCTGCGTGGTTAACCCCTCCCAACTGCAGGAAGCCTGGATATTTATAGGTTTCCCTCTGCATGAGGGCTTTGATGATCAAGAGTGAGCAGCCCGTGTGTCCTGGTAAGACGTCCTGTCTTCGTAGATCATAGGAAAGCTTAGTATTTGGAGCTACAAGAGATCACCATTTTATGGATGAAACTGAGACCCAGAGAGGGAAATGACTTGCCCTAGATTATAAAAGTATGTAGCAGATTTGAATCCAGGTCCTTTGGTTCCAAGATCAGTGCTCTTTTCCTTGGTGTTGTTCTTGTTCGGTCATTTTTCAGTCTTGTCTGACTCTTCCTGACCCCATTTGGGGTTTTCTTGGTAAAGATACTGGAGTGGTTTGCCATTTCCTTTTCCAGCTCATTTGACAGATGAGGAAACTGAGTCTGATAGGGTTAAATGACTTTCCCTGTGTTACACGGCTAACAAGTGTCTAAGGCTGGATTTGAACTCATGAAGATGAGACTCCCTGACTCCAGGCTTGGCACTCTATGCACTATGGCACAATTTAGCTGCCCTCCAGCCATAGTTAGAGTTGGGATTTGGATCCTAAGCCCAGCATGGAAACACTATGGAATCCAGACAGGACAATACAGAGTAACCATTTCTCCAAAAATCTTACAGGATTTATGGGATGTGGATATTATTTTCTAGTTGGAACATTCTTCCTTCTTCTTTGCCTGTTGACCTCCAGCTCCACCTTTAGATCCTACGTCAAGTGCCATCTCCTCTAGGAAGCCATAAGTCTTTCTACTCTAGTCCATTTTCCCTCAGATATAAGACTGATCTTCCTACAGTCCAAATCTGACCCTTCTCCCCTGTCACTGAATAAACTCCAGTGGCTCCCTATCACCTCCAGGGCAAATAGAAAACCCTCTCTTTTGATATTCAAAGTCCTTCGGAGCTCATCCCTCTCCTGCCTTTCCAGTCTTCTTACACTTCACTCATTCTAGTGCTGCTGCTTTCCTTTCCCTCCTTTGCACAGGACGCTCCATCCCCGTGGGTCATGTGGGCATTTTCATTGGCTGCCCTTCATGCCTAGAATTCTCTCAATCTTCTTACACTTTACTCATTCTAGTGCCGCTGCTTTCCTTTCCCTCCTTTGCACAGGACGCTCCATCCCCGT
Organism: Pseudochirops cupreus; assembly: GCA_028627135.1. Classification (NCBI taxonomy): domain Eukaryota; kingdom Metazoa; phylum Chordata; class Mammalia; order Diprotodontia; family Pseudocheiridae; genus Pseudochirops; species Pseudochirops cupreus. Next base: position 46,457,361 of record CM053581.1, read on the forward strand.
GGATCATGTGGGCATTTTCATTGGCTGCCCTTTATGCCTAGAATTCTCTCAATCTTCTTACACTTCACTCATTCTAGTGCTGCTGCTTTCCTTTCCCTCCTTTGCACAGGACGCTCCATCCCCGTGGGTCATGTGGGCATTTTCATTGGCTGCCCTTCATGCCTAGAATTCTCTCCCTCCTCTTAGCTCCTGGGCTTCCTGCAAGTCCTGGCTAAAATCCCACCTTCTGTAACGAGCCTTTCCTGATCCCCGCCTAATGCCACCCTCTCTCCTTCTGTTGTCTGTCACTCACTTATCTTATACATCTTGTTTGTTAATAGTTGTTTGCAGATTGTCTCCCCCGTTAGACTGTGACTGTAGACTCTTCCTTGAGAACAGGGATTTTTCTTTCCCATTTGGCTCTTGATCTTCTGTTTCGTATAATAGCAGCTGGCATTTGCACACCACCAGTGTAGGTTCTCATCATATTGTGCCTTGACTTCTATGACATCCTTCTGGTTGGCATCCCCATCTCAAGTTTCTCTCTGCTCCAGTCCAAGGATTCCTTAAGGCAAAAGTCTTCTGCCTTTCTTCGTATCCTTAGCACTTAATGCAGCTCCTGGAGCACAGTAGGTGCTTAATCGATGCTTACATTGACATCAGTCATATGTCATGAGACATTCTGTAATAGAATGAAGACGTCAGCACCTATCAGCCCATGTGCCTAGGGATAGAGAGGCATTACACCTACTTCTACATTTCTAGAAAATTTGATAATAGTGGTCTATCCTCACACACATCAAAGTTATTGTTGATGAAAACATGAGAAGGGGACAAATAGGTCTTCATATGTGACTTTGCAACAGACCGTGTCTTCATAGTCACATGACTGACTGGGAGATATATGGAATATGAAGTACTGTTATGTCTATTGTTTTGTTGAGTTTTAAAAAGGCACTTGATTTGGTGGGAAAAAATGTAATCTTAAAGGTTTTCTGCCAAAAAAGTGTCTCTAACACACACATACAAATCATGCCAGATTTCTTCATGGATATGATAACTTTGTTCGGTTATGGATATATCAATACCAAGGGAGGCATGAGAAATACTCTCTCAAGGTGTTTTTCAATGTTATGCAGTATCCACAAAAGAAAGATTTACACCAATGGATGGGGTTCACAGAATGTTCTTTTGTGTAGATGACATTGTGTTAATAGTATTGAGCTTTAGGACTCTATAACTCTCCTCAGTGAAATATATTTTTCAAAAGAGACACATTTATCCATCCATACTGCAAAAACAAAATGGATCAAAAGCACACATTGTCCCTATTACACCATGTAGTCACCTGGAAAGGCTATTAAATTAGCCTATCTATATATTGGACTGATACTAAACGGACAATGAATTGGGTCAGAGATTGAATGTTGATGTTCAGTCCTCTCAGTCATGTCTGAGTCTTTGTGACACATTAGGGTTTTCGTGGTAAAGATACTGGAGTGGTTTGCCATTTCCCTTCTCCAGCTCATTTTACAGATGAAAAAAAAACCCATTGAGTCCAATGATTTGTCCAGGGTCACATAGCTAGTAAGTGTCTGAGGTCAAATTTGAACTCAGGTCTTCCTTATTCTCATCCTGGGATGCTCTATCCACTGTGCCACCTAGCTGAACAGGAAGAGGATATTGAGCTAGACTGCACTGGCAAAGTTGTGCTACGCTTTTTTTTAAGCATCCTTCTTTTAGCATCAGTATTTTCCTGGAAATGCTATATAACTGGAAATCAGGCAGTGCATTGTCTTGAAAGAAAGCTTAGAATAAAAGATGTTAGAACTGAAGAAGATCCTCAAGAACAACTTTTTCACCCCCTTCATTTTATATATAATACCTCAGATACCATCTTTTCAGCTCCTTCATTTAACATTTGAGGAAACTTAGGTCTGGAGAGAAGTGCCCTACCCAAGGTTAGTTTACAATCCCAGGTCTTCTAATAAAATAGATTACTCTTTCCAGGGGAAGCTAGGTGGTGCAGTGAATAGAGCACCAGCCCTGGAGTCAGGAGGACCTGCGTTCAAATCCCGCCTCAGACACTTACTAGCTGTGTGACCTTGGGCAAGTCACTTAACCCCAATTGCCCTGCCTTCCCCCTCCAAAAAGAAAACAACAACAACAACAACAAACTCGCCTCCAAAAAGACAAAAAAGAAAAAAAAGATTACTCTTTCCATACTTTCCATACCAACTGCTGCCTTTTTCCCCCGTGAAGGTTCATATTTCATCCTTATTAGTTGCATATGTAGTGGAAATATTCTTTTTTTCCCCAGGATATAATGATGGGGCAGAATGTCATTTTTAGGTCTGCAAAGATGGGGCAATCATGTATTTGCAGGTGCATTCCTGAGAAAATAGCTCATCTCAGCCACCCCTTCCACACAGGCTCATCATCTCACTTGCTCCTTAACGCTCTTCCTTTGACCTTCTAGCATCAATCACCCTGGACTGATAGTTTACATCTTTCTATAAGCAAGAATACCGTTGGCTTAACAGAGGAGAGCATAGCTGCAAGGACTTTTACTGCCTAGAACATTAAGTTTACTGAGCAGTTATAGCTGTAGTTAAAAAAAAAAAAGACAGCTAATCTCTCTCCTACCCATTCTTTAGCTATGTTCCTTTCAGAGCTGATATCCCTGGACTGTGTCTTCTCTCATTTTGTTTATGGGGCTTTGAGGTGGGTTTTTCCTGGTCAAATGTAATTTAGCACATATATATCAACGAAAGGAAATGGATGGTAAATGCTAGGAACCCAGGATTCTATACACATTTGATGGTTTGCTACTGTGACTTGATCTGACAGGTTTCCTATCCACTGTCCTGGGAGGACGAGAGGAATGGGATGGCTTTTTTTTTTCTTTAAAGTTCCCACCTTTTAATATTAGGCTCTGGTTGGGAGAATGGAAGATGTATGGTTTTGCTGAGAAATACTCAGAGTTCAAATTGACCCCACAAGTTCTTCAGCATATCTGCTCAGTTTAGGAAAGGAACAGTGTAACTGAATGAGGAGAGAAAACATTTTACAGAGTGACAGAATCTCAGAGATGAAAGGGAGCTAAGAGACAGTCTTGTCCGACCCTTTTACAGAGGAAAGAAAACATTGGGATGGTTATTTCAGTTAGTGTAAGGGAAAGGACATGCGTCTGGACTTAGGTTGTCGCTATTATTATTTGGTCATTTCAGCCATATCTGACTTTTCATGATCCCATTTGAAGTTTTCTTGACAAAGATACTGCAGTGGTTTGTCATTTCCTTCTCTGGCTCATTTGACAGATGAGGAAACTGAGGCAGACAGGGTGAAATGACTTGCCCAAGGTCACACCAACTAGGAAATGTCTGAGTCTGTCTGGATTTGAACTCAGGAAGATGAGTCTTTCTGACTCCTGGCCTGCTGCTATACCCATGGCCCCACCTAGCTGTCCCCTGCAGACAGAAAACTGAGGTTCAAATCTTACCTGGGGGACTTCGGGTAAGTAGGCTATCTTCTCTGGGCTTCAGTTTCCTCATCTGTAAAATGAGTGAGTTGGGATAGATGGTTTCTGTGGTCCATTCTAGGTCTATGATCCTGTGGTTCTTCTGGGCTTTAGTTTTCTCATCTATAAAATGAAGAAACTAGATTAGCATAAGATTAGATTAAGGATCAGAGGTCTGGAGCCTTTTTTTAAAAAATGCCATGCACCCCTTTGGCAATCTGGTGAAGCCTAAGAGCCCCTCCTTGGAATCATGTTTGTTGCTTTCGTTCATAATTGAACGAAATGTTGAATTTCAGTTGGATGCTTGTAAAAATAAAATAAAACGTAATTTTTTCTCCATCCAAATTCACAACCTCTTCCCTCATCCCCTAGTAAAATCTCTCCCTTGACCCCAAGTCAAGAGTCCTTGAACTGGTCCTTCCAGCTGTAAATCCTATGAGACTGAGCTCTGCAAAGGCAAAGTGACTTGCCTTGACTCGTCACCATTAAACTTGTAACACATTGAGGAATTTGTCTTGTCTTTGACTTCCTTTATGCCTGTGCCTTCTCTTCCTTTTTCTTCTTCATCACAATGTCTCTGGACTTTTTGTTGTTCTTTCATTTCAAACTCCTTCGTTGTTCATAATTCACTGACAATGTACCCGCCTGCCATTGGAAGTATTGTCTTCCCAATAGAATGGAAGCTCCTTGAAGGCAGGGATCATTTCCATTCTTTTCCCAGTCTTATCCTCAATACCTTGAATAGTGTTTGGCACTTAGTAGGTGCTTGATAAATATTTGCTTGACTGATAGATATGGAACATACAGAGATGCCCATTTTGTGCTACATGCATCCTAGGATGGTGGTTAGACTAGTACTTTGAAATCCTTGAGGCACTGTGGAAATGTGATGTATGATCGCAGCTGGACTAACTTTCCTTATCTGAGGGTGAACTCAATGACCTAGAAGGTTTCTTTCTGCTTTGAATCTGTGACTATGGTGACTATGACCACTATATTATCAATTCACCCACTGGGAAAATTCTTATTGAATGAATAAAATATATTCACAGTCCAATTTTCTTAAGTGGTTTGACCTAAATCTATGGTTGCCCAAATCACTTAAGCATCTTGGTAGATGCCATGGTTGCACTAA
>CM053581.1:46462494-46492168 GCA_028627135.1 Pseudochirops cupreus
CTTCTTCTTCTTCTTCTTCTTCTTCTTCTTCTTCTTCTTCTTCTTCTTCTTCTTCTTCTTCTTCTTCTTCTTCTTCTTCTTCTTCTATTAGGATCTTTAGTCCATACTGCTGTTACCCATTTTTCATGTATTTGCAGATAGATATCTAGCATCATGTATTTTATTGCTGGTTGTCTTCTTGGCCACCTTTCTTCTGTTATTCTTCTTGCTGTATGCGATACTTTTTGTGGTACCAACCTTGGCAGATTTATGTTTTGGTTTTCTTCATTCCTCTCCCTCTTATGTTTAAAGCCCTCTTAAATTAGATTTGTTAAGATTCCAGGCAAATATGTTTTTTCGACCCTTATTGGATGTACTTCATCCCTGGCCAAGAACTCATCATTCCTATATTTTAAGCTATAGACCAGAAATCCAAATCTCACTTTCATACATCACACTGTTATTTAGTCAGTCAATGCCCAAATTTGCTTTCTGATTACTTTTCTGAATCCTCTATTTTCACCTGATAGTAGGAATGACTATCTCCTTTCTATCTGCAGCTCTGCTTGGTTTAAACTCCATGGATAAGCCCCTTTGAGCTTATTCTGGTTCACCTGAAATTTTATCATGTTTAATTGAGCCTTGGTTACTCAGCACCTTCCTCTATCTTGCTCTGTCTCATCCCTGCTCTGATTGGAAGAACGACTCCCAGAGTTTTTCTCTATAGAGTGCAGAATTTGGATTTTCCAATTCATTCTCCACTTCCCATCTCCCACAGAACCGTAAAATCTGACACAAAGAAGGGACCTCAATAGTCCCTAGTCTAATCCATGCTTCAACAGGAATCTCCTATACAATCTACCTGACAAGTGATTATCTAGACTTTGCTTCAACATCAATGATGAAGAGCTCCTGTCTTTCTCTGAGAGCTCACTTCACTTTGGGATAGGTCTAACTGTGATAAAGTTTTTTCCTACTTGAAGCTTAAATTTGCCTCTCAGCAATTTCTGATCATTTTCTCCCTTTGTCCAGGGAGGAAAAATGAATCCTTCCTCTACATAAACTTTTGCCTAACCACTCTGTTAACATTCCATAATTGTGAAGTTAATTTTTTAAAACAGCATTTTAATGAAGAGGGGTTAGACTTACCTTGCCTGCTCACAGATGGGGAAGTGAATGGAAACCCTTCAAGTATTTGAAGTTAGCTATCCCCTGGTTTCTAAACCAGTCACCATTCTGGTCTTTCCCTTCTTTTTGCTTGGGGCTGCCCAGTCTGGTGGGCTTATATAAAAAGAGAACTTCTAGTTTCTCTTTAAGTTACCTTGCCTCCAGTTAAGTACAATGGAATATTCCTGGCCAAAGTAAGGGAACTCTCTCCAGTGCTGGATTTCATTACATACTCTGCTGTGGTTATTGTCAGATATTTTTATTTTTCATCTCTGTATAACTGGTCCTGGTTCAATGAATCAGAGTCAATGTGGCATCAAGGATAGAGTATTGGAATTGGAATCAGACAGATCTATGTTTAAATTTCACCTCTGACACTTACCAGTTTATGTGACACTGACAAGTTACTTGATTTCACCAAGCCAAATTTTCCTCATCTCTAAAATGGGGCTGAGAATAATGGGGCAATGAGATGGCACAGTGGATAGAGTGCCTCATCCGGAGTCAGGAGGACTGGAATTCAAATCTGGTCTCAAAAATATTATTAGATATGTGACCCTGGACAAATCAGTTAGCTATCCCAGCTTCCTCAACTGTAAAAAAGGAATAATGATAGCACCTCCCTCCCAGGGTTGTTGTGAGGATCAAATGAGATAATAATTGTGAAGTGCCTGGCATATAACAGGCAATAATATGAATTATATTATTATTATCACCAAAATGAAGATAATACTTGCATTCTGTATACCATAACGTTTTGAGACTGAGACTCAAATAATATAATGTATTTAAGGTGGCAAAATCATATGTAAGTATCAGTTATTCTTATTTACTCCCTTACTTGGGGGAAGAGGGGGAAGAAGGGACACATCTGGACAGTGCTGGAAGGTAGGGTAGAATGTGTGTTAGTGCTGTTACTAAAAAAGATGAAAGGCTCCTGTCTCTCTCTTTTCTTAGCCCTAGTCCTGCCTTACCAACTATGCATTGAACATTTCCAGCTGGATTTCCTATTCAAAACAGGACCTCATTATCTTTCTCCCTAAATCCACCCACTTCTGAACTTCCCCATCTTTGTGGAGGACCCCACCATTTGCCCAGTCATTCAAGTTCTCAACCTTGGTGTCATCCTCAAGCCTGCTTTCTCCCTCATCTCACATATCCATTCAGTTGTCTCCTCCTCTACAACAATCTTTCATGTCTCCCTTTTTTTCCTTCTTTCCACCACTGTGTTTCAAGACCTAACCTACTTGATCTTCCTGCTTCAAGGTTCTGTCTTCTGAACTCTGCCCCAACTGTAGCTTTTTACACTCATCCCCTGTACCATCCTTATAAACGACAAAAATTTATTCATTACCAATTATGTGCAAGACACAGTTTGAGGTACTTCTGGGGATGCAGAAAGGGCCAAGATGTGTTTTCTGCCCTCAGGATGCTTATATTCAGCTGGTTTTAGTTTGGATGACATGACAGATAAATGGGGAGTCATGCAAAGTATACTGTGGTTGGATTTTCATGGTCATAGTTTCCTCTAAATAATTTTTATTGATGTGGTTCATTTTTTTTAACATCATCAAATTTCCCTCAGTCTCCCTCTGCCTTCACACTCTCAGAGAGGCTTCTCATAACTTTTTTTAAAGACAGAATAAAAAAGAAAGCTAAAAAAATCAGCAAAAACTTATCAATCTATCAAAAAAGTCTGAAAATTTGTAAAATATGCCAATCCATGTACTTCCTATTTTGGTAAAAGTGGTTGAAGAGGGGTATGTCTTCTCCTATTTTGTCTTTTGTGTCATTCTTGGTTTTTTGTTGGGTTTTTTTTTTTTTTGGAATTTTGCAACATTCACTTTTGATTTCTCTGGTGGGGAGGAGTGGTTCTTCCCATTTTCATTGTTGTAGTCATTGTATATGTTGTTTTTGTGACTCTGCTTACTTTACTCAGCATCAGTTCATAAAGATTTTTCCATACTTCTCTGTGTAGTTATCATATTCATCATTTCATAAATACAGTAATATTGTATCACGTTCATGTGCCACATTTTGTTCATCCATTTCCCCTACTTGATGGACAACTGCTTGTTTCTATTGTGACCAGCACAGTTGAATGGTCCAGTAACCAGCTGACTGAAAAGAAAGATGGGGATGTATTCAATAGCCTGTTTATTACAGAACCATTTCATACAGAGCCAAGATACAAGAAAATCATAAGGTTTATATTTCTTTTAGCAGAAATTCTTATGTAACCAGAATACAAGGACCCTCCTTTGGAATCGACCACTCTCTACCCCAGCCCAAGGCTAATTATTCATTAAAACTTCATCCTAGGACCATGTCCAGAGGCACAAACAAACAGGAAGTCACAAACAAGACTTGCTAATTAACTACCCTGAATTTTCTTTAGTTATTCATAGGACCAATGGAGACATCCATCCAACAAGATTATACCTTTCCTGCATATCTGCCTAGTGACCTCATAGAAGAGGGGAGCGTTTCTTTAATAGGGCCAGGGGACCCCTGAAAGTCTAGTCTACTACATGTTTCCAAATCTTTGCTATCATGAATGCTGCTATAAATATTTTGGTATATATGGAGACTTTCTTCTTATTAATGGCTTCCTTGGGAATATACCTAGTGATGGAATCTCTGGGTCAAAGGTGGTGAAGAGGTTAGAATGGTGAACTTGGAGTCAAGAGAACTTGAGTTCAAATCTAGCTTCAGATATTTACTAGCTCTATGATCCTGGGCAAGCCAATTAACTTCTTCCTGCCTCAGTTTCCTCATATGTAAAATGGAAAAAAAAATAGCACCTACCTCTCAGGGTTGCTATGAGAATAAAATGAAATATAATTGTAAAGCACCATATAAATGCTAGATATTTATTTGAATAATTTCAAATTGTTTCACAAAATAATTGTGCTGCATCACAATACCATCAATAATGGTTTAGTGTACCTATCTTTCCACAATCCCTCCAACACAGATTATTGCCATCTACTGTCAGCTTTGTCAGACTTCTTTTTGTGTATGAGTTGAACTCAATATCTCCTAAATCCCTCTTACCTTTCCAGTCTTCTCACATGTTACTTCCCACTATGTATATTCTTTAATCCAGGGACATGAGCTTTCTGGTTAGTCTATGAACAAGACACTCAATCTCCTACTCCAGGCATTTTCTCTGACTGTCTTCCACGCCTGGAATGCTCTCCCTTCTCAACTCTGCTTCCTTCCTTCCGTTAAGTCAACACCATATTTTGTAGGAAGCCTTTCCCAACCCCTCTTAATTCTAGTGCCTTTCCTGTGTTATTTCATATTTATCTACACATACACACATACATACATGTATGTCTTGCATATTGTTTTCATCATTAGACTGTAAGCTCCTTGAGGGCAGGGACTATCCTTTGCCTCTTTTTTATACCCAAGTGCTTAACACAGTGTCTGGCACAAATTGGGTATTAATAAATATTTATTTATTGATTTTCATGTTCCTTTTCAACTCTAAAGTTCCATGGTTCTGTGACTATGTAGGTAACAAAACCAGATGATATCTGCTCCCATCCTGGGCCAGTGACAAGCAGCAATTTCTCTTTATACTTGAACACTAAGGATAAAAAGGTCAGATGGTTTAGGACTTTCCCCAGTTCCCTGATATAGGAGATCTCTTTGATAGGAAATAACTCCTGATGTTCAGTTTCTGTTTCTATCACTTTTTTTTTTCATCCCACTGCTCCTAGACATCATTGAAAACACTATTATGGGAAATTCTGGTGCTTTGAGCTTTCAGAGTGTATGGTGAATCAAAGAAGGGAATAGTGGTTGATGCTACCCTTGAAAGGGTACATTCCAGAACCAGACAACTTCCATAAATAAGGTTGAACAATTTTCTGTAACTTAAGACACCTTGGTTTAGGGAGTCATAGAAGCCTGGGGATATTTCCCGTTCATTTTCCTCTCCCAAGACTCCAAGTATACGATGACACAATGTCATTGGGAGAGAGACCAAGATGTTAGCAGTATCTTTAAATTTTCGACACATTAGAGTTCTAGGACCCAGGAGTCCTGAGTCTAGTCCCTGTTTGACCATGATTTTGTTATATGACCTTGGACAAATACTCCCTCTCTTGGGCCCTGATCTTCCTTATCTTTAAAATGAGGAGGTTAGCTTAGTTTCTAGGGTTCCTTCTGGCCCCTATGGTTTGTGACACATCTATGAGATGAATGGTTCTGCCTGGAGCAATCAGTGACTGGAGCAGAGAATTTCTTTCACTGTAAGACTTTCAATTTGCCTAAGCTTCAGAAGTTGGCATGTAGTATGCCCAAGAGACGGAGTTTGCCTTTGGCACCCTTGGCCTCCCTTATTTTATTTTACTTTTTGCTTTTTGGAAGGGCAAAGGTAGGGCAATTGGGGTTAAGTGATTTGCCCAAGGTCACATGGCTAGTTTTGTGTTAAGTGTTTGAGGTTGAATTTGAACTCAGGTCCTCCTGACTTCAGGGCCAGTACTCTAATTGCTGTGCCACCTAGCTGCCTCAGGCTCCCCTATTTTAATCCCTTCAAGTACTGGTAGATGTTTAACAACTGGATATCGCCCCCTCATCCCCACTCCCAAAAGTATACGCGAATATACACACACACATACTTTTAAGTCTTAGCTGCAACATTTTCTCCATAACTTTTATTAAATCCTGGGACTGAACAACACCAGGTGAATATATTGGCTTGATATATTATAGGGATGGGGAAGAGATAGAGGAGAGGTTTATAGGAGATTAGCTCAGGAGAAAGAAACAATTAAAAAAGCAGTAAATCGAGTCCTGATTTGTATTATTAGCCAATTTCTGAAGTGTAAATGCTCACGCTGAAAATTTAGCAATCAGGGGCAGCTAGGTGGCACAGTGAATAGAGCATGGGCCCTGAAGTCAGGAGTTCCTGAGTTCAAGTTTAGCCTGACACTTAACACTTACTAGCTGTGTGACCTTGGGCAAGTCACTTAATCCCAATTGCCCTGTCCTCCCCTCCAAAAAGAAAAAAAAAAGAAAATTTAGCAATCAGCTATCAAGAACAGATTTGAGCTGGCTTGAGCTGGCTCCAGCATGTACCTGGAAGCAATTTGTTCCCCACCCCCATTCTTTCCTTTTCCTTTATGAAAAGTAATTTCAGGAAAAGATCTGATGTTAGTTTTTTTTTTCTTTTGCAACCTTGTGTACACATGATTTGTTTCGTTAGATCCACCTTCCCTGTTCCTCATTATGGTCTGGAAACTTGAAAGTTAAGTAAGCAGAGGAGAAGCTCTGGGAAGTCCTATGAAGCTGGAGAACATGAACATGGCAATGCACCATATGTCTTTCATCCAGTGCCCAAACTCAATTCACTCTTGGCCAGGGAAGGGAAGGGAATAAGCACTTATATAGTGTCTCCTATGTACCAGGCATACTAAGTGCCTTGCAGATATCATCTCATTTCATCATCACAACACCTGAGAGGCAGGTGCTATAACTACCCTCATTTTACAGCTGAAGAAACTGACGTATACCAATGTGGCTGGGGCTGCCCAGTTTGATGTGAGACCAGATTTGAACTCAGGTCTTCCTGACTCCAGCATCAGTGCTTTATCCATAACTATTTCTAATTGTCGAGGCAGCTCCATTTGTTAAGAAATGATCCTGTGCATTTGTGCCACTTAAACTTCAGTCATCTAAACAGAAACCAATTAAATGTAAGTATTTTGGGGATAGGAATGTAAGCCTCTTAAGGGCAGGAAACACATGTTGTATAGCACCTCAAACAGTATTTTGCATATAAGAGGTGACAGCTAAATCCAGAGAAGTTTATCACTAGAAGTCTGGTAACTGGGTAAGGGATTGGTTTGTTTTTTTAAAAATTGATTTGTTTATTTACTTTTAGTTTAAAAGATTCAGTTCCACAATCCCTTGAGTTTTAAATTTTCTCCCCCCTCCATGATGGTTTGCAATCAAGTATGGGATCTGCAAATACTTTCACACTGGACATTAGTCTGGTTGTATAGAAGGGTTGTACCCAATGGAATGAACAATGGGAAAGAGGAAACAAAACCAAATATGGAAAAGAAAGAGAGCGTGTAGTTTGCTTCAGTCTCCATTTAAACTCTGTTCTTTCTGGATCTTTCTCTGAATGTAGACATCTCCTTCCATCCTGAGACTTTTAGAGTTGTCTTGTAACCTTGCGTTGCTGAGAAGAGTCCAGTTGGGATTGTTTTATTCATGGAAACATAGATGTGGATCCATATGTATAGATAAAGTAATGGGTCTTCTGAAATATGGACTTCAGTGTTAGAAAGAACTTTAAAACCAAAGTATGAATTTATCACTCTGTTAAGTCTCCTCTAGCTGGTGTATTTAAGTGGAGAGAAGCATTCCAGTCAGTACTGGCATTTATTTCAACTGGATCTTGGATTCCACAGAAGATCTCATGCATGAGAAGAGGAAGAGGTGGCAGCAGGCAATAATGATAATTTACTTTTACTGACTTTAAGATGTATAGAACTCTCTCCTTGACACAATCCTTCCAGTATTCTTCCAGTACTATCCTCTTTTGACAGAGAAGGAAATGGACATTTTGAGGGATTAAGCGATGAGCTCAAAGCTTGTTATGCAGTTTATAGGTGGCAGAACCAGCATCTTAATCTAATGTGTAGAATAATAATAAGGACTTCTGAGGGAGTGGCTAGAGTGCTAGCTTTAGAGTTAGGAAGACTTGGGTTCAAATCCTGCCTCTATCACTCACTGACAATGTCACCTTGGGCAAGTCACTTAGGCTCTTCTTGCCCTAGAAAACTTTTAGAAACTTTCTAGACTTTCTAAGACTAAGACGATTTCTACAGATAAAGGTTTAAAAAAACTGATGACTTACTATGTCAGTAAAATAACATTTGATTAATAATAATACTAATAATTTTACATTTAAATACTTAACAATACAATTTTATGTGTATGAGTACCATGTTAAGGAGGAAGCAAGGAAACAAGGATTTATTAAGCACCTACTATGTGCCAAGCTTTACAAATATCTCCTATCTAACTTATTTTAATCCATTTTAGTCTAACTATAGGGTTTATTGAATAATGTAGCAAGCCTAGCATCTTTTCCACTGACTTTCAGAGAGACAGTAAATGCAGGTCATGGTGATGCACATCTTTAGTCATAGCTACTGGGGAAGCTAAAATGGTGGATCACTTGAGCTCAGAAGTTCAGAGCTGCAGTGGGCTCAACCAGTCAGGTGTCCATCCTAAGTCTGACACCAATATGGTGGGTCTCTGGGAAATACTTTATGACCAGGCTCTCTAAGGAGGGGTGAATTGAACCAGGTCAGAAATTCATCCATCATGGGATTAGTCCGTGAATAGCTGCTGAATTTCTAGGCAAGGCAAAATAAGGTTGTCTCTACCACTCTCAAAAAACACAAAAGAAAACAAAACCTCAAATAGATATCTACAGAAGCAGAACAATCACAGTAGTCCGGAGTTTCCAGGTAACCTTCCTCTTATGTGTGTCTGGTTGTATGACTCATCCCTGGATGGTATATATGTAGGATTCTTTTATCTGTTGCCCTTGCATTCAACTCATAAATTCTTAGAACTATAAAGAGGCTTGGAGGCCATCTGTTCTAAACCACTTAAGTTACATATTAACAAAGTGAAGCCAAGAGAGTTAACTCAACCAAGGTCACATAGGTAGTAAGTAGCACAATCTGGATTTGAATCTTGGTCTTCTGAAACCCAATCCAGTGCTCCTTGTACCATGCCAGTCTTACATTTAGCATTTAAACATTAAAATAGTTGTATTTATTGTTTCAATTTCAAACTCATGTTCCTAATATCTTTGCACGTCAGGAACATATTCCCTTTTCCAACAATTCTTTGAAAATCACTTATATTGAGCAGTTGCCAACTCTGATTCTACCGTCTTGAATTCAGGGTTTTTAAGTCAATGCTACAATTAGCTTGCTTGGAGTAACGTCAACCAGTGACTCTCCCTCACCACAAAGCAGTATAAACAATTACATTTCTATTCATAAAATGTTTTCTTAGCATTAAAACTGTATCAGAGAGGCAGTTTTGTGGCTTAGCATGAGCTCTGGTTTTGGAGTCACATGACCTGGGCTTAAATCTAGGCTCTGCTGCTTACTCATTGAGTATAAGTCATTTTATGTTAGTTGAAGCCTCAGTTTTCTCACTGGTAAACCTCAGATAAGAATGCCTCCTCTCTAACTCATGGGTTGCTGCGAAGAAAATAATGTTTTATAAACATGAAAGCTCTATATAAATGTCAATTATTATTATTGCATTTCTTGGCCTCAGCTTCCTCATCCTTAAAATAGAGGATTTGTACCAGATAACAGTAACATTTATTAAACCAGTTTTATTTGTCTTGGGATGATGGCCTCTTGAGGGCTGATTGGGTCACAACTTCGTTTTTTAAAATTATTTTTTATTTTTATTTTTTTCAATTCAATCCATGTTTATTAAAAGCCTGTTAGGTGACATGATGGCAAAGTAACCAAATTAGCCAGCAGAGTAGTTTTTCTTTTTTTTGGTTTATTTACTTTTAGTTTACAGCATTCAGTTCCACAGTCCCTTGAGTTTCAGATTTTCTCCCCCTCTTCCTCTTCCCCCCTCCCATCATGGCAGCATGTACTCGGATACAGGATCTACAAATATCTTCACATTAATCATTAGTCAGGTTGTAAAGAAGAATTGTAACTGATGGAATGATCAGTGGAAAAGAGGAAACAGAACAAAACAAGAAAAAGAAACAGAGCAAGTAGTTTGTTTCAATCTGCACTCAGACTCCATATCTCCTCTGGATGCTCCTTCAATCATGAGTCTTTTGGAGGGGTCACAACTTCATTAAAACAGTACAGAAGAGTTTTTCTCATTAGATTTGTAGCATTACTTTCTGGAGTTCAAGTTGGGATCATGGTAACTAAATAGGTTATAGGTATCCCTCATTGCAGTAAAGTATTTTGAAGGCCCTATTTTTAAGGCTTGATTGTCATAGTGCCTTCATTTTTTTCAACTTAATTCAATTAAGCAAACATTTATTAATAAATTTCTACTGTGTGCAAGACACTAACCTCTAGTTTTATGGGACTAGCTATAATGCTGTCCTTTAAGAACCAGTGTAGCTAAGCAAAGAGAAACTCATTACCAGGATCTTGGCCACTGGTTGATTTGGATGTAGGATGAGGATAATGACTAATGAAGACCATCTACTAAGCCACGGAGAGATTACAATCTCTAGTAGTGGAGGTGGTACCAACACTGGAAGAGTCATCAATCTCTTGTTGTTCAGTAGTTTTTAGTGTCATGTCTGATTTTTAATGTTGGGGTTTTCTTGACAAAGATACATGAGTGGTTCCCCATTTCCTTCTTCAGTTCATTTTACGACAATGAATAAATGGATGAAACTGAAGCAAGCAAGATTAAGTGACTTAGCCAGGGTCACACAAGTAGTAAGTGTCTGAGACTAGATTTGAAATCAGAAAGATGAGTCTTCCTAACTCCAGACCCAGTGCTCTATGCACTATGATGCCCCAAATATGATGATGATGATAATGGCTCATGTAAGTCATCAACAAACATTTATTAAACATGTCTATACCAAGAACTGTGCTAAGTACTAGGGATGTAAAGAAAGGGAAAAATAGTCCTCATCCTCAAGAAGCCTATAATGTAAAGGGAGAGACAACATGCAAGCAATTATGTACAAACAAGAGTACACATCACAACACAACTAATGTGAAAATATGTTTAATATGATTGTACATGTATAGTCTATATCAGATTGCTTGCTGTCTTGGGGAGGAAGGAAAAGAGGGGAAATAAGAGGGAGGGAGAAAAAAAATTTGGAATTCAAAATCTTATAAAAGTGAATGTTGAAAACTATAATTACATGTAATTGGAAAAAAATACTGTTAAGTGGTAGAAAAAACAAATAAATAAGAATACACTGAATAAATACAGGATAAATCCGAGGTAATCTGACAGGGAAGACATGAGCATTCAGGGGACCAGAAAAGGCTTCTTTTTAAAAAACTATAACTAATTTACTTTTAGTTTTCAACATTCATTTCCATAAGATTCTGAATTTTAAATTTTCTCCCCCTTTCTCTCCTTCCCTTCCCCAAGATGGCAGCATGCAGCCTGATATAGGCTCTACTTATACATTCATATTAAACACCATGATGTAAAGAATTAGAACTAATGGGAGGAATCACGAGAAAGAAAAAACAAAACAAAACAACAAAAGAAAAGGAGAGAAAATAGTGTGCTTCTATCTGCATTCAGATGCCTCAGTTCTTTCTCTGAATGTGGGTAACATCTTCCATTGTGAGTCTTTTGGATCCTTGCTTATATCCTTACATTGCTGAGAAGAACTAAGTCTATCAAAGTTAGTCATCACACAATGTTGTTGTTGCCGTGTACAATGTTCTCCTGGTTCTGTGCACTTTATTCAACATCAGTTCATATAAATTTTTCCAGGTTTTTCTGAAGTCCACCTGCTTACCATATCTTACAGCACAATAGTATTCCATTACATTCATATACCACAACTTGTTCAGCCATTCTGCAATTGACAGATATCCCCTCAATTTCCAATTCTTTGACACTACAAAAAGAACTGCTCTAAATATTTTTTGTATATGTGTGTCCTTTCTCCATTTTTATGATCTCTTTGGGATACAGTGCTAGAAGCGGTATTGCTAGGTCAAAGAGTATGCACAATTTATAGCCCTTTGGGTATAGTTCCAAATTGCTCTCTAAAATGACTGGATCAATTCACAACTCTACCAACAATGCATTAGTGTACCAATTTTCCCACATTTTCTCCAACATTTATCATATTCCTGTTTCATCATGTTAGCCAATTTGATAGGTGTGATTTTGTACTTCAGAGTCATTTTGATGCGCATTTTCTGATCAATAATGACTTAGGGCATTTTTTCCTGTGACTGTAGATAGCCTTAATTTCTTCCTCTGAAAACTTCCTGTTCTTATCCTTTGACCATTTATTAATTGGGGAATGACTTGTATTCTTATAAATTTGACTCACTCCTCTATATATTTTAGAAACAAGATCTTTATCAGAGATATTGATTGTAAAAACTGTTTCCCAGTTTTCTGCTTCCCTTCTAATCTTGGTTGCATTGGCTTTGTTTGTGCAAAAACTTTTCAATTTAATGTCAGGATTACTCCCCCAACTTTTTTTTTTAATTTCAGCTGAGGCATATTATATTTTGCTCCAGCCTTTTACCTTTACTCTGTGTGCATCCCTCTGCTTCAAATGTGTTTCTTATAAACAACATATTGTAGGATTATGGTTCTTGATCCATTCTGCTATCCCTTTTCTTTTTTATGGGAGAGTTTATCCTATTCACATTCACAGTTATGATTACTCTTTGTGTCTTTCTCAGAAAATTCTTCTGCAAAAGATGAGATTTTAGCTCAACTTGAAGGCAGTCAGGAAACCAGAAGGTTGAAGATGAGGAGGGAGAGAATTTCAGGTATGGGTAAAATCAGCGAAATAGTAGCCAGATGAGTAGTACAGAGTTAATGTTATGAAAGTTTAAGTTTTAGTTTTAAAATAAATTCTTATGGATAACTCTTCTGTTTTTTATTGCTCAAATTTCTTTCTGCATTTCCCTCCTTTTCCCTCTTCCCAGGGAACCATCTCATATCATGAAGATTTTTTAAATAAAAAAAGAAAGAAGAGGAGGAAAAAAAGGGAAAAAAATGAGCAAAACCAAGCATTAGATTGAAAAAGTCTTGAAATGCATGCAATATTCCAGATCCTTGGACCTTGCTTCTCTGCAGAGGAGTGGGAGGTGTCTTCTCATATCTCTTTTTTTTGTGGCCATGTTCGTTCTTTGTAATTTCTCAACATTCACTTTTGGTTGGTCTGTCATTGTTGCTGTCGGCATTGACATTGTTGTAGGCATTTCGCTTATTATTTTCTTAGCTCCACTTCATTTTATTCTATGTTAGTTCGTGGAAGTCTTCCCACGACCGTCCTGGTTGTACTTCTAACTCATAGTACTTGCCTTAGCATGCAACTTTTATCATTGCCTGGGGCCTTCTCACCAGGATCATCCATCCCTCTGCCATGCTAGCTCCTTTATCCCAGGTGAGTTCCTCATGAGGTCTCCATTTTGGGGAGGGGTCCAGTCTTCTTAACCTTCATTCCCCTTCCAGCTCTCCTTTTGGCTTTTCAGACTTTAACTCCATGCCTTGGATTTGGTCTCACCCTGAAACCTCCTGCTTTTTAGCTCCATTTTCTGTGTTATCTTCCTCCTTTAGAGTGTAAGCTACTTGAGGGCAGGAACTGTTTTCTTTTTGCTTTTATTTGTAGCTCCAGCAGTTAGCATAGTACCCAGTACATAGTAATCACTTAATAAATTTTTGTTGCCTTACCCTGCCTCATCATACTTCTCTACGTTCATCACATTTGTGATTTCTTGTTGTTGAGTATTTTTTCAGTCCAGTATGACTCTTTGTGACCCCTTTTGGGGTTTTCTTGCCAAATACTGGAGTGATTCACCCCTTCCTTTTCCAGCTCATTTTACAGATGAGGAAACTGAGAAAAACAGGATGAAGTGACTGGTTTAGGGTCACATAACTAGTAAGTATCTGAGGTTGGATTTGAACTCAATAAGATGAGTCTTCCTGGTGCCCTATCCACTCTGATGAACTTCTAACAGCACATATATATTCATTTGCATTCATGTAACATGATTTGATTTACTATTACCTAATCGATGGGAACCTACTATATTTCTATTTTTTTTGTAATCACAAAAAGTGTTGCTATACATATGTTGCTATGTATGGGTGTTTTCTTCTTGCCAATGACTTCCTTGAGGTACACACTTAATAATATTATAGTAATTTAGGAGAGGGTAATATCACCTAAGGCTAGAGATCTTAGGAGATGAGTCCTGAAGGATGAGTCTGGTTTAGATAGTCAGGAAGGGGAAAGGGAATTTCATTTGGATTCAACATCAAATGCAAAGCCTGGAAAACATGAAGCTTTCTATTTTGAGGGAACAGGGAAGAGGGAAATACAACTGGAGGGGTGGGGTCTTCATAAAGGAGAGGGGGAACCAGGCAGGAAACAGATCATAGAGGGTCTTGAATGCCATGATAAGGAACTTGGATCTTGTTGTATAGTGAGTGGGCAGGTATGGGAGGGTTTTTGGCTTTTTTTTATTGAGAGGGAGGGTTATTCAGTATTGGTCTTGGAACAAAATTGCAGAAAGAAAAGGCTGTTTAAAGAGCTCATGACTTTGAGGGTTTTCCCAAGCAGCTCTGAGCTGATCATGTTTCTATTTTTATATCCTTAGTTTTGGCTTAAGAGTGGTTTTGAAATTCTTTTAGGACCTGGTTTGTTGTGGAAGAGATCTGTAGGGCAAAAACCTGGTGGCTGCTGCCAATCTGCTTTTATTGTTTATGAGTTGGGTCACAAGGAGAGTTGATGTGGGAGGAGACAAAACTGGCTGGAGAGAACAGAATTAATTTTCTTTTCTGGCAGATGGCTAAAGAGAGGAGAAATTGGATTTAATAACAGGGGAAGGAGAAAGGGTAATCAGTTTAAAATTTTTATTTAATAGCCCAGGAAGAGGATGAGGCAGAATGATTTTAGGAGTGGGAAAAGAGATAGACACTTTGACTGTGGCAGTGGGAAAAGATTGAGGGTGACTTGAGAAAGTAGTGAACAGCAATAAAACTAGACATTATTTTTTCAGATGCCTTCTCAGAATCCCAATATAGCAGAGAGATCAAGCAGAAGTCTCTAGATTTCCCTCAATTGTTAGGTGGCGCATGTGGGTGGATATCTCTCATGCTCCTATCTGTGTATATCTGCATAGTAGACTAATAGATTTATAAATAGACCTGTGTTTGAAATTTCTTTTTAGGCAGTCAGGGTTAAATGACTTGCCCAGCTAGTAAATATCTGAGGCTGGATTTGAACTCAGGTCCTCCTGACTTCAGAACTGGAACTCTATGCACTTTGTCACCTAGCTGACCCAGTGTTTGAATCTTAATTTTGCTGGCTTCCTGCTGAGTGATGTTGATAATTTGCTTGATTTTTCTGGGTCTCAGTTTCCTCCTTCAAAGATTGGGTTAGATGATCTCCAAGGTTTCTCCCAGTCCTAAGGCCTATGAACCTGGAGTCTTTCTTCTCCTACCTGCCACTGTTGTTGTTTGTCCTTTGTTCTAGAAGATGGCCAGGACATCAGGTGATGCTGTGACATGCAAGTGAATGAGCTTGCAGTTGAAAGATCCAAACTTGAGTGTTGGCTTTGCCACTAATCCGTCTTGGAACCTTATTTCCCTCATCTATAAAATGGGGATGAAACTAGTTTCCCTATCTACCTACTGATTTGTTGTGAGACTCAAATTAAGTTACATATCTATGTCTACCTATCTGAATTGGTTTGTCACTGAAGAGTGAGAAGCCCTCAAATGTAATGTTCTTCTTATAATACCCACACTAAAGCAGTGGTGACTGAGAAACATGGAAGCACTTGCGGTTCTCTCTGATTTCCTGGGTTTTTCTATTTTGGTGGACAGCTAGGTGGTACAGTGGATATACACTCAAGAAAACCTGAATTTCACTCTTGCCACCTATTAGATGTATGACCTTGGGCAAGTCACTTTACCTCTCCCTGTCCCAGTTTCCTCATTGGTAGAATGAGCTGGAGAAGGAAATGGCAAACCACTCCAGTATCTTTACCATGAAAACCCCAAATGGGATCACTAAGAGTTGAACAATAACTTATTATATATCTTGTTTGTATAGTTATTTACATATTGTCTCCCTGGTTAGATTGTGAAACCTTTGAAGACAAGGTTTTGTCTTTTATTTGTGTATAGAGCTGTAATTTTTTTTTTTATCAGTGCCAAGCCACTTTGTTGGGAAGTAAATGGTGGTAGTTTTTTGGTGCAAAATATGAAAAGTCAGATGTCCTTGACTTCCAATATGACCATCAGCTCTACAGAGATACTGCTAAGATGTCAATGGGAAGATACAAAATCATCTGGACCTCTTTAAATTTGCCTTAAAAATTCCTTTCCTTGTATCCTCAGCTGTCAGCACTGTATCTGGCAAGTAGTAATTGAATGAGTCTTAATCGACCGACATGAAGGTTAATTTTATATGTAAAGGTGGGAATTGAGGTACACTGGACCCAGATGTAACTTGAAAGCCTTTTGTAAAATTTTCATGCCAAACATTTTGACCACAGAAATCAACAACTGCTTCATATTAGGGTTTGATTTATTGTTTTGTGGTTGGTCTGAAGTTAAGAAAGTGCTAATAATGTAGATTCAACTTAAAAGTGTAGGCACATACACCCCTCCCCCCAGGAGAGCTGATAGTTAAACATTTACCAGTACACCCCTATATTCCTCTATAAACTTTGATTGGGCTCAGCAAGAATGCAGTGGAAGACTCAAGGAATAAAGTTATCATTAGACTGGAGATCTGGTGATTGAAGACTAATAATAAGGATAACTGTTATTTATATAATGAAGATTTACAAAGTATTTTACCCATGAGCGGGGCATTGGTTGTTGAGTAAATCATTAAAGTTATCCTACCTGTTTAGAGTAAGTAATAAGAAGCTTTAACAATGTGAGAACAAGTCTCAATCTTTTGACCAACCAAAACTTTATATTAAGTGTGAAAAGTCCTTGGATGAACTGACGTGATATTGATAGGGAAAATGTTTGGATTGGTTGGAGAGACCTAGTCTTGTCCTATGCATATCTTTTAAAAGTAGCAGACCAGGACCAAACTGAGAAACTGAAATTCTGGTGAGCAATGAATGAAGAGAATATTACAACTGAATCCCTAGAAAGGAAGTTGCTCGGGGTGGGATGAGAAGAGGAGAGGAGAGAAGAAGAGAAGAGAGCACTTTAGCTTGGTCTGGGTCTCTTCCCTTTGATTCCTGCTGACCAGAAAGGAACCTTATGAACTTAGGAGGTCCAGATGACTTTGTATCTTCCCATTGACATCTTAGCAGGATCTCTGTAGAGCTGATGGTCATAATGGAAGTCAAGAACATCTGGCTTTTTCATAATTTGTACCAAAAAACTACCACCATTTACTTCCCAACAAAGTGGCTTGGCACTGATAAAAAAAATTACAGCTCTATACACAAATATACAGTTTTATAAGGAGACCAACAAAGAAGCTTCACCATAAATATGGGCTCTCAAAATTGAAACTCACTTTCTAATGGAATCTGCATATGCTGGTGAGAGTGTGTCCCAGATTTTTGGAGAAAATTTTATACCAATTTATACCCTATTAGTATGACTAAAAGCTACCCCCGGAGTGCTGAGAGGATGTAATAATGGACATACTCTGGGCACCTGATCCATTAGGAAAAGTGGGGGATTGGGATAGTCAACTCAGACCTTGCAGTCCTCCCTACCTCTGAAATTTACTAAGTTCTCATCCAGTTAAAGTTGGGAGGAACCAAGACAAGAGCACTGAAAGTACTCCTTTCTCCTAAGTGACTTGATTGACTTACTTGAATCAACAACCCACCCTTACACATATTTTCCCAAATTATCTTTCAATTCATAAAAAACCCCTAATAATGACCTATATAGTCCTTTAAAAGAGGGAAAAAACCACATGTACACATTTTGTTTCACTTTCTCCAAGTCATGTCAAGTGGAGATTTCCACTTGTTTCCTTGATTTTCTTGTTTTCTTGGCTCATCCAATTAAAATATCAGACCATTTGCACTTTCAGCATTTGGCACTTAAATAATTATAATCCACAGAAACAGAGACAAGAGCCACATAAGAGGCAGCTCTGGTGCAGTGGCTGGAGAGCTAAGACTGGAACCAGGAAGACCTGAATTCTAATCTTGTCTCTCATACAGATAGTCTATGTGATCCGAGGGAGTCACTTACCTCTCAGCTATCCAGGCATCTCTTTTAAGCAGCAGAAAATGTGTTGACTTGCTTTGGTTGAGGGGAGTTTCCTCATTGGGACTTCCCAATATCAATGGAATCCCGGGTCTAGTCTAAAAAAAAAAGTCAAAGAATGAAGCTGGGGGGGAAATGAAGTATCATTCTTCTTTCCCCACCCAATTCTTAAAGGTCAAATGAAATATAATCCTCTTTAAGACTCCTTCCCTGGTCTACCTCCCATGACCCAGACCTCCCATAGAATGTCAGGTCATTCGCCCCTTTTCTAATACCCCTGTTGTTTGCCCCCTTACTGTGCCATGCTGCATAGTGTGAGTTGGAGTCTTGTGTTTTTCATATAGGTATTTCATAAATGTTTGCAGTCTTGTACTCCATTACAGTATATAGGCTCAGGCATATGCACTTATGACATACATTTAATAGCATATGTTATTGTGAAGATAATTGTAAAAAAAAAATCCAAGGGTGCAGCTAGGTGGCTTAGTGAATAGAGCACTGGCCCTGGAGTCAGGAGGACATGAGTTCAAATCTGTCCTCAGACACTTAATGTTTACCAGCTGTGTGACCTTGAGCAAGTCACTTAACCCTAATTGTCCTGTCTTCCCCCCTCTAAAAAATCCCCCCAAGAACTTTCTAGAGATGCTGTAGTTGCAGCTTAGGTTCTGCAGACCTGGTCCTCATTCTTCTCTCTGAGTCATGGCATGTCATACCTTGTGTGTCAAGAGCTTGAGAAGAGAGGTAGGATGTTTTCTCTGACTTGTAGCTGCCCTTGTTAGATAAAGCTCATCTAATCTAGTTCCTTCATTCCACAGAGGAAGAAGGGGAGCCCCAGGGAGAGGGGGAGGGGCCTGGCCCAGTCTTACCCAGTTTCAAATCCGGGTCTTCTGACTACGCTGTCAGAGGGAATCACATTCTCATGGTTATGCAAATCTGACCTTGGGTTGTACTGGAAGGGACCAAGTTCCTTGCTGGAGAAACTTTAAAGTCAGGGAAGGCTGAGCCAAAAAAGAAAAATTTTTTTTTTGAGAAACAGTAAAGGGTATCACATGTTAGTTACCAAAACCAAGGCAAGAAACAAATTTCAAAATGTGACCTTGGAGATTCCCCCACCTCTCTCTCTTCTTCCTCCCTCCACCCCCTCAATAATTCCAGTTGCTGTTTTGAGAGGACCTAACAGAAGTTTAGATCTCTAATTATAGACATGGAGAGGCCACTGACAGTATAGCTTTTCTAATTATAAGATCGAAAGTTAGAAACTACTCATAATAATATCTGGTATTTATATAGCCCTTTGAGGTGGACAAAGCCTTTTTAAAATTTTTTTTAATTAAAAAAATTTTTTCAAACTTTTTTTTGGAGGGGGAGGGCAGGGCAATTGGTGTTAAGTGACTTGCCCAAGTCACAGGTACAAAGCCTTTTACGTACATTAAGATAACAGATTTAGACTGGGAAAGGAATGAATGAAAGCATTTAATAAATGTTTTCTATGTGTCAGGCACTGTGCTAAGTGTAGAGGAGACAAATATAAGCAAACAAGTCAGTTCCTGCCCCCAAGAAGCTTATATTCTTATAGGGCAAGATAATATGTATAGGGGAGTAGTGGGCGGGGAATAGTCTTTTGGACAGTTAAATCAGGAATGATGATGGGAGTCATAGGACAAAATGATTGGTATATCCATTCTAGGAATGGGAGTGTGGATTTGAATATTTTTTTTCAGAGCTACTTTTGGAAAGTAGGAGGAGGGTAAGACCAGGCAAGATAAAGTTGATACCAATCAGAGCCCGGGGTCCCAGAGATAGGAGTGTTAGTCCAGGTTGGAAGAGCAGGTGGCATGGCCAGGGACCTCTGAGGTTGTCTAGTCCAACATTTGTTTTGCAGATGAGGAAACTGAGGCTCAGAGAAATGAAATTATCCAACCAGGATCACCTAGCTAGAAAGCATTGGAGGTGGGATTTGAACTCAGGTTTTCCTGACTGCAATTCCATCAGTCTACTCACAGACCAAAGGGCCACTAGGGTAGCACAGTGGAGAGAGTGCCAGGCCTGGAGTCAGGAAGACCTGAATTCAAATACAACCTCAGACGCTTATTGGCTGTATGGCCTTGGGCAAGTCACTTAACTCTACTGGCCTCAGTTTCCTCATCTCTAAAATGAGCTGGAGAAGGAAATAAGGACACTCCAAATGGGATCATGCAGAGTCTGACACAAATGAAATGACTGAACAACCACCCTCACAGGCCCGTGTGACTTTCATGTGCCAGCTTAGAAATGAGTTTTGCATAAATAATATTGAAATTTTCTGTGAATGAGGATGATCCCCATGAGTTCCGGTTCTGAATCTTATTCATTATATCCCTGTGCAAGACCCTTGGGGAGTTCACTGAAAATGATAGCTGTCCCATAAGTACTTGTTGGATTGAATTAATCTGAACTGAATTGGAACTTCAAGAAGATGTGAAATTCAGCTGAGGGCTTCAGTGCAATGTTTTAATGGAAGAAAGATTTGGGGTTTAATTAAAACCTGAGTTCAAATCCATGACAAGCTATTTGACCTTGGCTATAAAGCACTTCATCTACCTGATCCTCAGTTTCCTTAGCCATGAAATGAGATTAGAATATAAGGTTTCTCTACGCCCTTTTCCAAACTTTAAATTCTATGAGGCTTAGTGGGCAGAGTGTTAAAACTAGGAAGACAAAATGATGAAAATATGCAAACACATTCCTAAATCACTGCCTTCCTTGTTAGGGTTATTCTTGACCCACTTCCCTAAGCCCTACCTACCCCTTTAATGTCCTTAGCTTCTCTCCTATGATGTAGGTGAATTCTCCCAGGGCCACAAGGAGCCAGCTATGACATTCTACTTGTGGCCCTTCAGAGTCTTGGAGCTAGAGGAACTGAGCTAAGATTCCCCCTTTGGATCCTTGGGATTTCCTAGTTTCTTCACCTATAAAAGGCAAGGAGGTTGAGTTGGCTATATTCTAATGGCCCTTTCACATTTGTCAAATCTTGTAGTCACCGTGGCTAAGAGGGGCAGGTCCTAAGACTAGGTAGTGCCTTCTGGCCACCAAATTGCCTTAGGTTTTAATTTCAATAATTCAAGGGGACCACCAATCTTCCATAGTCATGACTTGCTCTCAAGTGTCCAGATACTATGGCCATAAATGGTACTGTGCTAAGAGCTTTACAAATTTTATCTCTTTTGATCTTTGCACTAATGCTGCCAGGTAGGTGCTGTTAGGTCCATTTTACAGATGAGGAGACTGGGGCAAAAAGAGGTTAAATGCCCAGGGTCACATGGCTAGTAAGTATTTGAGGCCAAATTTGAATTCAGGTCTGTCTGATTCCAGGCCCCATGCTCTATCCACCAAGCCACCCAGCTAGTCCTGTAGTAATGAGTTTTTTTCCTCCAGGTAGTTTATGGTAGGAGGTCTTCTAGTACAGTGGAAAGAATGTTGGTTTTGCATTTAGTGGACCTGAGTTTCAGTCCTACCCTTGATATTTACCATCTGTGTAATATTGGGCGAGGTCATTCATTCCACACATATTTATTAAAATGTGCCAGGCATTATGTTAAGCACTGGGGATACAAAAAGAGGCAAAGGCTCTGCCCTCAGGGAGATTACACTTCACCTTTCTGGTCCTTAGTATCTTCATGTGAAAAGTGAAAGGTTTGGACTCTGATTCCTTCCCACTCTAAAGCTATGCTCCTGTGGTCTTTGGGATCCCTCTATTGACTGAGGGGCTAGTGGCCAGTTAGTAAGGGATAATGATGCCCTGGAATCAGATGCTGACATCAGACCTATACCATATGCCAAGAAGTTTCCCAACAAATTGCATTTTTTGGGAAAAGCAGCTACTAGGGCCAGAGATGACAAACTATAGACCTGGCCGACTGCTTTTGTGTAGCCAGCCGGCTAAGAATGGTTCTTCCTAGGGTGGCTAGGTGGTACAGTGAATACAGTACCCGCCCTGGAGTCAGGAGGACCTGAGTTCAAATACAGCCTCAGACACTTAACACTTAGTAGCTGTGTGACCTTGGGCAAGTCACTTAACCACAATTGCCCTGCCCTCCCACACCCTCCCCCCCAAAAAAAGAAAAAAAAAGAATGGTTCTTCCTTTTTAAAATAAATAAATGTTTATTGGAACATTATAATAATCCCCTAGCACAAAGGGGATTGTTGATCTTGGAATAATTAGCAACAGTATATAGTTTCAGTCGTGGAATAATTAACAACAGTATACATTTACGTGAGTTTTGATGTAACTACTCACTTTTGTTCTTGACTGACAGTCAATGGGATTCTTACAAAACCTTAACAGCTTGGGCAACAACAGTGGGAGTTCTCCTTCTTTAATAGAACAGAATTGTCAGGGAGACACCCAGCAAGAACAATTTTGACTTTAAGAACTTTAAGAACCAGGAAATCATTGGCGGAAGTGAATGTAAATTTCTACTTCATATGTCCTATAGGATGGCACTTGTCTAATGCCTTTAGCTGGAGTGTGATCCCACAGCACTTTGGGATAATGTGGATGCAATATGTGGATGCAATTGTTAGGTGACACAATGGATAGAGAGTTGAGTCAGGAATCAGGAAGACCCTAGTTCGAATCCAGCCTTAGACACTTTAGGGACCTTGGGCAAGTAACTTAACAAGCTCTGTCTGCTTCAGTTTCCTCCACTGTAAATAGGGAACATAATAGCACCTACTTCACAGAGCTGTTTTGAGGATTGACTGAAATAATATCTGTAAAGAACTTATCATAGTATCTGGAACATAGTAGGTACTTAATAAATGTTTCTTTCCTCTTCTCTAAGGCAAGGGTTCTTAACATAGGATCAATAAATTAAAAAAAAAAACCTGCCTTTCAATATAGTTAGTTTTCTTTGTAATCCTGTTGTTTTTTTTTTTAAACATCATTCTGAGAAAGGATCTACAGGTTTCAGCAGACTACTAACAGGGTCAATGAAACAAAAAAAAAGTTAAGAGCCCATGCTCTTAGGAGTAGTTCAACCCTGTTTGTTGGTCATAGACCCACTGTTGTTCCCACCTTCCCTTACCTCACACTCACTACTCCTGATGCTTCTGAAACTGCCAATATTAATGCCACCAACTTGTGATAATAGATCACAGCCAAGTTGACACTGAATCATTAATGGCTAGTCTTTGGGTCTAGTCATTTGACAAATTTTTGTGTGTGCAAAGTACATCATATGCCTCATCTAATTTATCCTCAACAGTAACCTTCTGAGGTAGTTATTATTACACCCATTTTACAGATACAGAAATTAAGGCTCAAAAAGCTTTGTCCAGGGTCCTACAACTAGTTAAATTTTAAACTAAATTAATTAAATTATCCATGGTATTCTTCTACTATGCCATGCAGTTTGCTTAGGTAGTGAAAAGGGACTTAGATGGACCTTGTAGGACTTAAGCAGATCCCAACCAGAAGGAGGGATGGGAAATTCAGATATTCTCATTGAGACTGCTGGCTAGTCAGAAAGTCAGGGATGGAGTAAACTCTGGAGCCTCCATTGAATAACAATCTATCAGGAGTATTCATTTATAAAGTCAGGGAATCTCATACTTAAAAGGGACATCAGAGGCTGTCAAGTTTCACCTTTACTTAAATAGGAATCCCTTTGGCAACACTCCTGACAGCTGGTTATCTAGTCTTTGGTTAAGAGAAACTCATGATCTCTGAAGCAGTTCAGTGCCTCTTTGGGGCAGCTTTAACTATGGCAAAATTTTTTCTTTTATTGAGTCAGATTCTGATGTCCTGCAACATCCTCCCACTCCTCTAAGTTCTGCCCTTGGTGACCAAGCAGAACAAGCCTAATCTTTCTTTCATATGATGACTCTCCAAAAGCTTGAAAGCAATAATCATATTTCCCCTTAGTTTCTCCATCTCTAAGCTTAAATCCCCAGTTGCTTCAAGAGAGTCACATATGATGTGATCTTAGGATTCCTTCTGGTCACCTTGCTCAGTGCCTCTCCTCAAATGTGGGGTCCAGTAATGAACACAATACTCTAGATATAACATGAACAAGACAGAGAATAGTGAGTGGGAGCCTCCTGGTCCTGAATACTATACATAGATTCTTTTTTTTTTCCAATTTTTTCACATTTTTATTTAAAGTTTTGAGTTCCACATTTTGTCTTTTCCTCCTCCTTTCCTTCCCCCCCCCCCGCCCGAGATGGTAAGCAATCAGATATAGGTTATACATGTACAATTATGTAAAACATTTCTATATTAGCAATTTTGTACAAAAAGACTTGAATAAAAGAGAAAGAACGAAAGAAAGACAATGAAAGTAGCATGCTTCAGTCTATTCAAACAGTATCAGTTCTTTCTGGGGAGGCAGACAGTATGCTTCATCATTGTCCTTTGGGATTGTCTTGGATCACTGTATTTCTGAGAGTGTCTAAGTCATTCACAATTCTTCATCACATAATATTGCTGCTACCGTGTATAACATTCACCTGATTCTGTTCCTTTATCAGTTCACATAAGCCTTCCCAGGTTTTTCTGAAACCATGCTCTTGATGCACATTGAGCTTGTAGTTCATTGTTACACATAAAATTTTTTAAAGATGTTATCTAGTGATGGCTCCTTTCATTTTGTACTTATGAAGCTGAATTTTTAAAATTGGGTTTCAGATATTACATGTACTCCTGATCAATTCCATCCTCTTAGATTTGATCCAACATCTTAATAAGTCAAGATATTTTTGGTTGCTAATATAAAGTCAGTTAACATATTAATTATTTCACTTAGCTTTGTGTCATCTGCAAATTTGATAAGCAGACCAACTAAGAATGTGTCCAAGCCATTGGTACACATTTAAAGTACAGAGCCAAGCATTGATTGTTGGAGGAGACTTTAGTAGCCATCTCCTATCAAGATGAAATTGAATCATTAACAACAAATCTTTTGATCCAGTGGCGAGTTCAAATATAGCTTCAGATCCTTAACCAGCTGTGTGACCCTGGGCACATCACTTGACCCTGTTTGCTTCAGTTTTCTCATTTGTAAAATGACCTGGAGAAGGATATTACAAACAATCCAGTATCTTTACCAAGAAAATTCCAAATGGGGTCACAAAGAGTCAGATATGACTGAAAATGACCCAGCAACAAAAACTCTATTATCATACAGCTCACACATCTTTATCTTGTCCATAAGGGCAACATGAGAAAATTTGTCAAATGTTTTGATAAAAATCTAGGTGAACCAGACCTATAATGTTCCCCTCAGTTTAAAAAAAAATCTACTTACTGGGTCAATAACTCTAATCATTAATTACTCTTTAGTTAGGTGGTGCAGTGTATAGAGTGTTGGACCTGGAGTCATGAAATCTTGAATTCAAATCTGGTCTCAGATATTTACCAGACTTTAGACAAATCACTTTTGTTTGCCTCAGTTTCTCCATCTGTAAAATGGGGATAATAATACCACCTACCTCCCAGGGTTGTTTTGAAATTAAAATGAGATAATATTTGTAAGTGCCTGGCAAACCTTAAGGTACCACATAAATGCTAGCTATTATTATTATTATTATTATGAAAATTAGATTACAATGGCATAATGTCCTCTTGATAAAACCTTGCTGACTTTCTGCTCACCACTTTCTTCTGCAGATGTTCCTTAGCCCTTCATTTAATAATATATTCCAAAAATTTGCCAGTAATAGAAATAAAACTCATTGTACACCACAGTGTACAATTTCAACTCTTTATTAACTTTTTGTTTTTGTCCTTTGTGGTTTGAAGTTTATTTTCCTTGGCAGGAAAACAAAGGGAAAGAAGGGAAAAAAAATCCTTGAACAAATATTTCCCAAATGCCTATGTTCACATATGTGAGCTCTTATGTTCTGTGCACTATGAACAAGATGACCTCCAAATTGAAGTCTCCTCTATGAAGAGACAGCCAATGCAGTCAAGGTGAAGGGTCATTAAAAGTCTCTCTCACACCTGCTGCTGTCTCAGCCAGATGTGGCCAATCAGAAGTCCTCAATGAAGAGGTATCTGGAGGTAAAGTCAAGGACAGGAGAATGGAATGGGATCAGGGGAAGTGGTTTCTTGTCTGTACTCCTTTGAAATCTGGCTTTTGATTTTGTAACTCAAATGATACTTCTCTCTCTAAAGTGAATAACTATCTCTTGCCAAATCTGATTGTCTTTTCTCATTCTTCATCCTTTTTGACTTTTCTACATCATTGACTATACTCTCTTCTTGGATATACCCTCTTCTCTGGAATTTTTAGATACCTCTCTTTTCTGGTTCTCCTCCTACCTGAATGACTACTTCTGCTCATGAATGACTAGATGTTCATTCGTATTGTGCTTCATTACTACGAGGATATCCCAAAGTTCCATCCTGGCCCCTCTTCTCTTTCTTCTCTACACTCTCTTTGTGACCTCTTCAGCTCATATGGATGGAACTATTATCTCTCTATGGATGACTCATAGATCTATGTATCTAGCGCCAATATCTCCTTAGCTCCAATCCCACATTGCAAACTGGCCATTGGACATTTCACATTGGGATATCCTAGAGATATCTCAGATTCAACATGTCCACATGTCCAGAACAGAACTCATTTGCCTTTACCACAAATCCTCCCTTCTTCCAAACTTTGCCTGTTTTTGTTAAGGCCACCACCATTCTTCTAGTCTCCCAGGTTTGTAACCTCATAGTTAACCTCCCTCTTTCAATTAACTTATTCAGTATGTTGTCAATTGTTTTCATTTCTATGTCTTGCATGAATCTCCTTTTCTCTATTCTCCCTTCTCACATTCATTCAGGTCCTCACTAATTGGTTTAATTCCCTAAAGCTTCCCCCTGCTCTAATCCTTTACTTAGCTGCTCAAATAATTTTCTCCAAGCATAGAGCTGAGTCCCAAGGGTGGGCTGGGAACAACTTAAATAGATAAATAGGCATACAAGCTGAGTGTTAAATTTTCAGCATGAATGCTTACACTTTAGAAACCAGTGAATGTTACAAATCAGGACTTGCTTCATTATTTTGTTGGTTGTCTAGACTTAATGAAAGTGATGGATAAAATATGAATAATGCAGATTCAACTTTGAAACATGGTGCATTTTTTTGGGGAGCAGTGACCATTTACCAGGACATCCCTTGTTCTGATCATGATTCTCCTCTCCTCTGTTGACTCACTGTTGCCTCCAGGACAAAATATAAACTCCTTTGTTTACTCAGATTAAAATAGTCCTATAAAACTTTGTACCCTCTGTTTTTATAGACACATAAATCTTTATAGGCATATGGTTGTTCTGACCATTGTTTGGCAATTATGTCATTAATGCTTTATAACTAAACTCTACTCAAAATTTGTGAGACCTTGTTGTAAAACTGTTAAGCTGATGGCTCATTCATAACATGAATGACATCATTTCTGGGTAACTAACTGCTCCTAGTAATGTTGTTTCACCCAACATCATATTTCCATTGAAGTAATGAATGGTGGTAGGCAAGGTATGCCTTAATAGCTCTTGCATGTGACCGGGAGGATGGTGGTGTCCTTAACAGCAGTAAAGAAGCTCAAAAGAGGGGAGAGTTTGAGATGTCTTTGGGACATCCAATTTGAGATGTCCAACAAGTGCTGGGGAAATAGAAATTGAGTGGGTGACATGAGTGGGATCTGTGTTGAGTGGACCTGGGTTTTAATCTAGTTTAATCTAATTTAATTTCTAGACGCTAGGTATTATATCCTCAACTCTTCATTGTCACTCACACCATATATCCAATCAGTTACCACATCTTATCTTTTCTACCTTCAGAATCTGTGGTATAAGTAGCTTTCTTTCTACTAATATAATCACTACCAGTTTCAGACCCACATCACTTCTTGCTTAGCCTATTATAAAAGCTAATTCACTTAGAAAAACCATTGATTAAGCACTTACTATGTTCTAAGCACTGTGCTCAGCACCAATACAAAAAGAGATAATCCTTGCCCTCATGGAGTTTATACTTTAATAGGGACAAATAGCTCATACAGAGCATAGATGACTAGGAAAATGTGTTTTGGTCTGGGAAGTCACAAGGAAGGTGAATGGAGTCAGCCAGAGTTGTACGACTAATAATACTTTTCCTCTAGGACTTGACCCATAAACACTCAAATATTTATGTGTTATAGTTGCCTGTATCTCTCTGTTAATTCCCTAATAGGCTATAAATTCTATTTGGGCAGGGATTTATTGGCTAAATTTTGTGTTTCCTTCCCTACCCTGAGTGTAGGGTTACACAGAGTAGGTAGTTAATCAATATTTGTTGTGAGAATGAAGGGCTCACATTTGTGGTACATTGCTGCTACAGAGATAGAAAATGTTTTCTTTTCTGTACTATTATCTGTTAGTGCCTATTAATATTTCCACATTATCCAGTTGGCTGTCTTTTGGGGCTTTCAAAGCTTATTCCTTTAAAAATTTGAGGAAGTGAAGATGGCTGCGTAGAAGCAACAAGGTTTCACAGCTACCACATAGCCACCTCAAATATGCATGAAATATGACTCTAAACAAATTTTAGAGCTCCAAATCTCACAAAAATACAGAAAAACAAATCTCCCACTGAAGGCAGCTCAGCAAGAAAGGCTCATCGCAGCATGCCCAGCCTGAAACCGCGGCTTGGCCCTGGAGTGGCCAGAAAGAGCTGCAGCTGGAGCCTTCAGGAGAGTGGATCAGCTGCAGCTGTGGCAGTTTCCAGAATTATCAAGCCAAAGAAACAAGGACTAAGTAAAAGGTCAGTAGAACTCAGCTCAACTTGGGGAAGAAAAGCAGGTCTGGCCAAACTGCCTCCAGGGCAAGGAAGCGGCAGAAGCAGAGGCCCTGCAGCCACCTCCACATAGCTGTTTCAGAGCTCCCGGCCTGCAGACTGCAGGAGGGCCAAGCAATTGTTCAGAGGCCAAGTGCTCTTGTGTTGAGTGGCCTGGATCTGGATTGTGGTCTTGGGTGATGGTCCTGGGGTGCGTTTTCAGTGAGCCAAGCTGGTGGGGGCTACAAAAAAATGACAGCCCCCTAATAACTCGGGAAGCTGGGAAAACCCCAGAAATTTGGCACAGAGCTTTCCCCTCTGGAAGCAGAGTTCCACAGAGCTAAAAAATCAAGTAATTGACTGGCCAACAAGAGCAGGCAAAGGAAGCAAAGTAAGAACAGCAACTGAACTCTAGATTCCTTCTTTGGGGACAAGAAGGATCAAAGCATGGAATGGGAGGAAGACAACACAGTCAGAACTCCCACACCAGAAGCTTCCAAGCAACATGTAGATTTCCTACAAGCCATAGATCAGCTTAAGAAAGATTTTGAAAATGAAGTAAGAGAAGTGGAGGAAAATTGGGAAGAGAAATGAGAATGATGCAAGAAAATCATGAAAAGAGAGTCAACAACCTGACTGAAGAAAATGACACCTTAAAAAATAGATTAACTCAAATGGCAAAAGAGGCCCAAAAAGCCAACGAGGAGAAGAATGCCTTAAAAAGTCGACTTTGCCAGATGGAAAAAGAATCTCAAAAGCTTTCTGA